>QCXZ01000003.1:0-394246 GCA_025024175.1 Rhyzopertha dominica | reverse complement strand
TTTTTAGTGTCGAGAGGGCGTTTCTACCCTTGGTGGTTTGCAATGAATCGTTGTACGGCGCTGTTTGCCTGGGGGTATGGGCAACATCGTGTGCAAATATCAAAGAGTTACTATGGGGCTAACCGAGATATGATTTTTTTAGTGTTCGAGAGGGCGGTTTCTACCCTTGGGATGGTTTGCAATGAATCGTTGTACGGGCGCTGTTTGGCTGGCGTATGGGTAACATCGTGTGCAAATATCAAAGAGTTACTATGGGGCTAACCGAGATATGAATTTTTTAGTGTTCGAGAGGGCGGTTTCTACCCCTTGGGATGGTTTGCAATGAATCGTTGTACGGGCGCTGTTTGCCTGGTGGTATGGGTAACATCGTGTGCAAATATCAAAGAGTTACTATGGGGGCTAACCGAGATATGATTTTTTTAGTGTTCGAGAGGGCGGTTTCTACCCCTTGGGATGGTTTGCAATGATCGTTGTACGGGCGCTGTTTGCCTGGCGGTATGGGCAACATCGTGTGCAAATATCAAAGAGTTACTATGGGGGCTTAACACGAGATATGATTTTTTTAGTGTTCGAGAGGGCGGGTTTCTACCCCTTGGGATGGTTTGCAATGAATCGTTGTACGGGCGCTGTTTGCCTGGTCGTATGGCAACATCGTGTGCAAATATCAAAGAGTTACTATGGGGGCTAACCGAGATATGAATTATTTTAGTGTTCGAAGAGGGCGGTTTCTACCGCTTGGGATGGTTTGCAATGAATCGTTGTACGGGCGCTGTTTGCCTGGTGGTATGGGCACATCGTGTGCAAATATCAAAGAGTTACTATGGGGGCTAACCGAGATATGAATTTTTTTAGTGTTCGAGAGGGCGGTTTCTACCCCTTGGGATGGTTTGCAATGAATCGTTGTACGGGCGCTGTTTGGCTGGCGGTATGGGTCAACATCGTGTCAAATATCAAAGAGTTACTATGGGGGCTAACCGAGATATGATTTTTTAGTGTTCGAGAGGGCGGTTTCTACCCCTTGGGATGGTTTGCAATGAATCGTTGTACGGGCGCTGTTTGGCCTGGCGGTATGGGCAACATCGTGTGCAAATATCAAAGAGTTACTATGGGGGCTAACCGAGATATGATTTTTTTAGTGTTCGAGAGGGCGGTTTCTAACCCTTGGGATAGTTTGCAATGAATCGTTGTACGGGCGCTGTTTGGCTGGCGGTATGGGTAACATCGTGTGCAAATATCAAAGAGTTACTATGGGGGGCTAACCGAGATATGAATTTTTTTAGTGTTCGAGAGGGCGGTTTCTACCCCTTGGGATGGTTTGCAATGAATCGTTGTACGGGCGCTGTTTGCCTGGTGGTATGGGCAACATCGTGTGCAAATATCAAAGAGTTACTATGGGGGCTAACCGAGATATGATTTTTTAGTGTTCGAGAGGGCGGTTTCTACCCCTTGGGATGGTTTGCAATGAATCGTTGTACGGGCGCTGTTTGCCTGGTGGTATGGGCAACATCGTGTGCAAATATCAAAGAGTTACTATGGGGGCTAACCGAGATATGATTTTTTTAGTGTTCGAGAGGGCGGTTTCTACCCCTTGGGATGGTTTGCAATGAATCGTTGTACGGGCGCTGTTTGCCTGGTGGTATGGGCAACATCGTGTGCAAATATCAAAGAGTTACTATGGGGGCTAACCGAGATATGATTTTTTTAGTGTTCGAGAGGGCGGTTTCTACCCCTTGGGATGGTTTGCAATGAATCGTTGTACGGGCGCTGTTTGCCTGGTGGTATGGGCAACATCGTGTGCAAATATCAAAGAGTTACTATGGGGGCTAACCGAGATATGATTTTTTTAGTGTTCGAGAGGGCGGTTTCTACCCCTTGGGATGGTTTGCAATGAATCGTTGTACGGGCGCTGTTTGCCTGGTGGTATGGGCAACATCGTGTGCAAATATCAAAGAGTTACTATGGGGGCTAACCGAGATATGATTTTTTTAGTGTTCGAGAGGGCGGTTTCTAACCCCTTGGGATGGTTTGCAATGAATCGTTGTACGGGCGCTGTTTGCCTGGTGGTATGGGCAACATCGTGTGCAAATATCAAAGAGTTACTATGGGGGCTAACCGAGATATGAATTTTTTAGTGTTCGAGAGGGCGGTTTCTACCCCTTGGGATGGTTTGCAATGAATCGTTGTACGGGCGCTGTTTGCCTGGTGGTATGGGCAACATCGTGTGCAAATATCAAAGAGTTACTATGGGGGCTAACCGAGATATGATTTTTTAGTGTTCGAGAGGGCGGTTTCTACCCTTGGGATGGTTTGCAATGAATCGTTGTACGGGCGCCTGTTTGCCTGGTGGTATGGGCAACATCGTGTGCAAATATCAAAGAGTTACTATGGGGGCTAACCGAGATATGAATTTTTTTAGTGTTCGAGAGGGCGGTTTCTACCCCTTGGGATGGTTTGCAATGAATCGTTGTACGGGCGCTGTTTGGCTGGCGGTATGGGTAACATCGTGTGCAAATATCAAAGAGTTACTATGGGGGCTAACCGAGATATGAATTTTTTAGTGTTCGAGAGGGCGGTTTCTACCCCTTGGGATGGTTTGCAATGAATCGTTGTACGGGCGCTGTTTGCCTGGTGGTATGGGCAACATCGTGTGCAAATATCAAAGAGTTACTATGGGGGCTAACCGAGATATGATTTTTTTAGTGTTCGAGAGGGCGGTTCTACCCCTTGGGATGGTTTGCAATGAATCGTTGTACGGGCGCTGTTTGCCTATCGGTATAGGCAACATTATGTGCGAATATAAAAGGGTTACTATGGGGGCTAACCGAGATATGAATATTTTTAGTGTTCTAAAGGGCGGTTTCTACCCCTTGGGATGGTTTGCAATGAATCGTTGTACGGGCGCTGTTTGCCTGGTGGTATGGGCAACATCGTGTGCAAATATCAAAGAGTTACTATGGGGGCTAACCGAGATATGAATTTTTTTAGTGTTCGAGAGGGCGGTTTCTACCCCTTGGGATGGTTTGCAATGAATCGTTGTACGGGCGCTGTTTGCCTGGTGGTATGGGCAACATCGTGTGCAAATATCAAAGAGTTACTATGGGGGCTAACCGAGATATGATTTTTTTAGTGTTCGAGAGGGCGGTTTCTACCCCTTGGGATGGTTTGCAATGAATCGTTGTACGGGCGCTGTTTGCCTGGTGGTATGGGCAACATCGTGTGCAAATATCAAAGAGTTACTATGGGGGCTAACCGAGATATGATTTTTTTAGTGTTCGAGAGGGCGGTTTCTACCCCTTGGGATGGTTTGCAATGAATCGTTGTACGGGCGCTGTTTGGCTGGCGGTATGGGTAACATCGTGTGCAAATATCAAAGAGTTACTATGGGGGCTAACCGAGATATGAATTTTTTAGTGTTCGAGAGGGCGGTTTCTACCCCTTGGGATGGTTTGCAATGAATCGTTGTACGGGCGCTGTTTGCCTGGTGGTATGGGCAACATCGTGTGCAAATATCAAAGAGTTACTATGGGGGCTAACCGAGATATGATTTTTTTAGTGTTCGAGAGGGCGGTTTCTACCCCTTGGGATGGTTTGCAATGAATCGTTGTACGGGCGCTGTTTGCCTATCGGTATAAGCAACATTATGTGCGAATATAAAAGGGTTACTATGGGGGGCTAACCGAGATATGAATATTTTAGTGTTCTAAAGGGCGGTTTCTACCCCTTGGGATGGTTTGCAATGAATCGTTGTACGGGCGCTGTTTGCCTGGTGGTATGGGCAACATCGTGTGCAAATATCAAAGAGTTACTATGGGGGCTAACCGAGATATGAATTTTTTAGTGTTCGAGAGGGCGGTTTCTACCCCTTGGGATGGTTTGCAATGAATCGTTGTACGGGCGCTGTTTGCCTGGTGGTATGGGCAACATCGTGTGCAAATATCAAAGAGTTACTATGGGGGCTAACCGAGATATGATTTTTTTAGTGTTCGAGAGGGCGGTTTCTACCCCTTGGGATGGTTTGCAATGAATCGTTGTACGGGCGCTGTTTGCCTGGTGGTATGGGCAACATCGTGTGCAAATATCAAAGAGTTACTATGGGGGCTAACCGAGATATGATTTTTTAGTGTTCGAGAGGGCGGTTTCTACCCCTTGGGATGGTTTGCAATGAATCGTTGTACGGGCGCTGTTTGGCTGGCGGTATGGGTAACATCGTGTGCAAATATCAAAGAGTTACTATGGGGGCTAACCGAGATATGAATTTTTTAGTGTTCGAGAGGGCGGTTTCTACCCCTTGGGATGGTTTGCAATGAATCGTTGTACGGGCGCTGTTTGCCTGGTGGTATGGGCAACATCGTGTGCAAATATCAAAGAGTTACTATGGGGGCTAACCGAGATATGATTTTTTTAGTGTTCGAGAGGGCGGTTTCTACCCCTTGGGATGGTTTGCAATGAATCGTTGTACGGGCGCTGTTTGCCTGGTGGTATGGGCAACATCGTGTGCAAATATCAAAGAGTTACTATGGGGGCTAACCGAGATATGATTTTTTTAGTGTTCGAGAGGGCGGTTTCTACCCCTTGGGATGGTTTGCAATGAATCGTTGTACGGGCGCTGTTTGCCTATCGGTATAAGCAACATTATGTGCGAATATAAAAGGGTTACTATGGGGGCTAACCGAGATATGAATATTTTAGTGTTCTAAAGGGCGGTTTCTACCCCTTGGGATGGTTTGCAATGAATCGTTGTACGGGCGCTGTTTGCCTGGTGGTATGGGCAACATCGTGTGCAAATATCAAAGAGTTACTATGGGGGCTAACCGAGATATGAATTTTTTAGTGTTCGAGAGGGCGGTTTCTACCCCTTGGGATGGTTTGCAATGAATCGTTGTACGGGCGCTGTTTGCCTGGTGGTATGGGCAACATCGTGTGCAAATATCAAAGAGTTACTATGGGGGCTAACCGAGATATGATTTTTTTAGTGTTCGAGAGGGCGGTTTCTACCCCTTGGGATGGTTTGCAATGAATCGTTGTACGGGCGCTGTTTGCCTGGTGGTATGGGCAACATCGTGTGCAAATATCAAAGAGTTACTATGGGGGCTAACCGAGATATGATTTTTTTAGTGTTCGAGAGGGCGGTTTCTACCCCTTGGGATGGTTTGCAATGAATCGTTGTACGGGCGCTGTTTGGCTGGCGGTATGGGTAACATCGTGTGCAAATATCAAAGAGTTACTATGGGGGCTAACCGAGATATGAATTTTTTAGTGTTCGAGAGGGCGGTTTCTACCCCTTGGGATGGTTTGCAATGAATCGTTGTACGGGCGCTGTTTGCCTGGTGGTATGGGCAACATCGTGTGCAAATATCAAAGAGTTACTATGGGGGCTAACCGAGATATGATTTTTTTAGTGTTCGAGAGGGCGGTTTCTACCCCTTGGGATGGTTTGCAATGAATCGTTGTACGGGCGCTGTTTGCCTGGTGGTATGGGCAACATCGTGTGCAAATATCAAAGAGTTACTATGGGGGCTAACCGAGATATGATTTTTTTAGTGTTCGAGAGGGCGGTTTCTACCCCTTGGGATGGTTTGCAATGAATCGTTGTACGGGCGCTGTTTGCCTGGTGGTATGGGCAACATCGTGTGCAAATATCAAAGAGTTACTATGGGGGCTAACCGAGATATGATTTTTTTAGTGTTCGAGAGGGCAGTTTCTATCCCTTGGGATAGTTTGCAATGAATCGTTGTACGGGCGCTGTTTGGCTGGCGGTATGGGTAACATCGTGTGCAAATATCAAAGAGTTACTATGGGGGCTAACCGAGATATGAATTTTTTAGTGTTCGAGAGGGCGGTTTCTACCCCTTGGGATGGTTTGCAATGAATCGTTGTACGGGCGCTGTTTGCCTGGTGGTATGGGCAACATCGTGTGCAAATATCAAAGAGTTACTATGGGGGCTAACCGAGATATGAATTTTTTAGTGTTCGAGAGGGCGGTTTCTACCCCTTGGGATGGTTTGCAATGAATCGTTGTACGGGCGCTGTTTGCCTGGTGGTATGGGCAACATCGTGTGCAAATATCAAAGAGTTACTATGGGGGCTAACCGAGATATGATTTTTTTAGTGTTCGAGAGGGCGGTTTCTACCCCTTGGGATGGTTTGCAATGAATCGTTGTACGGGCGCTGTTTGCCTGGTGGTATGGGCAACATCGTGTGCAAATATCAAAGAGTTACTATGGGGGCTAACCGAGATATGATTTTTTTAGTGTTCGAGAGGGCGGTTTCTACCCCTTGGGATGGTTTGCAATGAATCGTTGTACGGGCGCTGTTTGGCTGGCGGTATGGGTAACATCGTGTGCAAATATCAAAGAGTTACTATGGGGGCTAACCGAGATATGAATTTTTTAGTGTTCGAGAGGGCGGTTTCTACCCCTTGGGATGGTTTGCAATGAATCGTTGTACGGGCGCTGTTTGCCTGGTGGTATGGGCAACATCGTGTGCAAATATCAAAGAGTTACTATGGGGGCTAACCGAGATATGATTTTTTTAGTGTTCGAGAGGGCGGTTTCTACCCCTTGGGATGGTTTGCAATGAATCGTTGTACGGGCGCTGTTTGCCTATCGGTATAAGCAACATTATGTGCGAATATAAAAGGGTTACTATGGGGGCTAACCGAGATATGAATATTTTAGTGTTCTAAAGGGCGGTTTCTACCCCTTGGGATGGTTTGCAATGAATCGTTGTACGGGCGCTGTTTGCCTGGTGGTATGGGCAACATCGTGTGCAAATATCAAAGAGTTACTATGGGGGCTAACCGAGATATGAATTTTTTAGTGTTCGAGAGGGCGGTTTCTACCCCTTGGGATGGTTTGCAATGAATCGTTGTACGGGCGCTGTTTGCCTGGTGGTATGGGCAACATCGTGTGCAAATATCAAAGAGTTACTATGGGGGCTAACCGAGATATGATTTTTTTAGTGTTCGAGAGGGCGGTTTCTACCCCTTGGGATGGTTTGCAATGAATCGTTGTACGGGCGCTGTTTGCCTGGTGGTATGGGCAACATCGTGTGCAAATATCAAAGAGTTACTATGGGGGCTAACCGAGATATGATTTTTTTAGTGTTCGAGAGGGCGGTTTCTACCCCTTGGGATGGTTTGCAATGAATCGTTGTACGGGCGCTGTTTGGCTGGCGGTATGGGTAACATCGTGTGCAAATATCAAAGAGTTACTATGGGGGCTAACCGAGATATGAATTTTTTAGTGTTCGAGAGGGCGGTTTCTACCCCTTGGGATGGTTTGCAATGAATCGTTGTACGGGCGCTGTTTGCCTGGTGGTATGGGCAACATCGTGTGCAAATATCAAAGAGTTACTATGGGGGCTAACCGAGATATGATTTTTTTAGTGTTCGAGAGGGCGGTTTCTACCCCTTGGGATGGTTTGCAATGAATCGTTGTACGGGCGCTGTTTGCCTATCGGTATAAGCAACATTATGTGCGAATATAAAAGGGTTACTATGGGGGCTAACCGAGATATGAATATTTTAGTGTTCTAAAGGGCGGTTTCTACCCCTTGGGATGGTTTGCAATGAATCGTTGTACGGGCGCTGTTTGGCTGGCGGTATGGGTAACATCGTGTGCAAATATCAAAGAGTTACTATGGGGGCTAACCGAGATATGAATTTTTTAGTGCTCGAGAGGGCGGTTTTTACCCCTTGGGATGGTTCGCAATGTATCGTTGTACGGGCGCTGTTATAAAAATTTGTTTTAGAATGTGCTATTTCCTGGTGACTAGGTAGAAGCTAATTACCTATATGAATGAACGGCCATCTACAAAGTTTGTTAGCTCTATAGTATTCGGGTGTTTCCGTAAAAATTGGCTGCTGGAACTGGCCGCTGTTTTCACACGGGTTCAACTTTCTAAGTTTCCAAATTGTCATTTTTATCTTAATTAAAGATTTGCATAATAGACCAGAACTTTGCCTTCTAATGTAACGCTCTGTACGTTGTTCAGAAGCAACCATAAAGTTTAGTTGCCAACGCAATGTTGCATTGTATTTTATAGGTGGTGTTAATTGTTGTCTGACGTCAGATGCGTTTGCTGCAATTTGTAACAACTTAGTCCCTTGATTTATTGCGCTATTTGTGCAGGAGAATTTATAGGTTTTGCGCTAGGAGTCTTGGAGCTTGGAGAACTAGAGGACGAGATAAATTAACAATACAAGAAATTTCCACGTCAAGAATAGCGAATGTTGGTGAGCATCGAATCGAATTTATCCCTAAAATTCGTTTCTAACTCGTCCACAACCGCGCTAATTTCCATAAACAGGGCCTCCACCGTTGTGAATATTTAGAACTCTGGAAATTCTTTAATAGGTATAATGAGAATTATGAACTGAGTGATATTTGAGGTCTGTTTTGTTTTTCTTTTTACTTTTCAAAATTTGTTTGAATTTTGCAATAGACAGACATTACAGCTTCTGTCTGTGCCGAACATTATAAAATTAATCAAAACGCCAGTTTGGTGTTTTTTGTCAGTGTTTATTATATGAGTATCAACACCCTTTTTGAACGATACAGCTCACTATATTAAATACAAAAGGAGGCGATATCTTACATTATCCACGAATCAACCCTGACCGTGACCTAACCCCAGATATTATAAATGTAAAAAATCGATAAGACCACCCGCTCGATGCCCACTTGCCCTCTAAAACCAATTCTCAGAAATGCGTCATTCTAAGACCTACTCGTAAACGACCCACGATTTTAACACAGATCTATAATAATTTGTCCCGGCTCTTTCCGCTCGGGCCACATACACAACATATTCACTAGATGGATTTCATTAAACGGGTTCATACTGGCCTTGGTGAGGGAGAAGTCCTTTAATTGGAATCCCTCATCTATAACGTCGAGTTCTCGATGTACTCTGGCGCTGTGGTTTTTTCTTGTCTTGATTCTTATCCATCAACGATGGAGCAATTGTGTGCTGTTTCGAAAAAACTTTCATGGTTTGTTGACGGGAATCGATCTGTTCCGGTAACGAGTGGAAAAGTTCTTCTGATTTCAATGGATTTGGGTAAATGATTTAGAGCCTCGTTTGGAGCATTCCCATCTTAAATTGCTATTAAGGCTAATACAGGTTTAAGTGACTTTTGTACACAAAATAGTTTAAATTCTACCTGATCATAAAGTTTACACTTCGATAACTTTTTTAAATATTTTGCGTCTAGGTCATCTTACGAGGATGATATACAAATTTCCGACCTGACATAAATTCAAGCATTATTTTCTTGCATAATGTAATAAGGAATTTAATAATTTCGAGAAAATGCAAAAAGTGAATCTGTAAACAGAGGCAAACATTTACACGTTGCGAAATTGCGAATTCCGAAAAATAAAAATAATTTTGAAATATATACTGAAACGAGACCAATAAACCAAAGTGAATGCCAATTTTCTTGGTTTTCGAAAAGAGCCATATTGTCCTAAGTTATCGTAAAGCCTTTTAAATTGCTTTAGAGAGGGCTGACGGAGATTTTGGTAACGATGAAAGTATATGTAATATAATAATTATAACACTTGGTAATGTTTCAGATTTTATTGAGTTTAACCGCTTACATGTTTCGGCTTATTAGGCCTTTCTCAAAGAGTTTACAAAACGAAACTGTTGCTTAAAGTTAAATGCAGATCCCACGAGCCTCTATACCTACGAGCGGGTGACATTTATGGCAGCGTTGATAAACAAACTAGGGAATTCCACTTGATCGTTACAGATATTTTTGTGGGGGTTGTTAAGTGTTCTGTTTATGTGTAGCTGTTCCAATAATCCTAACCTGATGCCGTTTTGAACGTTATGTWATATTTTAAATCTTTTTTCGTCAAATGTATGATTGAGAGTTACACAATGTTTTGAAAAGCCAGTTAAGTTCCTATTATTTAACATGGATTTTTTATGTTCTTTAATTCTTTCCTTAAAACTACGACGTGTGCAACCTATATAACTAATGTTACATTCTTCACAATTAATTTCGTATACACCACTTTTGTTACCGTTGTCCGTCTTATCTTTATTGTTTACTAACAATGCTCCTAAGTTGCTTCTATTCACGGGAATAAACTTTCTATTGTCATTGGAGAGGTATCTTGACATTTTTTCACTAACATTGCCTATGTAATTTATTGACTGCCATATTTTAACTTCAGTTGAGCTTTGCGAATGGTAAAATTGTGACATTATTAGTTTTGATTGCTTAATACTGATCATCTTTTCAATCATTTTTGGTTCGTACCCATTTCTTATTGCCAGTTGTTTAATAATGTGTGATTCCTTTTCAAAATCTGCTGTACTTAGTGGAACCTGTAGTAGTCTGTGAATTAAATTATGAAAAGGTGACAATTTTATACTTACTGATTGTTTAGATTCAGCATGAATTAATGTATCGGTAGTGGTTGGTTTTCTATAAATGCTAAAATTTAGTTTTCCTGAATTCTTTGTTATGGTAAGGTCTAAAAAGTTTATGGTGTTGTTGCTTTCTTTTTCTATAGTAAATTGTATTTTTTCATGAATACTGTTTAAGTAATTCAAAAATTGATCCAGGTTTCTGTCTGTACCTGTCCAAATACAAAATATGTCGTCCACATAGCGTGCCCAAAACTGAATGCAATTCACCAAATTACTATTTGATTTGAATATGACTTTTTCGAAATTATTCATGTATATCTCAGCTAGCAGAGGTGACAATGGAGAACCCCATTGGTAAGCCATCTTCTTGCGTGTAATATTGATTATTAAAACAAAAGTAATTTTGATTAATGCATTCATTTAATAATAAGACCAATTCTTCTCTGAGGAATTCATCTAAGTTAACTGAATTAATATGTTCAATTACAAGATTTTTGACTTCCTCAACTGGAATGGATGTGAATAGGTTTTTTACATCAAAGGAAAGTAATTTTGTAGTAGGTTGGAGGGTAATATATTGTAGTTTTTTGACGAGATCTATCGAATTTTTTATTCCAAAGGATGATTTAAAATCAATTAATTCCGGAAAGTATATGTATTCAACCATATAAAGCTTTTCTAGATTTGAAAACTCCATTTTCCACTTACAAATACGTGAATTTCTAGTGCTCAGTTCCAACTAACTCTCAGATACAAGAAACAATCGTTCCATTATTAACCAAATTTCATGTGGCTCACACAAAAACCAAACAGAAAATAAATGCATCACTACTATGTTTCAATACATTCTCGTATTTCAGCTACAATTGTGTCAAAGTGAATTTAATTTTGCCGAAAGCGTAGTACTAATGATTCACTTTGTTACTGTGTTAGGTTAATAATCATTTACTATAAAATATATTTCGTACATACCGCGTACAAGTGGCATGCTGATAACTTAATTGCTCGTACTAATTAATTCTCATTGGTTGTTTACAACGCACAAAATTTGTATGAAAAGAGACAGTTCAACAGCACGACACGACATGCCCTATAAACCGAGCCAATTGATTTTGTTTAGTGTGATAGTTTTATTTTACTGGCACCGATAATGTCAAACTATCGTAAACATGAATGGGCTGATTGTAACGCGCGGTACAAGGGTTATTGTTAACTGAAAAGCGTTAATTTTGTGTTTGGAGCGAAATACAAAAAAAAACATTGCCGCGTTCTCGTTTTCACTTACACACCCGAACATTATGAAATTTACAAGACAGATCTAATTGAAGTTACACGAGACTTGTTTGGTGGAGGGCAACAAATTATATAGGCTTGATGAAAATGAGCTCTCTGACTTATACTTCAGTATGACTATGTACTTATTTGCTTATATATTAAAGAGTTTAGTGAAACTATATTTGTTACCATATTAAGCATAGTTTGATGTCATAGAAAGCGACAAGCATATAGTGAAATGTATATTATATGCAAATCTCTCGCTGAAACCGGAAGAATAACGTGTAGCAGCTTTCGAAAAGCTTTTTGTAAAATGTATTAGTAGGTCGGTATTATAATGAATATTACGTAATGAATTCTTAAATAAATATTTCGAAAAGCGTTATCAAAACAGGTCTTGCAGGTGTCGGTACTAGTTTTTTATGCATTTGATGACAATTCTACAAAAAATTAGTGTCCTCTGCTTTTTTCCAGTTATTTCATGCCACAGTTTGAAGAACCTTTCAATAAGTTAAAATGTCAATTTAATAACAGCAGCTTCATTTGAATTTGCAAACATAGTGAAATTGAGTGAAAGTGAACGAACTCAAATCCTAATGATAGTTGGTTATCGCAGTGGCGTGCCTTTGGGAAAGGGGTCCGGTTATTATCAGTATTTTTACATTTTTCAAATTGTTTAAGATGTTCAGTTCTTCAGTTCAGTCTCTAAAGTAAAAGGGTCTTCCGGTTTGTCCGTTATAAACGGAACTGCAGTCGTTACATGAAAACTTGTATACTCCTGAATGATTCAAAACTGGAATTTATTACATACAAAGAGAGAAAACATACTGCCTACCGTAATAAAGCAATATTTAATCAAAACCACGATAATAATTCTACTCTACATGGTTTATACCGGATAAAATCCGTATATTTCATCATATCGATTTGATATTTTTTTATCTGAGCGCTTAAATTATTTCTCTCGGGGGTTGTCATCGTACTTTTTCGAAATTCACGATGTTTTTGCCGAAAAAAAATAAAAAGGTACAAGAAAAAAATTAAGATTAAAACAAACAAAAATAAGACGAGAGCACCAGAGAAAATTTAATTTTGATACGCAAAACATTCGCTCGTTTCATTATCGCAGCAAAAATAATGAATTTTTGTTGCATCAAATTTGAACAATTTTAGCACCGAGATGTACCCCTTGTTGCAATCCTTTTATAATTGTGGTCGTAAATTATCTGTATTTATTGTCTCTTCTTAAAACTGTCACCACTTTTGTTTTTATCACTAGTGAAATCTTAGATGCTACTCGAAGGTTTTAGTTTTGAATACGGGGAAAGAGTACTTTTGGGGGTTAAAACAGGAAAATTGCTATACACAGGTATGTGAAATAAATTTTGCATCAATTGTGCAAAGGCAGAGAACAATCCCAGTGCAGAGTACAGATGCACAAAAAATTGGAAATGAATATCTACTTGAATGGAATCCGATGTAATTGCTGAAAGTTTAAAAGTATTGATATGCACGGACTGAAGTATGTAAAACTGGTAGGTGACAGCGACAGACTTCTGACCTCAAAACCTTACGGACAGCAACTAGTTCGCCAAATGCACAAACCATCTGCTGAGAAACTGTCTCAGAATTGCATCAAATAACAAAAAGTCGTTCAAGTTCGACAAAAAATAAGATTTACCTGTGAAGCTGCGGAAAAGTTTGAAATCTAACATAGAGCGAATGAGAGAAGCAATAAAGAAAACCCTAAATTTCAGGAAAACAGAGGATGTTTCGTTCAATGAGCAATTGGCAGGATTATCTAGAGACACTGAAAATTGCCCGAGGCATGTATTTGGTGATCATAAAAATTGTGAAAATTACTTTTGCACAGAACCAAAACCAAACGAAGAGAACTTCAAATCTGAGATGGACGAATGTGGTTTGCTTGGCGATTAACTGACATGCTCTAAAAGATTAAATGTTCATAACCTTTTATTAAACATGACTAGCAACGCAACAGGGTCAAATAATTCATCGAAACGAACCCCCGGAAAATTTACAAAAAAGATATGAGCCTTATTCCTAAGTGGAAACGAGATAAAGCTTTTGGAAAACTTCTCGCAGATGATCAACCACAAAAAAAAGAAAAACAAGTCTGTTGGTACCGATTCAGATCATGGCCAAGTCAACAGTGAATCTGATGAATAAGATGTCATCGATGATGACTATAAAGAGCAGCAAATTGGAGAACTGCTTCCAAAAACTTCAACAGGACTTGATGAAATAGAAAAAGGTAGCATAGGTCAATCTGCTAATCCGAGGTGGTTTCAAGAACGATCATATAGATTAACTGCTTCCAGTGTTGGTCGTGTTGTATTTCGCATATAAAACATACCATTACTTGCTTTACTTTTTTAAATTTTGATAAAAGTATTTATTCGTCAAAAAAGTTTCACTTGGGGGTAAAGGGTACAAGTTAGAGTTGTAAGAATATAATAAATTTACTTGGTGTAAAATTAATTACACGTAATTCAATTGAAATAAAAAAAGACTTTCACCAGAAAAAGTAACTTTTGCCCAAATGACAAATTACCGTGCTCATAAACGGTTGGGCTATGTGCAATATGCTGTCAAAACTAGAGTGACAGGTTAGGGGTCATAACTTTTCTTGCAGACCAATAGTGCCGCTGCAATATAGTGACAGGCTTTGTCACGTCCACGTCGACTAATTATGTTTCCGCCCTAAAAATTTTACTTGGCCCAAAACATATGAACAGCCTTAAGATACTTGGAAAAGTGTTATTGAAAGCTTTTGAAAAAGAACTTTGTGTAATTCTCCAAATTYCTTGTTTGCTAACCATTTATTACTACACAAACAATTTAAATTCATTACAACTTTGTAACAAATTTTCAAAACTAAATTGCTTAGAATTTTTTGTAATTGTAGTTGCCCCGTATTAAACTGTATGTAAATATATAGTACTGGTGATAACTATATACCCAATTCGGCATTAATTTTAATCGTATTAATAATTTTTACATTTAGTGTTAAATGCAATGTTTGTTACAGCGAACAGTCGATAGCCAGCGCTCGGGCTAGCGTGATGGTGTACGACGACGTAAATAAAAAATGGGTACCATCGGGTTCGTCGTCAGGATTGTCAAAGGTGCATATTTATCAACACACTGCCCAGCAGACTTTTAGGGTCGTCGGAAGGAAGTTACAGGACCACGAGGTATGAACACAAACCAAGTACTTAATTTTCCCCAAAACAAATCACAGACTCGAGCTCACAGGAACATTATAACAGGAAATTTTAGTTAATTAATAATTCCCTTTAGAAGAAGTTAGCCACTTTATCCTTTCGATGCCTAGGCAGAAGTCATAATCGTCAGACACGTTAGATTTTTCAAATATTTTTATGTATTTTGTATTCAATCATAAAAATACGAAAAGTAACCCTCAGACAATTAACAAGCATGCAAATGAGTATAATTAAAGAAATCCAAACTTTATTTTTATTCTGAATTTAGGAGCACGTATTAAATGAAAAAAGTATGGTGGCACAAATAGTCGCAAACTTACTTACTTCATAATGGAGTTCTTTGCGGTTTTGTTCAGCTTGATCAAACTACAGATTCAAGAACTGCAGTTGAATTGTTTTATAGATCAATTGGAAATACCAGCTACAGCACTTGCATTATTAAATATTTTGCACAGTTTTATATATGATGCACACATTCAGCTCAAAAACTTTCAGAACTAAGAATCCATATATTTAACAATAATGAAGTAAAAAATAATCGTCGGATTGTGCTTTGTTTTAAACCAAAGTTTTATCTTCCAGGTTGTCATCAACTGTGCCATTTTAAAAGGACTGAAGTACAATCAAGCAACGGCTACGTTTCACCAATGGAGAGACAATAAACAAGTGTACGGGTTAAATTTTAGTTCCAAAGAAGATGCAGATCTCTTCGCGAGAGCTATGTTCCATTCGTTAGAAGTAAGTTATGTACACAATTTTTTATTATAGGTAGTTACTCCTGTAATAATGTAGATCAATGTTTGCATTTTTGAATAATGTTAATTATTATTAATGTAGTTTTTATCTTTATGTTATCAATTATTGTCATTCTCGGATATGGTTAATTGTTTATTTATAGGTACTTAGTAATATAGWCCGTCAGCCAACGCCACAATATGCACCGCCAGCAGTTCAACAACAACCACCTCAACAGCAACAGGTAGGAATAATTTTAGTGTTCCTTTTTGTAGATATTAATACCAATCGCAAATTTTTCGTGTCATTTAGGACTTTAAAAATAAAGTTTTTCAATTGTTTTTGAAAATTTTAGCTTCAAGTGGCCATGAACTTACGGGACACCCGTAAAAAAATTAAATTGTTTTTATAACAATTTTGTTTTCTGCAGTATGACGAAGACATGGGATACCGCACCATGACACGCGAAGACGTCGCCATAATCCAGGAACGGAGGATATCATCTGCCCTGATGTCGCCCCAGCCAACGTCGCCGATGACCCCCCAGAACAATGTGCCTGTCGCCCCGTCGCTACCTCCAAACTGCGCGCCCAGCCCCGTGTCGCCCCCGTCGGGGCCGGGAGGACACCAACGGACCGTTAGTGCCCCGCCCGCGCCCCCACCTCCTCCCGTGGGGGGCCCTCAGGGGCCGGTACCCGGGGGCCCCCCTATCATGGGAGGTGGACCGGGAGGGCTGGCGCCGCCACCACCGCCGCCACCCCCCATGAACATGTCGAGGTCGCAAAGTAGCGACGGCGGTGAAGTTAACTCGTTAGCTGCCCAATTACAAAATGCTAGGCTTAAGAGGAATAATAAGGTTAGTTTTATAGTTTAGAGCATGGGAAATTCCATGCCAATTTCTATGGAATTCATGGAAAATTCTGGAACTTGCTTTGCCTCTGAAATGCATTACATACTTTTAATTTTGCTCGTAACATATCATGATGAAGAGTGTTACTTAGATCAAGAGAAAATCGCAATGATTTCCATTGATATTATTTTCTTTGGTAAATCATTAGCGTTTAACAATGTCATATTTGAGTCATTTATTAAAGAAGCTTATTTGAATTACATATTTGCTTTTCAAAGTGTAAAAAGACATATCTTTTTAGAATACCCCACCGCCGACTGAAAATAGTGGTTCGTCCACGAGTAGTGGTGGAAGTAGCAATTATGGTACTTTAGGAAGAAATGCAGGAGGAAGTATGGCATCCATGATGGATGAAATGGCAAAAACGCTTGCGAGGAGGAGAGCTGCGGTAACTATAGTTTTCCCCCTCTGGCTTTAGTGGCTCCAGCATTTTCTACTTTTATAGGCGGAGAAGAAGGTCCCCGATAAGGATGAAGAAGACAAGAAAGCAACTTGGGAGAAGACCAATACTCTTCCAGCGAATTCTTCCAAATTCTCATCTGAATCGCCCAAGAGTGTGAGGAAAAGGTTTGGTTCTGCATCTGAGGAGACTATACTTAAAGTGAATGGCCTTTCGGAAGCCCCCCAGTTATCAATCGGACCAAATGAATTAGATACCCTTAAGAACGAAATAGTCAAAGAATTAAGAAAGGATATAGTCAAAATGAAACAAGACATTATAGATGGTAAGCAGCCCTTGAGTGAGTAAGATAAATTGTTTCCCACAAAGACGGAAAAGAGTCCCTACTAGAATTTTGCTCCGTTTAAATAATACATTGCCCCTAATTAAAAGTTTATGCCACACACCCAATTTTGCTTTCCATTTCCAACCCTGTTTTCAAGTTTTTCCTATTCACCCCTCAACTTTAAAAAAAAAATCCTCAGAGAGATAGAAATTTGAAACAGAATTGGATGAATTACCACCAATATTTTGGGGTACAACCCTCGTCAGAGGTGGTTTTTAATATTATTTTTTGATGGATCACTTTATTTTCTCCGTTAAAAATTCACTTGGAAATGTACTATCCACATCTCCCTAAAAAAGACACATTGCTGTGAAAAATATATTGATTTAAAACAGTTTAATATGCATATTTTTTTAATATAAACATATTGTGACAAATGATAATCTAGCTTGTGTTCTTTGTTTCAGTTATAAGGACAGAACTGAATCGAAGGTAATTGACGTCCTCACCACAATCGCAAAAAAACGTAATCGGTGAGGTTTTTTATAATTTACACTTAGTCAGGATAAAATGCGGAACTGTATTCATCGGTCTTAACGTAAATTGCTTACGTTTCATGTGTAAAGCATAATAAATGTTTCCTACAGGGCTGTACCGTACTTGGTAAACGTTACATGAGTACCTCGACTATTTTTTATTTTCGTTCCAACCCTGATTGATATGTTTGTGATTGCAATGGAAGAAGGTTTTATTTTTTCTTTGTAGTACGGCATAGCTGATACAAGTAGATGTCGTGGAATAGGACGCAGCATATTAAGAATAAGTTTTCATTTTTAACATATTTATTTTTATGTATAAGTTATAATAGTAGTCTGAAGTTTAGTGATTCCTACGGTGCACATGGCTTAGTATGGACGACTTCCCACGAGATGTACATTAGGGTTGTATGTGCCATTAAGCTCTGAACACCTTGCGGCAGTGGAGTTTGTAAAAAATGTTGATGATGTGTTATTTATCCATCCTTACTAAACATGTGGACCTTTGTAAATAATTTATGGTAATCTAAGGACTTCCGCTCTACAAATGCTTAATTTATTATCTACAGTTGTACCAGTAGGTGACGTTGCATCTTCATAATCTACGGCTGTAACGTTTTAATTGCATGGCCTCTATGTATGGTTTAAAAGTACATACAAATTTTTGTTTTGAAGTCAAAAACAAGTAAAGTGTAATTGAGTTTAAAATGTAGCATACGAGTTTGCCAAATATCCTCTCATTTTGTTTGATTCATAAAAATTGAAATCATTTGAATATTTTAACTTTCAAAATTTTTCTAAGTAGCAATATAATGACTCTTATGTGTACATTATATAAAATAAAATCCTTCTGCAGTATCATTGTTCATAAGGAGTATTTCAAAATTGGGTGACTTATTCTTGTAGTATGTAGTCCTGATCTCAAAATATATAAAGAACTTCATAAAAACATATGACAACAATTAAGTGATTATTTCTAATAGAGTGGAATTCGAGTCTCTAAAGGACAGAAAGTTTAGTTGGATTTTGGGCAATTTTAACAAAATTGGAAATACTGATAAGTATAATGATTGTGAACATGCAAGAAATAAACGAATACATAAAAAACTATAATTATATTTGACCTATGTTTTTGATCTGTTAAATCTTCCATTGAATTCAAGGAGCCATATATTGCATATGGAATATTTTCTGTTGAAGAAACTAAATTTCTTAGACTTTTAATAGCAAAATATCATTGAATTTGTCTGTCAACTCAACACATTTCTTTGTGATTTGACGTTGAGTGAATGTACTTTTGGTCCATACAGTTTCTAAACACTACATGCAAGCAGCAATTGGGAAGGTGCAACAAAGTACGCAGTATTTTACTTTTGACGAGAATGAAGGAAATGTAACGGCCATGTATATTATATAATATTAAGCTCCCATGAGTTTGCTTGAAATAGTTTAGTGTGGATCATGTATACATCGAAAACTTATTTAATCACTCTTTTGCATTTTGTAAATGACATAACATCACTGCCAAAGTTGCGAACTTGACTTTGGTGAGAATTAACACCTGCGTTAACGATGTTTCATTTCCTTTAGAACTGTTGCATAAGTATTACGAGTGAATTTGTATAAATGAAAACATAATCATTATTATAGCTTTTAAAGATTTTATTGTATTAGTTTTTGATGATAAATGAATTTGTGATATTTTTATGGACATTTTAAGCAAGTTAATAATACCAAGCATATTTGTGTAGTTCATACGTTCTTTTTGTACTTGTGATCTCTAAATTGCACAATTTTTTTTCTTGATTTAACTTTATATTAATGTAATTATGTTTCGAATTTCGCTGTGTATTTGAAGTACATATTTAAAATAAAAATGTTTGTAATTATTATGAAGTTAATTGACACATTTCACCGGGATCTAAGGAAGTATTTCTTTAAAATGGTAAGTTAAGTGAAATATATAGTGTCCCTAGTTTTGTAAATGTGTGGAAGTGGGTTATTCATATTTTTGTGTGGTAAATTTCTATTTGGACTTTCTGTCATTGTTTGAACTATACTTTGTAAATTCATAATTGTCTGAAATAACCCATATTGCCTTTAATCCTGAACAACTTTTCTTTTAGTCAAGTGAAGTGGCACTGTAAATATTCACATGTCATCTTAGTAACTAACAGATACATCTCGATCTTGATGAACTAGAAACTATTTACATTATTTCAATTTTTCTCGAGTGCACTGCTTGAAAGTTTGACTCAACTAAATTAGCATTACTAATTGTAGGCAAAAATTGTCAAACTATTAGTGCCTGTTTAGTCTTGTCAAACTGACAGTTGCGCATCCCTGAAAAATTTATGACAATGTAAATAGTCGACTGGTTATCAAATCAAGATCTTGTGATATTACCATTGAATATATGGGTTCAGGTGTAGTTGGACAACACTTTTCAGGTTTTTATTATTTCATCTACTTTCAAAAAGCCAAATGTAACTATGTACACAACATAGTGCATTCATTGGTGTTCTATTATCCTGTTAAATCTATGAAGTATTTAACAATAGTATTATTCTCTGTTCGTAGTAGCTGTCTTGTTTGTTGCTTGTTTTATAAATGCCATACAGGTTGTCCAAGTGTTGTCTGTTATAATTAGATCAACAATTCATTTACAAACTTCACTTTATGTTCGATTTGAAAAAAAAATGATATTGCACATTAATTACTAGCTTAAAGTCTTAAATATGAGAATATTTTTAACATCTGACAACATTGCACGACTGCTTTTTCAAAGGTTGCCAGATTTCGTGAAAAGAACACAAGAAGCTTATTGTTCAAAACAAGGAGAAGCAAGTGAACTACTTTATGAGTAGGTACATAATTGGAAATTAAAAGCGGGCCATGGGCTAGCCTAAGGCGAAAATTTGGTAGCCGTGAATGTCTGTAAAGTAAAAAGGACTAGTACTTTAAAGTATCGCCTGTCAGTTTTTTTAATTTTTTTATGGATACCTAACTAAATCAAAGGAGTTCTACAAATCTAGGAACAAAACTCGTACATATACATAATTTAAACTGACTTATTTACAAATTTGTTGTATCTTCCAAGGCGCGTCACGTGCGAGATTCTGGAGAACAAAGAAAACCTTGTTGATTTCGCCAGGACCAATTTACGAGAGAAACACTTTTTTGTATACGAATTTGGTAATATTACATACTAAATTATATATACAAACAAAATTACAAATACATAACAAAATAGGTATCCATTTTTCTATTATAAAGTGGCATCGGAAATTTTTTTAGCACCCTTTAGGTGTCTTGTTGACAGATTTTCAATTCGTAATTAATAATCCATAGTTTTGATGTTTTTGATAAAGTGATGGGCGATTTTTCTAGCATCTACTACTAATACTATTTAAACAAATTTACCTGCAACCTACTTTTAATTATCTTCTAAAAAAATGGGTATAAAGAGCCTGTTTATTTAATCTCTTCTAATCCCTACTTGTGCTATGTCAAATTTAGAAACAATCATTTTTTTCCTGTGTGTCGCCCAGTCGTGTTCTTATATATGACCCGTGTTTTTTGATTGTTGCCGATTATTAGTTGTATAATTTCTCAACAAAACAGTTGTTTCTTTCAAGGCTATATACATTTTAATTGCGTTACATAAGGTAAACACTACAAATTGAAAATTTACTTATTATAAAAATGTGAAAACCGCGGAATGGGGTGGAGGTTTTCCACCCACAAGAAGGTGAAGTCACCGTAGAGGTTGTTGAAGAAGTCGAAATAAAGCTAAACAAAAAGTTTTGAACGATTATGAATATATCAAAAATACAGAGGGAGAAAGTGGGGCCTTCGCAAAGACCAGTAGAATGACAAAAATTTCACAATCAACAGTGAGAAATATAGCTGTAAATGGAGTTTAGGACAGAAAAGTGCGAAAAGACGTTGGTTCGACGAGGGTTTTCAAAGATGATCATGCAAATTTAATACGACGTATGATTTTATGAGCCATATTAAAATAATTTTATACTGACTGCTATAAGGAGAGTTTACCTAATTTTTTTTACAGAAAAATGGCGTTTTATTACAAGGAAACGCCAAGTGCTTATAGAATCTCAATGAATTTCGGAATCGCGAGTAAATTACTTAAACCAAATTAAAAAAAATTCGAGATCATATATCCGTATCCATCCAAAAATTACTTTTTTATTTCAAAAGACCACTTCTTTACCCTTCGCTAACCCTCGTACAAGCGCCGATGACGTCAGGCCGAGAACCCACTATCGACTCGCTGTGATGTTGGGGAAGGAGTACCCGATGGCGAAGAGGCGAAGGCGATTAGTTTAGTTCCCCAGCTCGTTTTGTTGGGTTGTGTGTATGCGCGAATCGTGGGTGCTTGGCAGTCGAGTCAGCCGAAGGTTAGGTGAACAGTAACACTACATTTACAAAAATAACTTTGTGCGATTGACAATCGGTTGTTTCAAAGGGGCATTTGTTACTTCTTGCTGTGCAGCCTGCCGATTTTGACACCTGAACATATTGATTGTTTTGACAAAGGTAAACAACAGCAGTGTTTTTGTTTTGAGCACTTTATGGACCATCCTCACTGTTGGCTTTGTGTTGTGTAATGCATCCGGGAAAATTTAGATCATTATAGTTGGAGGAATACATTTAGGTATCTAGTTTTAGATCCGTGACTTATACAATGGATAGGAGTTAGCTACCTGGGTCCATGGGTTCCAGAATTTCAGTAGTGTGGATTTCGTTAGCGTTTGCTGTTAACAGACATTTGGGTTCGGTGATTGATTCACACCTGTTAGGTAATTACGGTATATTTGTGATGAATGTGTTATAGCTATCGGAAACAATTGACTAATTATGCAGACTTTTTTTATAAATACACACCGATGGTATGCGACACGAAAATTATTAACGAAACGCGGTAACAGATAATTGCAGATTGTAACTATATTACCTATAATAAAAATAGTCCTAAGAATAGGTAAAATTTACTATGCAGTGCGTTGTCGTAAAGTAATGGGTAAATTCGGTATAAATCCAATAATTAGCAACTAAACTACGAAATTTTGAAAACGAAAGCATTTCTTAGAAATAAAAACTGAAAATCCCCATTCAAGATATATATAACATGCTTATCAGATATAACTGCAGTTCTGCATTCTTCCGCATTTTATAAAACTAGCAAATTTGGTACAAACTTACATGGTTTTTGTTAAATATTTCAAAATATTCAAAGCGGCCTTTCATCATCTGTTACAATGGCTAATAATTATTCATCTGCAGTTTATTACCATATTTACGGTGCAATAAGGGATCTTTTAAAGATGTTTGGGAATTCACCTGTGTAACTTCAATTGAAGTGTTATCTCATTAGCAATAATTGATTTTAGGGTTTGCGTATTTAATTTATCCGGATCTGGAGACGCTTTACTTTTTAGTGTTTTGGTAGTTGTTAATACTTCTTTCTCGTCAGTGGGATTAAAATATATTGTATTTGATGTGTTTATGTCATTCAGATAATTATTTGATGACGATAAGAAAAACGAAATCACACTTACATTTAAAATGATACATCGTGCTATAATTA
The DNA here is from genome assembly GCA_025024175.1 of Rhyzopertha dominica. Taxonomy (NCBI): domain Eukaryota; kingdom Metazoa; phylum Arthropoda; class Insecta; order Coleoptera; family Bostrichidae; genus Rhyzopertha; species Rhyzopertha dominica. Next base: position 370,817 of record QCXZ01000003.1, on the reverse strand, counting down.
AAAGAAAATCAACTAGGGATGTTAACTGTTAAAAATGATACAATAATGCATTAAACGAAATGAAGTTTAATTATATACCATATAAGCATATAACACTAGAATATTTATACCTCTCTATTTTAAAAAATAAAATAATGAATACTTAGTAATGACAAAAAAGGTTGGTATATGTACATTTCAGACACAACCTGAAGTCAGCCATCTTTGAAGATCAAAATCAAAATAATTTTTTCTCGATTTTCAACGATTATGAAGATACTAGAATAGTAGCATTGCTGTTTTGTTCTAAGGAGTTCCTTTATTTTGTATTTTAACTGTTCCTTTAATACCTTTTACATAGCCATGAATAGTAATATGTCTGTCAATATTTTTAGATTGACACACTCCAAAATAGTGTTAACTGGGCTTATTTATGCTACTCTTTATCTACGTAATAACGAATAAAGAATTACAGTTGGTAATTATTGAATAAACCACAAAATGGACACTTTTATTACTGCGTGTTAACGATATTACCGTTAATTTCTGCCGTTAAAAACGAATATAATATTCTAAAGGTCAGGTCATAATTCTTATACGCTTTTAAAGAGTACATGAGAGTTTACTATAYATTAAGTTTTTGTTGTTTAAAAAGTAAAGAATATTTTTGTCCCGTTCTGTACACGAATCAGATGCTAAAAATAACAGTCTTGATATACCTTAAAAATAATCGTAAATGTTTCCTTGGAATTCCTTTTGGGGTTGTTTATCAGTTACCTTGTGTACATAAGTGTCATAAATTTCAGTTATCAGTAGCATATAACTATAATAAGTGCGCTGCAATGTAATGGAAAGGACGCGTTAATTCATAGGTACTTCCACATGCATATAGAACTAATGTATAAAAAATTTAATACTGTCAAAATAAACATTTGCCCTTGCTTAAATTCCCAATAAGCTGAAAATTTACATGAACGTTAGGGTGACAACTCCCCATCGTTCCATTTTTTATGCTAGGGCAAAGTTTGCAAAAATGTTTTTTTTTATTTCTTTAACGAATTGTTTAATTTTATAACAATTGTTCTTACTCTTTTTTTGCGTAAGATTCGCCATTTCTAATAAAAAGCGATCTAAAATTGGCTAAAGTTGTATTCTCCATAATGAATAATAGAGAGCTTTTTGGAACTTATTAAATAAGGATAGTAAAACACTTGTTTCTAGTTCTTATTTTTTACACTTCAATTTAAATTAAAAAACAAATTGGTTTTAAAAATTTAACCTTATTTTCATGTTAGTAATTTCATGATATGGGTCAATATTTATAATTGTAGTACTTCTTTAAAAGTTCTTTTTATAGTAAATAAAAGATTTTGTAAGCCTACTGTTCCAAATATCACAAAAGCTACCTAAGTAGTAGTGTTTTAGCACAAAAAATTAATGCCTCAAAAACCATTTGCTTTATATGTCATATTATGGACAAAATAAAACCATATATTCTTTTGTGTATAAAACGTAAAAAAATTATTTGATATGAAACTTTTGTCGAATTTTAATGATTTTTTTTAATGACCTTAACCAAATCTGATTTTTTTCCAAGTATTACCGAATACACAGTGGTCCACATTTTACAATTAGCAACTCAAACTATTTACGAAATAGTCACATATTATGCATTTTCATCTGGTGCTTGCATGAAAACTTTCATTAAAAATTTTCCCAGAAAAGTGCCAAAGTGCGATTTACTTTTACATGAACTACGCAGTGACACGTAGGATTTTTGTGTGCTCTCTGCACGTGTTTTCAATCAACTATTTCGAGATTAGGTTTCGTTAGCTGTTGCAGTTAAATCAGATTTCCCACGGTTTACTTGAAACTCGCTATGAATCGACTCTCCAATGGGAAACAAAGGCAAAGAGCATCAAGTCCAAACATGCATACCTGAAAACTGGAGCAGAGATATATTTATAATTTTAGATCTGGGAGGAATTATTTTTGGTAAGCGCACGCCGTTCTGACAAACTTCGAATAGTATATCGAGTGAGAATGCGCGAAGATAGTTGTCGAATTTTAGAGATGGGACCGATCAATTTTGGTTTATACGAAAAACATTATTATAACTATTTGTTAAAGATATTTCATAATGTTTACTTGGATTCGATTTGCGGTACAGTTACGAAGATATTTTATAGTTAGTCGGGAAAAAGCCAATTATATCTGGGATATATACGTTAGATTATTAGTTACTAGTTAGTGTTGTAAGTTTGCATATAAAAATAATTAGGATAATTAGTCTTGACTCGATTGAATTTTGGATTTTGTTTTTCCAACTTTCTACCTGATTCTATCCAGAGTACTTTGATGTAGGTAATTGATTATTTGAAATTACATCGAAACAAGTAATTTTAATTAAACACATTAACTATTTGGAAATTCAATTGTAATTATTACAATTTACCCAAAGTAATGGTAATTAATTACACATTGTGAAGTAATTTTAACGTCACTGCCGCAGAGCAAAATACATGCATATTTTTATTAATTTTTTAAACTCAATCAGAGCTGGGAAGTAATCGAAAACTTTTAACTGAATTAAGTAATTGATTACATTTTTATGTAACTGTAATTATAATGGATTACATTTACGATAAATGTAATTGCAATCGTAATCGAATACAAAAATGATGGCAAGTAATTGTAATCATAATCGATTTCATTCTAGAATGACTAATTGTAATCGAAGTGTAATTGCATCACTGACTATTAAAATGAACTCCAAAAACTAGACATTTTGATATTTTAATGTGAAACAACATTTTTTGGTGTTGCCGATCGATGGGTGAAAAACGAACCAACTCGTTTCAGTCTGTGCATTTTAATTCACTTGATCATATCCAGAAGACAAAGTCGATGTTGAGGAAATTAATAAAATACATTCCAGAAGATGATCATAGGAATAATTTTTTTTATCTAGCTTACCTCGCATAGCCCACTACATTGGCAGGTGATAATGTTTAATTTGTAGTACACAATGTTAATTAATTAGTTCTTTATTAGAATATATTTTCACTGCAATAAATCTGTTTTGATAGAGCTTTTTGTTGAATTTAATACTTAACGACCACAGTTTTAAAAAGAACTGACATGTTTTGGGTAAAAACAGTAAATAAAAAGCTTAAAATGTTCTTAACAACATCGGTGATACCTCAGTTTAGAATTACGACAATATGCCGTACAAAATATAAACGATGTTTATTTCCACTTTCCCACATTTTGTGGTTTCTTGGAGTTAGTTGCTTTTAATAGTTAGTAATTCAATTATAATTGAAATGTAATTGTAATTGTAAAGTAATTGTGTTTTAAACGATTAATAAGAGTCTTAACCTGGGTGCTGCGTGTCCTGTTGCGACGCGTCTTACTTCTTGTCAGTGTTGCTAATTTTCCATCAAATCTAGCTTAATCATTCGTGATTTAGCTGGTTAATTGCGGTTTTAGTGGTTAGCAGAATTTCTAGCTTGTTTGGTATGACTTTAGCTTAAAATTTATCTATATTACTTATAATATCAATTATTACTCAATGTTTAGTTTAAATAGGGCACTTTATTATTGTAAAGTACTTAGTTCATATAGTACAAAAAAGAAAAGCAACAGAGCTAAGTAGTTCAGCGCATAACTAAACAGTAGCTAATTTGTTTTCTGGTGCATCTAAAACTACAGGGTAGGTAGGCAAGTAGGGGTGTAAATATATCTATGGCGAAATGTATTTTCTTAAACTGCGCGCACAGGTAATCTCAATGTAATTGTAATCGTAATCGCTTACAATAATGATGGCAAGTAATTGTAATTGTAATCGTAATCGATTGCAAAAATGATAGCAAGTAATCGTAATCGGTTACTTTTAAGCTGTAATCGTCCCAGCTCTGAACTGAATATCCCATTTACCAAAAAACGCACCTCTACACTTGTTGCAGGTGGGGCGGCCCAGCGGACAGCGACGCCTGAGACGCACCAGTCGCTCCGTCGAGCTATGGAGGTGACATGGATCTAGCCGAAGCCGTCGACGACCTGATCTGCACTTTCGACGGTACAGGCGACCACACGATGGACACCCTGGCCATGTTCGTCTTCGGCTGGATCCTGGCCGCCCTCTTCCTCCTCTGGCTGGGCAGGCTGCTCTACGCAAGGTATTATAGAAGCTGCACGAGCTGCGGCGTTTCTTTTTACCACGGTTTCGCTCTTCCGCAGGTTCATCGCCGAGCCCAAGGCGAAGCCGGAGGTAGCGAAGCCCCTGGAAGCGGCAGGCGCCCGCGACATCAAGAAGGCGGTGTCTCCCGTGAGAGTCACCCCCAAGGGCGGCGGAGGGTACGTGCCCCCGACGCCCCCGGTGAGGAAGAGGCTCACCAGGCAGTCGCCCGCGCCGGACCTCAAGAAAACCAAGTACATACCCGCGCCCCAGTGCACAGGGCCGGATAACGTGTGTGTGCTGTGGGTCAATGACGTGCTCCAGTGGCTCTATAACGAWCTGGTGATACTGAACGAAATTATCGTGGTGTGGATACAGACCCTCAATGAGTACATGAAGAAGTCGGTGGCCGAGGTGAGTCAGATTTTGCCTTCTTGTCGCAAAAGTTTATGGAGTCTTTTGGAGATGGAGACCTTTACTTGTTATAAATGTTTATTTGATAAAATTATATAATAATAATACACTTTATTAATTAGCACAAGGCTAGTATTTGATACATTGGAAAATAACATTTATTAATTTATTTAATGTTCAAAACAAATTAAACAATATTCGCTCGCTACTCAGTGCCCGTAATATAAACCAGCAACTGTGATTTGAAGCATCTAAGACATTTAGCTGATCTAACATGAAGTGGCAATGAATTGTATTTTATAAAACCTTTACAAAATAGAGATTTAGAGGCAGTTGTGTAAGTTCTATTCACAAAAATATCACCAGCATTTCGAGTTTCATACTGATGAACATCATGTGCCCTAACTATCATTTTTGTTAGGTAAGGTGGCATGAGATTATTTATTATTTTATATATAAAGACCATCGTAAGATACAGCACCCTATCCGCAATATTCAACCACTGTAGAGCAATCAACGTAGCCCTAATCGGCGTGAGCCTGGTACACTTTAGAATAATTCTCATTGCACGATTTTGAAGTTTTTGCAAGCAAGACATCTTGTTAAGGTTAAACTGGAAAACTATCGACGCACAGTATTCAAAATGAGGTTGTAAATAGTTTTATATACTCTAATGGTCGTTTCCATAGAGAGGAATTTACCCACTCTTGATAAAAGGAACAACTTTTTAGATATTTTCTTTTGCATGTAGTTAAAGTGCTCATCAAACGATAACAAGCAGTCAATTGTGAGACCTAGGTATTTATATATCCTTACAATATCAATTCTACAATTGCAAATATGCAAATCTATTTTATCTAAATCTAAAAATTTATATTTGTATTTAGTAGTCACAATCATACCCTTAGTCTTTGATACATTAAGCTTTAATCTATTTGAAGCTAGATACTGCTCTACCTTTGCAAGAGCTTTATTCATTTTTGCTATTGCTACATCTAAATTACAATCACTTTCAACAAGTAATGTATCATCTGCAAATAAATTTACAAAATCACACTCCCCTGAGGTACCCCACATTCACTCACCGCCTCTTCCGAAACTATGTCCCCAATCCTGACTCTCTGTTTTCTACTACTTAAATAATTAGCCAACCACTCGTGCACCTTTCCCTGAACACCATATCGAAATAATTTTCTGAGCAATATCGACCTGTCAGTTGTCTCAAAAGCTCGCTTCAAATTGAGAAAAACACAAACAATATACTTATTAGTGGTAATATCAGCATAAAATTTACTGAGAGTCAACTGGAGGGCACTCTCACAAGAGTGATTTTGCCTAAATCCGGATTGATAAGGCAACAATATTTTCTACGTGCTGTAAGAGTTGTCTGTAAACTACAATTTCCAACATCTTCTCAACAACAGGCAAAGTATACGCATAAAGTATATACATAAATATAACTAAAAATTACATTAATTATTCACAATCTTCGTTGCTACTACCATCATGGTTAACATTTAAATTACAATTATCGTCATCAATATCATCAGCTAAACAACCCAGTAAACTACATGTTGAAAATTAAAACAAACCGGTTCATTACATCGGACGTAAAAACATAATTTTTGTATTTCGTTCCTCGTTGTTTTCTTGGTTACAGGTGTGCACCTTGCTGCAGATGCAGTTCTCTGATCTAAATATACTGAATGACATAAATGCAGCACCAAGAAAAATAATTATTGTGGGTTGAATTTTAACCACATTACAGTCTTAATTGAATGTAAATATTATTAAATTTATTCCCTTATTAAAATACCTTTGTAATTGACGGCATCTTGAATTAAGAAAGTCAGGTAAATTTCTTCGAAAAGTAGGTAAATATTTTTGTGATATATCGCCGCATATAACGCTCGATTACTATTCTTACCTCCAATAATAATGGCATTTAAATAGTAGTGAAAAAAAACTCTTTTCCTACGTCAAGAACTTGTTGGCAGTAAAAAAGAAAACTCYCTACCTACTAATTGTCATAATAAAATGTAGCACAGCAGCSCCAATTATAGAAATAAACAGCAGTAAAAAAGGTTACGTATTAAACAAGCAAACAATTTTCTTAAACAACAAGCAAAATAGTTGCTATTAAAACCCGTTTGATAATTTATAGACGTCATCCTGTTTTATTAAGGATGCTAAGTAGTTRTAAAAAACAGGCAGGTAATACGAGGCATAATAGCCGTTGGTCATTATAGATAAAAGACTAGCAATGACATTACTATGGATGTTGCATAATGAGTGTTGTCAAATACATTAACATCTTTTTTTTAAGTAAAAATGAAAATATTACTAATCGATGTCGGTAGTTATAAATTGTCATCCTGGCATATTTAACATATCTGCAAGTTGCAGTTTTAATACTATTTTAGTAGTTTGGTAGTAAAAAAATTTATTGTAGACGAGAAATATTAAAATTATTGATCTCTGCCAGCCTTAGGAACTGAAATCATTGCTTAGGAAAAAATATATTTTATTGTTGATAGCATACATTAATTATCCACAACAAAAGAGAGTTATATTTATTCTTTTACTAGTATAAGCAAAAGCGAAAATTATGCTATATCTGCATCAAAAATTAATAAAAAATAATTTTTGCCATAATTTATTCTGGATATTTGTCGTTGGCAAATTAAAACTACAGCAAACAAAAATAGTCTTTTATGAACGTCGGCCTATCTCGAATAGATGATAAATCAAAGAGTCTTTATCGTTGTACCTGCATAATTTCTTTTGGCAAACGTCTGCTTAGAGTTATAAGTATCTTAACAATACATCAGTCAACAGTTCAATTGTTGCCACGAACTGCATGCGTCTGCCAACTGTAGTCTAGCACCGTTATTACAATCAGTAACTTTTTAGACATCCTATATGTCATAATTTTAGAATAGCACACCAACTGGCATTGTACATTTTTATTTGGTTTTTTATTTTCTCTAGTTAATTCATATTTCCTTTTTATTAGCTGTGTTAATAAGTTTTAGGTATCAAAGTAAGGTGACCCCTAACAAAAATATGTAAATATTCAGTAAACAAACCACATACACGTAAAAAATCCTTGATTATCGAAAATAACTACATGGTTGGCATCGAAAGGTATAAATAAATAAATTATAAATAATAAAGTAAAAATCTTACATCGAAAAAAAAATACGCGTACATCTCTGTCGTCAGATAAAACAAAAAAAAATGAAAGTGAAAAACGTAAAGTGCAAATTAAAGTTAAACAGAAATTTGAAGTACGTATAAGACTACGAAACTAAGAATAGTATCTTAAGAAAGCTAGTATCATAAGAGCCTTAGAAACGGGTTTTTAATATCATTTTTTCTATTTTGCGTGGCTTCTGTCTTCTACACAAGAAAATATTAGAAATTTAGCTAATTAAACTGTCATGTTTAAAGTGGCTACGTGTCAGTTTTAACGAGATACATGACATTTACATGAGTTGAAGTTTGCTTAATGTGTACTGATGCCAAAATTGGAAAAAAATCCGTTTAATAATGGTTCTAATATAATAAAGCGCAATTTGCGTTTCATTAAGAATGCAAAATAGAAAAAATAAACTGAAGTGCTTGACTGATTTATGTCTTGGGACGTCAGATAAGTGGTTACACTTATCCCCTAACAATGTTAAACGGGAATGATCGCTCAAAAATGACAATATGGCGAAAGGGAGAAGTAAGGCTTACCCGTAATCTTAAATTTAACGCATGCACATATTATGTGCGATAGCTCATCCAATGGTAAAGATGTGTTTGGCTCTTTTAACTTTCTTATTTGGTGATAAAAGCTCTCAGTCTGCAGGTTAAATCTGTGCTTTATATTAATCCTTCAACAACATCCCCTAATGAGATGTCAGCATAATTTTAGGGGGGTGCATATTTTTTTAGGAGGCAAATGTGGATTCTTCTCAGTTCGTATGTAGATTCCATCAAATAATTATTGCATCAAAGCTCCGACTTCAGTTCACAAAAGCTAAATTTCTCCCCGTTGTTAACGACATTAGGGGGTTGAGTCCATCTACCCATGTGACTCATTTTTACATGAAACTTGCACGAAGCAGGCCAACGCGCAGCCGTCCATTACACTAATAATAATGGTATTTACGAGTATAGCGTGTCGTGCCGAAATTAGCCCCAGATACAGCTCAACGATGACGTAAGCTGTGAGGTAACTTGGCATCTGTGGCACTCCTCACCTTCCGTTTGTGCAGTGGTGGCCCACCGTTTATCTGAAGAKGGCCAAKACTAACGAAACTTTTAGGCGATTCGATTTATTTTCGTGTTGCCGAAAAAATTTATGAGCAGAAGCCAGACAAAATTAGAGTCATATGCTAGGTACTTTGGTGTGGAGGTGTCTCAATGGATGGAACCAAACCACATGGTAAAAAGTCTGCAAAGATAAATCTCCCAAAAAGCTGTGGCCGCAGAAGTTGTACAAAACTTGTCAGCTATTTTAATGACAATTTTAAATTTCGTTACTATTTAAGCTTCGATAATAACATAAATAAGCATTTCTAAAATTAACTATCAAATAAAATAAATGTTTGATAGGTCTTCCGTTCTCTTGATCTCTGATCTTTGTTTCCTACAATCTGGAAATAATGCATGACTTGTGGCCGTAAATCCAGAATGACCTCAGGAATATGTATATTCACCATGATCCTCGAATTGCTGAACAACCTGTAAGTTCATTCAAATGGCCGTTAAAGATGAGGACCATCTGTACTGTTGATCGACCTGTCTAAAATTTTTTGGATTGTGGTCAGAGTACTAATTTAGATTTATGAAAAATGGTTTCATTAGAAAACATAGCATAATAAAAATTGTCATAATTTGCCCTAAATTTTTCTGACAGCCAGTTAAAAATTTGCTATGTTGCTCAAAATCTTCTTCATAGAGTTCTTGGTGAAACGGAATGTGTAGTTGTCCTTTAAAATTTGTAAGGAGTTCTTATCCAACGATATCACCAACTGCAGAAGGCTTTTCAGTAAGTAACAACATATATTAGCAAGCATACCCAATTTATTTCGGACTGAATCGGTTTCCCATCGATTGTGGATTGTCTATATTTCCATTTTGTACAGATCTCTTTAATAAGTTTTGTAGGCTCCTTTTTTCTGGATGTCTTAATTCAGATAACTAAACCCGATTTGCAAAAAAACGTAATTTCTTTCGCATTCTCTTAACATGAAAATTATATCGGCAAGCTCTTCTCGATTGTATTCATTATAAAAAATAGTATTGTATACAACCAAGAAGCTAGCTTCTGTTGTCAAAATCAACTTTTGTCACTTTGATAAACTCTAACATCAATAATTGTTTTTCAAATCCACCGCAAACCTTTATTCAATAAAATATTTGAGTTTTGTCCTGATGATTATATCTCTTTTACACTCTACGCCACTGCTCTAAACCAACATCTATATCAGATGGTAAATTGAAATCGTGAAGGATCCACTATGTGTTACACACAAAAGCAGCTGGTCTTGAAATACACACAAAACGAACGGTACCGCGCTCGATAAAGGTCTGCGTGTTCGAACCAATAAAATACGCTTTCCATTCCAGTTTTCAGTTCAGTGTGGTGAATTCTGTATAAATATAGTTTAGCTTTATTTTATCCAGTGCTTTCGTCGTATTAAGAGTTTGAGCTGTCCTCAAAGTTTTTATGATTTTGTGTAGTTAATTTTTAATTTTGAAAACATAAATTTGGAATAGTTATCATGTTAATGTAGCTTTTTATTAGGTGTTTTCCTTGTGAATCTGTTTACAATTTTACTGAGATGATGCCTTTTCCCGTGTGCCATTATAACACTAATTAATAATAGCCAGTTTAGCCTGAAAGCAAGCAAATTCAGCACAAAGTGTCTATTTCAGTAACCTGAATTGTTCTGGTAGTACTTAACAATAGTTATGTGTTACCATTGTTGCAAATTTATTGCAGAACTAGTTTTAACAATAGAATCACGTTAAATCTAATTTAGCTTGTTGCCTAGATTGTTGCATTTAATTGAATAAAGCGAGTGCCACCAATTTTAATGAATATATTGTCTGAAACGCTGTGGAAAGTAACAGATAAGCTTTGTTCCACTACGTCTGCAGTTGAAAACAGTGCAACAGCGAGTGCTACAATTAACAATTACACAATAAGCCCGTTTTCATTATTGTTGTTGCCTTTAAACTTTTTAAACTTATAGCGTTATAGCCCCTTCTTGATCCAACGAAGCAAGTTCAAATTCTTTGTTGCTAGGTCAGGATTATAATAAGAAGGTAAGGCTATCTTTCTAATGCAGTTTGTTCCATGGTTTCGCGAATTATATGAGGTGAATGAGGCCTGATTTCGCCAGAAAACAAACCATACGTTTGCGCATTTTCAATATTGCTAGTGTTAACTTTGATCTTAGGCATATAACAGTAATAATAAAATAATAGTTTAACTCAGTAATATATCTTTATCTATTTGTGAATCCCTATGTATGTATACTTTTAAAATACTTGCTATTATTTGTTTAAAACAAGTTCGCCTATGTTTCACTTGAATATATATTCTTCCTTTGATATTAATGAAATGTTCATAAACAGATTATATTTTTGTTGGATTATAGATTCAAAACAAGTAATATGCTAAGAGTAAACATATTAACATGTTCAGTCAATTATATTAAATTATGTATACTCAAAACTATATTTGCTTGAATGGGCTCCTGTATTCTCTAAAAACAATATTATGTCCTTTTCTTTCAAAGCTGTAATATGTAGCTGGCCTTAAATCACACAATTAGCCCATGTAGTAGGGCGATCGGGATTAACCCCGTATAGTTTTTTAAACGACCTATGTTCCGTTGTAACTAGAACCCAATCTTTAAAATAACGTATTTGTTTTTGTACAAATCGCTACTATCGACATTGGACCATTGAAAATTCTGTTTTATTTCTATCTATTTATTATGAAAGAAATACATCTAATAAAATATCGTTTGTTAATGATATTATGCAGGAAAATTTAAAGTGCCAAGGTACCTAATTATTAAAGTTCTTGTTCGTGTTTTACTTATCGGCAGTCCAAGTCTGTGTGCCACTGTTATTTCATTAACTCAGTCAAACTTTTTATCGACTTCCTGTGAAACACGCTACGTTAAAGGTGATGGCCATTTTAAGAGAGCAGTATGCCTTGTGACCACGAAGGAAACACTTTGTTTACATAATGAAAGGAAACACCGTTCCTCTCGTAGTTGCATGAGAAAGTGTAATTAATTAAATAAAATCGATAGGAAATTTATCGCGAGTAATGTACGGAATTGGTTGTGGAACTGCCGCAGGAAATATAGAAATTGAAACAGTCTAGCGTTGAATAATTAATTTGTAATCGCTTCGAAAGGGAAGTCATATTTTGTTTGCTATTTTTATTTATGATACATTTATTGCTTTGCTTTTGTATGACCGGTTTATTAATTTTGCAACATTGACTGGTATAATTGAATTTGATAGTGGCTTGGTAACAGTTGAATGCTCTTTGATGCTTTAAGTAAGGAATCCTATACAATTCAGTTTAGTAAAAATTTTGATCAATGTATCTATATCTAAACAATCCACATGGCTATTGTATTTGTCGTTGCGCATTCTGATCTTGACCTAGCTAGTCTAGACTTACTTAGACCTGGTAATTTATCCACTGCAGCTTGTAAGGTATCTGTTTGACGTTAGATATACTGAGGTATAGTATTTTTCATGTTTACATTTTTCAGATAATGAAAGAAAAAGCTTGTAGTTTTCAACGTTTTGATATTTACTTCCTGTTTAAGAGTTTAAGTAGGTTTAATCATGTCCAATCTGATAGTTGTGAAGATCAGCGATCCCGTGAGAACTCGCAGGTGCTGCTCATATTAACATGAAAATCAATTTTCCCAGTGACCGTATTTCTTGTATCTGCCAGTGATGTAATCCGGCTTAAGGCCGCATGTGATGTCATAACGCTCTCACTTTTATTTTGTACCAAATTTGGTGAGACCAGTTTATAAATAACGTTGACATATTGTGCTTACTGGCTACAGAGTTAAGTTTAAAGTGGTTATTAACTGCCGACGTAATAATTATTTCGTAATGGTGTGTTATCAGTTTCTTGTTTTCATGAAATCATAAAAATCTAAATTTTAGCAATTAGATTGAGTATTAATGTTCTCCTGTATCTGGATAATATCTTCCCGTCGGGGAATTCTTGAATGTCCTACTAGATCCTTTGAGGCCATTTAAAATCGAAACAACTTTCCGAACAAGATTATATGGTCCGATGAGTATTGTTGTTAGCAATTGACATGGGTTGTAAAGGTCGTAAAATTAAGATTTTGCTCCATCACTTCGCCAGCTAATAAACCATGAACTTAATATTGACCTTTAGTCTGCTAGGTTCGTTATGCGACGAGGTAGTGTATTTATAACCGTGAAATCAGCGAAAATAAAGTTTACTGGTTCTTTAACATTATACCTAAAATCAACACAAAATTTCTTAACAAGACGTTCCAGAATATGTAAGATATCAAACGCAAACTCAGGCACTTCTTCCTACATTAATAGAATGCTATTGATACTACATAAAATGCTTAGATTTTAAATAAGGAATAGATAAATTTCATTTTTGTACGTTAAAATTACAAATGCCTTTTCCCCTATCTTTTTAATTGTCATTATTTTCTTATTCATTGATTTTACATCTCCTGATAGCTAGATTTATCTGCGTTTAACCTTAACTGTACCATATGTAACTGTATTTGGAGCACCGTGGAGGAAATAACAAAGTCCTTTCTTTTGTTACAGCAAGGTATTGGTGTGGAACTGATAAGGATACTGCCGGAAACCCACCCACCTTCTCTCACGAATATTTTTGCAGAATGCGATTCAAAAGACGACGTGGTAAGTTTTTGATGAAATTTATCGTATATATGATAGGTACTAGTAGGGTTAAAAAGAAAGACCACTTTATTAACAATGCATTATGTACCCTCAAATTTTACGTTTGTAGTATACTCGAAAAAAACAATTGTGTATAAAAGTAAAAATAATAAAAAAGATGCTGTTTCACCCTAAGATAGGGAATAAAAATATATTTACCTACTGTATCAAACATTTTGGATTGATTAAAAAGACCATGGATAACTTTTTAATGGAACTGTTTACTTATTTCTACTTGATTAAGTGGCTATTGAAACTACCTTTTTATTAACAACAGGGTAAAACACCTAAGAAAATTCGAAACAAACAAATCATTGTAGAAACCATTACGATGAGGGCAAGGAATAATAATGCGGTAGTGGGACTACCAGTAAACAATGAAAAAACTAAATTAATTAATTAAAATGCAAATACTAAGACAGCAAAAACCAGATGGCAGTGGGAAATGTAGCATTTGACAAAATATAATCTGTTAGTACAGCMAAACTGATTACACAATTATTTAAAAATAAAAGGATTTATGAAAAAAAATATTCTGACGTAATCAATCTTTGCCAAAATATTCTAGCACAAATAACTAACACCATTCAAGTGACATCATAACCAACATTTAAATATCAAGTAGGTTATCAACGACTCGTCTGTACTGACATTTTTATAATCAAGCGCCTTAATAACTAATCCCACGACACAAATATTATGTTCCGCAATTCTTCCACGTTCTGAGCAATCCAAACATGTCTTTTTTTTTATTGTTGCCAATTATTGCTCTCCGAGATTAGCCCTGCTCTCATCTGTTTGTATTTACTAATCACGTCCGGTTAACAGATATCAGCTTACATCACATAGTTAAAATAGTTGTGACAGTAAAAAATGCAATACTGCGTGACCCCTCGATTAAGGTGCACAGAATGGCTCACGGTTATTTTCGGACTGATTAATGCATGGAATGGCGTAGTTTGCGATCATCGGTGCAAGACGAGCAATTTTTTATAGTCCGTTGAGAGGTTTCAATAAAGGTCAATGGCGGAAACCGTGACATTTGAAAGTTGATTGTTTTACCTGTAAATTAGACGAAAATACGAGGCCGAAATTTTTTGTAACCCTAAACTGTGAATGCAGTCCTTAGGCAGTTTTTCGTCAAAGAGGTGATATTTTTACTTCTTTTGCCATAAATTAATTTAATAATCAACTATGTATCGAAACCAATTCGCTTAACAGACAAGAAAATGCTCTAAACTAGGTTTACACGGAGCACTGGCAAAATTGAAAAGGCCTTAGGAGAACAGGAAATTTCTCTTAGATGTCTATATATCTTCAGTGCGAAATTAAAAAATACAATAACAAACAAGGTGTTCCATTTAAAATTAGGCTTTCGTTATAGGACACACCTTTATGGCTATTATTTAAAGGTATCGTTATACATATCTGTTAATATTACTTTTACCATAATACCGACACTGCTCTTAATAGCAGTATTTTGTCAACTTAACGACTCAAACCACCTTGAAAGTATGTTGTCATTGGCCGTAATTATGTTTGATTGTCTATGCGTAATTTGAATAAGTCATATTGGTACGGTTATTTCCATGCTGCATGTAAAAAGCGGCTTTATAACATATTATGGATAATTATACATATATAATTAAGCCGATAAAAGATGCTCAAAAGGTCTAATTTGTGTGCTCGTGATTGCTATAAATTAGTCCTCTTTCTGAGTAAGTCTAGCATATCATTCATGGCAGAATCGCAGAAAATAATTAGAAGCACGTTATTATTCCCCACGTTTCTAAATCATACACATTCTATAAGAAATAAAAAGTGAGATGGTTAAATATGAAAATTAAATACAAGCTAAGATATTAATGTTTACCCGAAGATATAAAGGGTCGGTTTCTGTTCTGTATTTTAAGCTAAAATCAACTCTGTATTTAAAATCTAAGCCAATTACACACCTCAATTTAAGGTATTGTCATGGTTACAGGGTTAATTTGACGTAACATCAACTTTAACAAAGAGAAGAGCAACCGGCCCAATGTGTTTACGACTTCATCGAGTATCTACAAATTTTCGAAATTATTACGAAGTCACCACCGGTTTTCTGTTGTAACAATTGACAAACTTCCTAATGATTTTGAAGCCTATCGCCATCATTAAAATTTGGGTTCTTTCAAATTAAACAATTGTCACTGTAAATATTATGTTGATGTCGTATTATTAAAAATTTGGGCTTTATAGGTCGGTTTTGCTAATTTTAACGCTAGTTCAGACTGGACTAAGCACTTGTTGAGTATCAACAAAAAGCGCGTTAAGCTGGAGATACCTTTGTTTCTTCTTCTCAATCCACTTAAGATGAATGAAATCATTTCAATAAAAATATTATCTCTAGGTGTTGAAGTTCTAGTGTCACTTGGAACTCAACTTATTTACTAGCTTGCTTGAAAATTCTAATTATCTTCCCTCACAAACAACAATTACCATCGACATCCGCTTTGCAATGCAAATGACCAAAACAACTAAAAATATTCACCGTTCGGTTCTGTGGTGAGCACAATACATCAAACCGTTTCGACTTGAATAACGTAACAAACTGGTCACGGTGACGACAATATGGCATCCTGTCGCATTCAGCGTTTTAAAAATAAAATGACAAGTGGTCTTTTTACCGTAGATCCGTTATAGTGTTTCTGTAGCATCAACGGCAATGCTCTCATTGAGGATCCACCGCTAACGAGCACTTTATTTCGAGTGGAGTGCGTTCTTCTTTTGTTTACTGGGTCCTGTTGATCCAATTAACTTCGATTGGCACGCGTGGTCACTGCATTAGCTCTAATTAAATACGAAATCCGTTCACGTTGTGCCCTTCCTATTGTATATTTCCTTGTAGCGTTATTATAGATACGCACGTCCCTTTTAAGTGAAACATTAAGTAAAACATTAATTGACATGCACCATCACACTCAGGCTCAAAAATTACGTTCAGGCACCTTTAGGTATCATGGTGCAGGTCCGTCATAGACTTAATCAGAATTTGATTTGGACCATCATACTCAGCGTCAAKAATCAACGACGACAATCATGAATCAGTATATCAAATGGGTATTTTAACTGCAGGAGCAACACCCTAGTGACTATAGCTCAGACGAAAGTTGTTTGAGCACTTCCACAGATCACCTAGCAAAAATCCGATGCTTAGGAACCGAGATCTCACTATCCACGGAAAGACGGAAATACATCTAAGCAATTTGTGTCTGCTAACTTCAGATTTAAAGATCTTTTATTACTTATTTCTTTTATATTCCGTTCAGATTTATTTACTTCTTGAGCTTTCTTATTTAAGGATGTAGTAACGGTGTTGTTTGATACTGTTTAATAATACTACTGCTCTACAAATTGAATTACATGTGTCACACTTGATGTGTATAGCACTACAGAGTATAGTTGAAAGCAACAATCTATGAGACTCATTATACGAACAGCCGATTACCGCTCACAATGGTTTACAAGTATTACCTGAAGCTGTCGTAAATAACAGATGGGTTTGTTATAAAAGCTTCTATGTTTTATTGATTGCTAAATTATCACAACTAACAAATTTCAAAATTTTATAGTGGAAAAGTTAAAATTTTAGCCAACAAGATTTTTTGAATACGGCCAATTTAGGAACTTTGAAGCGTGCCACTAATCGCAAAAGTTTAGGACGGCCGACCATAAGGTTGTAAAACCCTCTGCATAAGTCAGTCTCATAGATTGTTGCTTGATACTTTAACCAGAAAATTATCCTTGGGTACAATTACTTCTATTTGACAAATAGACCAAAGAGACGACCGACGTCCAACGCGCAAACTGCAGACAATGCTCAGTTATTGGCTCGCACTCAATCTCGATTCGCAATGAAATATCACCTCTGTCCATTTTAATGCTTTGCCCGAGTTTACGATCGCTGTAATAACAACAATTCTGMTTCTTGTATTTCAGACGATAACATGCGACTTCGAGGCGACGCCCGCCTTTCAGCTGAAATGCTTCCGCCAAAAGAGCGACAAGGTGGAGACGTCACATTACAGGGTGAACGTCAACAAGTTCAGGGGGAGGCTGAACATTTTCTGCATCTCGGAAAAGCTGCAGGCCGACCTCAAAATCGACGGCTGGCCGGAAATCAAAATTGCCTTGGCGCCGGTCGGCAACATCAAAAATAATCTCGATGAATCTCAACTTCAGGATGTCGTAAAGTAAGCATTTTTTATGTACTGGTACCTAACTGCAAAAGAAAAAAGAACTACGCGAATCGTGAGTTATAGTCGCGAGTTCATAACAAAAGTCCTACGACAAAAGGTACTTTCAGTTATTCTCTATTTTTTTTTAATTTGCCAGGAAACATTTTCAGTTTTCCTTTCTATAAAAACATTATTCAGACTAAAAGTAAGAATTTAGGATGGTAATGCCATCTGTCAGCATTACACTGACATGATGACAAAGCCACCTAGCTGCCTTAACGGGTACTACTACAGTTCTATGCCGTGTTGTCTACACCAAACCTAAACTGCACTGATGAGCTGTAATGACAGCGAAATAGTACTACCTGCAGTTGGTTGAGGTGTAGACAGCACAGCATAGACATGCATTTTAATTATTTAGACTATTATGAAATTAAATGAGGCCCAGCCGTCCTCAATGATGCGCCTTACCAGCAAACAGCATTTAATTTTTATTTATATAAATTTTTTAAGTGATAATTGCTTTGTTGTACGAAATCTGTTTCAAGGCCCTGCAAAATTTTCTTTTGCGCCAGGACCCGCTTCTATTCGGGCCGGCCCGGCCCTGTTGGTAATAAATAACATTAATGAATTAGAAAATAATAATATAATTATAAATATGTTGGCTGATTAGTTGCGACATCATTCGGAATAATGGCCGTCTTCAGCCGCTCTCTTTTTGTTGCTTTTCGATTATTGTAAGCACTATTTTGTTTCATGTTTCATGTAATATAATAAGTATATAGACAAAAGAATGCTGACAATTATATATTATTCGTATACCTAATCGATGCAAGAAAAGTGTTTACAATCGAAAATCAAAATGGCGAGCATTTAAAATCCGAAGCGTTTTTTGAAAGGCTCTTTATAATGGACGGAATAGCTTTTAGCCTTCAGTTTTATTCGCGTACCTTATCAGAGTAGTTCTGCTTTGACAAAGCTTATCAACCTTCACCACATACATACGCGTTATTTTATATTTTCATCTCTGCGATTTCAATCACAGTTCACCTTAAATCGGAAAAAGCATTAGTTAAAGTACTAAAGTACAGAATACAGAAATATAGAATGTATATTACGAATCTGTAATTTGGTAGTTATCTGATGTGGTAGATTTTACCTTAGCATTTTTGGACTTACAAATCTAGCTGTTGGCAACGCTGCATGGAGTGGGAAGTGGGGGAAGGTCCGAAAGTCGTTAAAGTTAAAAGAGCGCGAAACAGCGGACAGCTTCTCAATTACAGGACAGAATAGAAGTTTGTGTCGTAAAAAAAGTAAACTTTTGCTGTATACTGTGGCCACTGATAAACATTTATATAGCATTAATTAACAAGTAAGTACATGTATCACAGTGTAATTATACAATCATAAATTACCACTCAGTTTATAGGATCAGTGATGGAAGGTTATGAGCAATATATTTCTGTTCTGGACAAATATGCTGAGGATAGTGACGATTCCGTTTCATTTTCAATTTCATCTATTGAAAAGGATCTAAGTACACCTAAAACGAAAAAGAAAAGTTCAAAACCTCATACATTAAGTAAGAATGAAGCAGTAAATATGATATTGCAAGAGTATGACGAACCAGTGATGAAGGAGACTATTAGAATTGTAGAAACCTTATATAAAAGTAAACTTCGTTTACTTTTGATGAAGCGACAGGAATGTATTAATTCAGGATCACAGGACAAGGAGTTATGGGAGACGTGTGTGATTCAAGAAATTGACAGATTACAGAAACGTATAGGCGTGCATCGCATTTTGTGTTATTTTCACCATGTTCTTCCACAGCTTTAACTGTATCAATTGTATTAATATATATTTCTGGTTGTATTTGCGTGTTATAAATGTTTTCACCTACTTAATATAAGTATTAAACTTTAATAAAGCAGTTCGATATTATGTCACATAAGCGCACACATTAGTGACCATATTTTCAGAATTTAATCTTGGAACACAAAAAAAGGTGTTATTGACATATACCCAAAACAGATGGTCATTTATTCTGCCAGCATTTTCAACATTATTATATTTTTCATACTAACTATTGTAGTATTATTAGTTATTTTTGTTTAAATAATACCGCTTATGAAAATTAATGTGTATTTTTACTTCTTGTACTGGTACAGCTAATGTAAAAGTAATGACAATCAAATTTACCCTAAAAGTAAAGCTCAATAACTGCGTAAAATGATTTTATTTATTAATTGTATACAGTTTCTCTCTTCTATGATCGTTATGTCCTCATCTAATGGGAGGACAGTGTAGATAAATCACGCTGTTGGGTGTGTTAGCTTCTCATATCTACACACGTTTTTGTTTTGGTTTTTTATCTACTGCGTTCCTTCCGGTATGGTCGAGGGGCATCTTTTCCACAAGTTCGGTAACACTGTCGTTGTGTTGATGGTTAGACAAAACATAAAGAAAATTATAATACATTTTATAGGACATGTCTGCAATGCCAGCAATGAAAACCGTGTACCTARATATATTACAACATTAGTAGTACATACAGGGTGAGTTTTTTTGATGACCAGTATGGGATCTGTTGACATAACTCAATGAACATTTTGGTTTTAAAAAAACTGAATTTTGAGTATTTGGGAAGCGGCTTCCAAAGCATTTAAATTGTTTTTCTGTTTCATGTATTTCTGACACTTCACTTATTTTTAAGCATTAGAGGAACTTGGTCTCGATGGATTTTTGGTCTATAATGATAGGGTAAATTTGACCTCTTCACTTTTTTGACTACCCATGTTTCTCAAATACAGAATCTTTAGCAAATGAGATATCTACTATGAGAGATGAGGCAACAATTTTTTCGATTCTGCATAATCAGTATTCATTGCCAATTATTCTCTTTTTATTTCAGCGAAATAGTAACAAACGCCTTAAGGAACACTGAATTTCACCTGAATCTCGCCCAGTACCCAACATGTCCGAGACTGATAAGGCATGTAGCCACAACTGGACATATACTCCCAGTTCACTACGACAGCATGGTAACTTTTTTACGTTCTATTATTAAAATCCACTAGTCATTAAATGTTTGGGATCCTCTACCTTTGTATTTATAATTTAAATTACATAAGCTGGAACATAAAAATTGTATTCATCCTTTCTTGCAGACAAACACATATGTGTCAACACCCAATCACATGGGAACATATAAAATACCAGGAGATAGAAGACTTCTGGTGAAGGTGGTGAGAGCTGCCCAACTTGGCGGAGCAAACGGTTGCACTGAACCTTATTGTGTAGTTGAAATGGACGAACCTCCACAAAAGAACCAAACCTCAATTCAGAAGAATACAGATTCACCTTATTGGGATGAGCACTTTTTATTGTAAGTTGTTCACCAAATGGTAAAAATTTCCTTGTCTTTCTTGTTGTGGGATGGATAACCAGTCATTATACTTTCGATAAACTCACAAAGAATAGTATCTATAAACATTGTACGACCGACAAACAACTGTTCAACGCCAACTTGAACCAGCTCCACTTTAGTTCCCTTTAGTTGTTTCTGACAGCAATCGAAATACCTCCGAAACCAGAGGATGTCAAAATTAGGCAATTTAGAAATCACTTTCTTAATATGTGCCTTTGGTTATGGTGCTGAAGTATATGGTTGCACATTGTATCATTACTTTTGGGTCGCATTGTATATACTAAACAATTCAACAATATAAGGCAATATTTACTATGACTGTAATAGTAATTATTACTTTCTAAATACCTAAATTTATAGAATCTTTTTAAACTGTAGAAACCTTGAAAAATGAATCTGGAGAATTTTAATTTTGCAGTGATCTATCTCCAAACACAGCTGAACTGCTGTTTGAAATATATGACCATGCGATCAAGCCACCCAGGTTTTTGGGCCTGGGTATCGTGGGAGTAGWAGAACTTCTGGTTAACCCATCACAACGCCAGATTATCTCTCTTCAGAGTCGACCTTATGAGAGTGATCCAGTATCAGGTACTCTTACTGTAGAGGTGCGTTTAGATTATTGTGGACTTGGTTTAATATTAAAAAATGGCAAATTTTTAGTTCTTGTTCATTGAGGGAGCTGATATACCAAATGTAGGCAATCAACCGTACAAAATCAAGGAATCTATCCGTTCTGTGTCTCCAAGTAGGCCTAAACCTTCTCCTTCTCCAACGTTCCGTAATGGTAAGGATATTTTCAGGAGTGTGCAAGTTTTTTTCTACTGGAAATTTGTAATTTTTCAGATGTAGTAACGAATGGTAATCATGTAGGTGACATTAATAGGAGAGACTTTGACTATAGACTGGGATCAAATCCAAACAGAAACACACTAGTTATTCACAGTGTACAAAGAGTAAGTTTCCAACAATTAATTTTGGGGTATGTTTTTAAGCGCTTGCTTTTCATTTTAGCAACCTTCTCAAAGGCTAGTGAAGGTATGTTATTAATACTTTAAAATATTTTATTGTATCATTTGAAAGATCATGAAATAGATTCCAGTTTTTCTTAACTATTAGTGCATTCTATTTTTATTAAGAAGGTAGGCATAGCATAAGAAATAACTTAGAAAAAGCATTGTTTTATATTTTGTTAAAACAATTGATACAATAATTTTTTAACCTATTTCACTTCATACAGAAAAGGGCGGGGTTTTGAATCTGTACTGGTAGCATAAATACAGATTTGCAACTCTAAAAACCCTGTGCTAACTTAATGATGGTCGAAAAACAGCAATTTTTTCATACTTGTTTTAGTCTTTCAACAATATCTTCTAAAGTACATGTTTTTTGGGAAAAAATTATACTTTCCTTATTAAATTTGCAAAATGAGATCAAATCATTACGAAGATACAGGTCTCCAAAGATAAGAACCTACAGATTTACCTTGTGGAATCTGTTTCCATGATTTTGTGCTTAACTGTTCTTTGGTGACTAATAATTAACAATCAATTTATCTGAGTCTGGTGTTTGTGTGCATTTTTGCCTTTTGCACTAACAACAGGTTGCATTGAGTGATGGTACGTGGAAGGAAATCGAGAGGATAGAGAAGCCCATCAAAGATGATTCATTCGAAGATTGTCAAGAGCTGCCATCTGACACTAACATCAAAGAAAAGGCTCCTGATGCCGAAAACATTAACGGCAAAGCTATAAATGGTGCTGCAGAGACAAAACCAGAAAACAGTTTAAACGGAACCACAACTGAAACTGCAAATAACAATACGAGTGATGAAATGAAGGTGCCTTTTGCTCACTTACTAATACATTATTGTGTGTCATATGAATTTATAACGTGCAAGGAATTGCATTGAATGGAATTTTTTTATTGAACATCTCTTTTTTAAATTTGAATTTTCCACTCTATTAAATAATAATTGGCATAGCACTTTCAGCCTTGTAAGTCTCTGAAATTTCTAAGAAGTTTAATTTTGGTGATTTGTTCCAAAAATGTAAAACTTTTACATTATTCCACCCCATTGTCATCCACCTATAAACTTTTTAACATTTTTTTGTCCCAGAAATTATCAGAGGAAATTTGAAAAAGCAACTGACAATATATTATTATTTATAAATTAAGTTTATTTCAGACCTGTTTTCTTGGACGCAGTTCCATCTTGCAGCTTTAGCAAAATGATTTCAAGAAATAAAATAGTTGTCATTGAACAATTTGTGATTATATCTTGATTAATAATAATAATAAATAAAATTTTTTGTATTTAATATAGAATCTCTCATGCTGTTATGGTGTAGAAGCAAACTTTTGCTCTATAAATCAATGCAATTTCTTCACGCTTTTAACCATGAGTACTACCATTGATCACTATAACTGATTTGCATGATTTTTTTTTTACTTTAGTCAGGTGATATTTCTCTAATTGGGACACTACAGTCCCAGCCGCCTCCCACTGAAGAAATCCGGGGCCGTTCTAGGAAACGAAGGGACTTCTTCGGGACCATAAAACGAAGACTGAGTAAATCTAAAACAAGATCAAAGTCGGCTGGACCTGGTGAAGATGAAGTAGGAAGGGACGACTCGTTGAACCGATCTATTTCAGCAGATAGATCTCGAAATGATGACAGTAAGCAGTCATTGATAAGGAAGCTTAAATTTTGATGCTTTATGATGTGTTCATGACCACAGTGCTCCTTGTAATAATCGAGATTTGATGACAATACTACTGGATCATTTGTGTCAAGAATTATTACTTCCCTTAGTATAACTTAAAATTGTTCAATTTAGCTTCTTTAATGTGTGTTCCAGTAGTATTTTGTGTTGGTGATTAATACTGTTTGTTTTTGTAGTGTGTCATTTGCTTCCAAAATACTAACATGGATTATATTTTTTTCCATCATTTCAGCTTTCTGCAAAATTATTCAAATTGATGGTTCCGCTAAACCCTGAAACTTCATCTATCCAGTTATCCGTCGCTTAATGTAGTCTATGTAATTGGTTTTTCAGGTATTTCTTAGTAGTTTGCATGTTTTTTTATATAAAGCAATCAATCTTGCCATATATGTTACTTTTACAGTAATTTTAGGACTCATTATTCCAGGTAAATTATTGTAAACAGAAAAGAGCATTTCATTTCACCTTTATTACTTTTTTCTGACAAAATTGAAATAGGCTAGCTATATTTTTTTTATTTCATAAAATGCTGCCTGCTACATCCTACTAGTTAAGATATTCATTAACAAAGATCTGTTTTGATTGAATTGAGTAAGCAGGTGAATATTCAAAAATTAAACAAAACTAGTAAAAAAAGTAAAACCTGGCACTACATTGCCAAAAAAGTCATGGAAAATTTTTTTAGTTCATAACGGTATGTATTTCTTTGAACACATATATATGCAAATCAAAGTTACATACAAATCCATGCATATCTGGTTGAAAGGAAACAAAAATCTACATTAGAAATTATTCAACAATCAATGTCTTCTCCACTCTATTAAATACTAATTGGCAGAGCGCCTTCAGCCTTATATGGCCTCAACTCACTTTTAGATAGTAAAAAAATCATCGAACGAAAATTTTCATTAATCATTCTTTACAGCTTTAATATTGTATTTTACACTGAACAGGATGCATTTGTAGATTTATTTGGAATTAATCTTCTGATAAATTGCCAATCTTAAAAAATCTTTTTGAATCTAACTTTTAGTTTTTTTTTAATTGTGTCGTGTTGAGATATAATTAGGAATTTATTTTTTTAACTCATGAAAGTCGCTGAAGCAGTATTGCTACACCACATAGTAGTGTTAACATTTAAATTTCCAGTTACAATACCATTTGCTCATTACACCAAAACAAAAATTTTTTTGCTGTGTTGTAGGTTACCGATTAAATGTCCCACCTGGAAGACAATTTGACGAAACATCGAGACGATCAAGTTTGTCAGAAGCATCTGGTTTAAGTAGCGCTTCTACAAGAACGTACATCAATGAAGCAAGCACACTAGTACTTGAAACATTAGAGAACGGAATTAAGAGGCATTATTTGGTTCCGTTGTCGTTGGCACAGAAATCCAAATGGAGGAAAAAGGGAACAAAGCTACATATATTTAACGATCATACATTTATCGCCAGGCACTTGACAGGGTAAGCAAAATAAATTAGATGACTAGAAGACAGCCTAAATCATTCTTTATTGTAAAATTGTCGTTATCTATAATTTTGTATACTTCTAAAATTTCTAAAAAAAATTATTTTTGAGGATTTGTTACAAAAACGTAAAGAATTTAAATCTTTTAAAGAGGTAGTATGTTTAAATGAGAATACATCATTTGCTAACGAAGAATTTGTAGTAACTATATCAGTATTTTTATATTTTTCATATCATTTTAAATGTTCATAGCTTCTAATAAAAAATGATCTTCCTGTTTGACCATAATTGAAGGTGAGGATTAATCTTTAAGAATTAACCTAAGTAAATATCCAAATTGAGCAAAATGGACCAGTTTACAATATTTAACTATTATGTTAGGCATTATTATCATTTATTGCTTGAACCTTTATTCACATTAATAAGCTGTCTTATTTTTAAAATTGTATTTCTTTGCCCCACTTGTTGCCTTACTGACATCCAGATTAATACAATAGTGACAGTCGCAACACAATGTAACCATTTGTTTTTATTGTATTGAATACAATCTCTGTATGGTGTTTGCAGGTTATTTTTATTTATTTTTTTCAGGGGTACTGTCTGTCAAGTGTGTGCAAAATCAATAGCACGAAGAATAGGCAAACAGGGTTATGAATGTAGAGACTGTTTCCTCAAATGTCATAAACACTGCCATGTGAAAGTTAATGAAAACTGTCCTACTTCCACTATTCACAACATAGAATTGTAAGTATTAAAAAACTGAATGATTGTAATTTCTTTCAATAGGCCTGATTCTTTATTGATTATTTATTGTATAACTGAACATACACTATAATAATACCCAAAACTATTTTTTATGTTCTCATTCTCTTTGTAAATTTACTTATACTTTCTTTTTTCCAATGGGTCCCTGCTGCCGGTTTTGAGCGAATAACTGGTAAGAATGTGTTTTTGGTGTCAAAGTGAATATGTTTGAAAGCATGTGAACTTTATTTGCATTTTATGAGGCTGCATTTGCTTTTATTTCTACAGATTTGATTATTTTACGTTTTTATTATATTATTTTTGTGATGAGAAATCTTGAATTTAAATTATATACAATGGGTGACGCAAAAGTTTTTGAATAGATTAGAAATAAGCTTTTAAAGAAATTAAAATTAAAAATCAATATTTGAATATAATTTATTAGAAATCCATCAGTGTACAAGACTATTTAGATTTTCATGTAAACCGCTTACTTTTTTTCAGAAATAAAATAATTTATAAGTTTTTGTTAAGGTGCTGGCTTTTTTAGAGCTTGAAGTTGAGCACTTTCTGATGATTTACTGAACACTGGTGTTGCAGGTGCAGGTCCAATTAATAAAATGAAATAAAATCTTGAAGTCCAGAAAAAGTGTGAGAACTTTTGGGTTACCCATTTACATACATATAATGCACCATTATTTGATTAGTTTGTAAGCATGTATTGTCAGATAGCTATGTTGGTAACTGATATTAATAGAAAAACAGTTGTAGCATCTTTCTAATATTATTTTCTTATTCATTTTAGATCATACATTACCAACCCCTACACTTACAAAAATATAAGGATGCTGTAAATTGCTGTTACCATGTTTGTAAGGACGGTTAGCTAAGTTTTGTAATCTTAAGCAACAATGCACAACATTTTAGCTTTACAAATGTTTTAACAATCGATCACAGCTTCATGAATACCAGTGACTTTTATTTTTTTAAATGCTTGTTTGATTGACTACTATTAGTACAAGCTTTTTACATATATGTACAATGAAATACTTTAGAATTGTTATTTTTCTTTTAATTTATTTGTACATATTTGTTGATTCTTAATTATTCTTGTCTTAAAAATTACGTGTATGTTTTTTTAAATATTGAGGTTGTTTTATCTGTAAATCTTTTATTTTTGTTTAATTCTAATCTTTTTTAAAGCAACGTTGGATGTTATCATTTTTTATATATTACAGCTTTACTCAAAACACTTTGCTTTATAAGAAGTGATTTTTTTAAGATGATACTATATTAAAAGTCCAATAAAATGTGCACAAAGTATCTGGAAAAATCACTTTAAGATCTATATAATAATACATATTAATGATGGTTACTTTAAAATTATTAAATTTAAATGTAATATTTGTAATAAGTGCCTGTAAAAGATCCATTATTTCTATCCTGAATTCGGTACTTATTTTATTTTGTCATAAAATTAGCAGACGAATAAAAAGATGTTCTTTATTCTACAGCTGTGTTCTTTTATTGCCATTCTCCCTTCCGTATAAATTTAATACTAGGCTTACTGAATACAACTTCAACATATCCAGCCAAAGTCCTTGAAGAAGAAATTTTTTCGTTCAAATTTTGTTTTTTTACGTTTTCGAGCATTTTAAAGCAATTGAGCAAATAAAAATTTTTTTAATATTTTTTTTCCTACTCGTCACCTGAGGCTGCACTGTCTAAATAAAATTTAATAAAAGTCTGAACGTTTATTATTCACCAACACCACCAAATTATAACATTACATAAATTATATTTTAAATAACGAAAAATATTCATTTTGAATTTATTTTATTGACGGGGCTTTCCAGAAGATTTTGAGGCACCAACCCTTGACTGGTACCATAATATTTGAGGTACTTTGGCACAAGAACTTCTTTTATATGTTTGTAATTAATCTGGAACCTAATAAAAGACGAGAGCTCACTTGGGACCTGTGGAATTTTGTAGTGACTTACATGTTGTCTTCGTCTAAGAACAGCATTCCATTTTCTTGAAGTTTCGATAAGATATGCTGCTTCATGTTCTCATCCAACATTGCCAAAATAACATTTGGCATCTTCCTCGTCAGATAGGAATATGCGATCAGAAGTCTAAATAAAAGGAAGAAGAAATAATATCGTAACTTACTTTTAATATAACCAAAAATATTTTGTGAAAGAGGGTAAATTTTGTTGTCTCAATATAAAAAACTAACATTACCCAATTACAGACAGCATTTTTTATCATAATGTTCGTTGACTTAGAAAAAAGTAGCTTCAGTTTATAATACTGTTTCTCCATCTGGTTTTGATGCAGTTGTTCCAGCAGAAACATGGTTATCCATCAATAACTGAACTGTTTGCACAGGAATATTCTTGCTGTTAATCAGCTGAACGGTTTGGTATTTTCTAATCTTGACCTTCAGATTTTAAAATCTGATTTGCTTTTAAAGACTTATATCATGCAGCACTGATGTATACAGGGTGTGCCATTAGTGTGTATTTTTTCTGTACCTCCGAAAGTATTAAAGATTTGAAATTTTTTTTTAAAGTTGAGTGAATTGTTTCTACAACATAAAATTATGTACACATACTACAAATGTTTTCTACTGTTTGTTTAATTTGATGTACAGAAACCAATTCTTAGCGTGCAGCTTTAAAACAGTGTACATTTGTTGGCATATTATTTATATGAACCCTATATAACTTTCATGTTTCAATTTGCTCTTGTAATTTGCAAGCATGCTATTTACTTACATTTGATCCTAAGTTTATATAATTGCCAGTAATTGGGTATATTTTACCTGTTGAGAATTATTATCATTATTACCTATACAAAGCAGTTGTTCTTTCTTTGCCATCTGAAAATGGTATGCCAGTTTCTTGGGCATGACATCTGTTGCACACAAAAGGCTGTGGAGCATAAATAAGCTCCAAGACACCCTGGCAAGCTGAGTGGTACGCACGTTTGCAATGTGAGCACACTATTATCTTTAAAACTGTCATAAATGTTCCGGTGTGACAAGTGCATTCAAAGTCCTTTTGTGAACCTAATGGATTCAATAAATTGAGGATTAAACAGCTTTGAAAAATATGTGAATACTCACTCCATGGGGATGAATGCAAATTATTTTCAGGAAATGCCAGTTGTTTGCTTCTTTGGTCTCCACTAAGATCCACCTTACTTTTTTTACCTTCTTTATTATTGTCTTTAATAGCAGCGGCACTGTCTAAGGATTCATCATCTAATTCAAGGCTTCGTTTCGTCCCTWTTGTACCACATGAAGATTCCCCWTCAGWTATTATTTCGATGACATTATCATCTGTTTTCTCTGTCGTGTAAGAAGCCGTTTCTACTGGTACAACTGGCTGKAACAAACCGAAAGAAAAAAACTGGTGCTTAATAAAGTATACTGAAACCTACTTTTTTATTTATTAACATCATTCGCTTTATTACATTATAATCAAAGTTACTGTAATATTGACTAAATTTAAGGGTTTTCACTATGCTATTTATGTGACAATTATTCGCCCTATATTTCATTTTACAATACCACTGATTCCCAAAATTTTTGCAGTCGCGGTGCCTTTGAACAATTTATGGGTTTTCTGTGGTTCCCTACCCTAAGTTTTAATAAAACCAGGTTTAGTCATTACCATTAAATTTATTCGATTAATATCAAATATTAAACCAATGAAATGAGTGAGGTTTATTATGAATTCTTAACATGTTAAAATGTTTTGAAGATATTTAATGGGTTTTTTACTTCTAGACAGTAGACGAGGACAGGTAAATAAAACTCCAACATACTTACCACATCCAATGCAAAATTGTAGGAAACATCATGGAAATTTGTTGTCAAATTCCCAGAAATCTGGTTATTGCCAAATCTAGGTTTTCCAGCATCAATAAGACTTAGCAGTGTAGCATAATTTTCTTTATGGAATCCTGGTAATTCATATCCCAAGGGAGTCTCTAAAGACACATTATATATTATATTGTATTGAACCATTCCATTAGAAACAATTTTAATATTGCCATCAACATTCAACAAATAAAAAAAAATTCTATACTGTTGGTACCTACAATGATGATTCACCTATACCAATACACTAACTTTTCTACCCATGATGTCAAGATGGAATCAAGACGGAATCCAAGATATACTTACTGAAGCATACAAAGCTGGGCAGTAGTTAACTACAAAAGTAATTAAACTACGTATTTAACTATTATATATTCAAGAAAGTAGTTGTAGTTGAACTACTGTTAGAAAAAAAGTAACCAAATGAATATAACAAAAATTAAACTAAAATTGCTAGTAGAAACACATTCACCATCATGATATGTTAAATGCTTATAAAATAATAAAAGATACAACATGTGCTTTCGGTCATTGGCTGCAGTAATGTCAAAACCCCAACCCTCTAGCATTAATAGTTACTGAGATATCGTACAATTACAACGAAAAAGAGACACCCTGTTGCTACATGCAAAAATACCAACTAAAAAACAAACTCATGTTACATGCCTGACTACTGGCAAAACTACTCTACCTAAAAAAATGAGGGTTTGACAAATGAGTGGATAATTATTTGTCGTCGAGGTGATAAAATCAATTTTTTAKACATAATTMATGGAAAAAAAACATTACAGRTAGTATTTTACCACGAAAAAGAAGAGGATTTTAACAAAAATAGCTCAAAGGACTGTAGCCAGATTACAAACACAGCAGTGCCATTTGAGCTAGCAATGATTTTTTCAGAAACACTAAAAAGCAGCTGTGTGCCAGACWTGTCAAACGAGAATACATMGTAATCAAATTTCATGCCTTTAAAGTTTTATTTAAAGMACAAACACATTTAAACTTCTTTATCAAAGTTAACAACTATCTTAAAAGAWACATAGTTATTTTGCTCAATATRTTTGTACATTCAAACATTATGTAGGTATCACACTATTTCGGTAACAATCAGCACTTTGATTKTGATTTCAAAGAGATGCAACAATATGCAGAAAAGGTACCACAATTAGGCATATTGGTGTAGGTGTATCGTACCTACACATTCAGCTCTTACCTAGAATGTACTATTCCCTTTACTGACCTGACCTGACCTGATCTAAACTCTATTACAAATAATTCATCAGTTTATGAATATAGAAACCATTAAAAAACATACCTCTCTGATAGAAAGTCAGAGCAACTTCCAGTGTGATACATTCCTCGGCTCTCTCATAGCATCCTAGCTGTTCGATGACCTTGAACAAATCACAAGTGCTCCGCATTAATTCTTTTGCACTGATTTTATTTTTCATTCTTTGTTCGGGTTGATACTTCAACGTAAATTTGTAGTACTCCTTGATAGAGTTGTTATTGCTGTTGTCCTTCACGAGCAAGATGAATTCACGCAGCTGGAAAGACAAAAATATAAAACTGAACCAACGATCTGCGGCTACATACATGTTCCTCGTCAATTGCATCCCTTGCACCCTTGATCCATGTATTGAAAATTTGCAAAATGTGATTATTTACATTCGGCTTCCAGTTCACCAACTTCAGGGCTCCAACTGTCCTAGTCTCAAAATTGTCTTTATTTAGTTGCAGTCTGTTATAGAGAATGTTTGTAACGCAGAGTGGGAGCATGTGTTTAATGAAATGCTTAGAAGCTGGTTTGGACAACACATCTAAGCTGATTTGCTTAACACTGAAGACCTAAGGAATGATTTGGTTCAGAGGTTGAGAGTTGAGACCATGGTATTCTATAAGGTACTCACAATATCTGTTGATACGGTATGCTGTGCGCTAGACATAGCCGTTTAGCTTAATATTTATTACTAAAATGAAACCTACGCTGCAACCTACAGCGTCGTTAAGCTATAAGAAATGCAGCAAACTATAATAACTAATAATCTGGCGTGAAAAACAACCTAGTTTTCGGCTATATTCCACTAACACAATACAAATGATGTAATTACGGATTTTTTATTTTTTACTTTGCCGCAAATTTAAAAACTGAAGCTAGCCGCACATGCGCATCGTTTTGTTTTTTATCGTCGCCGCAAGATGGTAATAGCAGGCATATTCGTGTAAAGTCCCTAGATTTATATAAATTTATATAAATCCAGGGACCTTATATTCGTGATTAAATCGATTTTTATGCCTATGATAATTTTATTTACAATTATAGTAATTGGATAGGCATTAGATTTGCGCAACTGACAAAATTTATAGGTCTGTTCACGAAATTTTAATTTTTTGTCAGATGTACTCTTACTGGTTGTAGTGCCCTACTAGCGCAATTAAAAGTGAAAAATTTCAAGTAGATTTTGAATCGCGAGTAGGAATACCTCCATAATCACGAGATTGCGTGCCAAACAGGGGATGCCCCCTCACGACTAGGGCTGTGTATAGTATCGATACTTACTCGAAGTATCGATACCTTTGCCGGTATCGAGTTACGATACCAACCTTGTCGTGGTATTCAATTATGGAAAGTATGAAGTATTCAAAAGTATCGAAAGCATTGAAAGTACTCAAGAGTATGAGAAACAGCATAGATATTGCAGCATCCAAATTATTGGCGGTGTTAGAAGTAATGCAAATATTAAAAATTGAAACAATACAAGGTTGGAAAAGTACGTATCAAAAATAGTATAGTGTCCAGAATATTGGCATCATCAAAGGTATTGAATAAAGTTGTGAGTTAGTTTGTGCTACATATGTATTTTTAAGGTATCTATAATTTTGCCAGAAAATAAGAGAGGTTTTTCGAATTAATTAATAGTTGATTGAATACAAGGGTACAAATCAATATTCCTAAAATTTGACCTATCTTTTTAATAAGAAATGATGCTAGTCAAATGTGCGTAGCAATTGGAAACATATTTTTTGATTACGAGTAGGCAGGAAGGTTGGTTTTGGTTAAGTATAGTTATCATATTTTTATAGTTAGTCATTATTTGAACATTTAGTAAACTCGAGAAAAGAGAAATCGTGGTTCCTGGTTGAAATCGTCTGTAAATTTCTTGGGTAATAATTAAATTATACTACGCAGTTGGAACCGACGAAAGGTGCTCACTGTTCAGAAACCGTGAAGTTAACGTGATATAATTAACAATAGGCGAAGTACCGCACCGTATACCTTTACCGCCTGACGTACACCTGTTACCTACCGATATGGGCAGAACAAACGGCTGTTACTCATCCTCACATTTTATAAATACATTTTACCTCATTATTGAACGCGAATCCAATGTTTGTATTGAATTTCAATCAAAACGAAAGCATGGACAACGCTGTTTAACGGTTACGCGCGGTTCCAATTTAAAAATTTACTTTACATCCGTTCACCTGCTGTTGCAAGGTGTTCTGTTTAGATATTTACTGCCTGAATGGATAAAATCTTGCGAATGTGTCTTTTAAATGAATATTATAAGATAATGAGCAGGTACCTAGATAATTGTACGCTGATTATTAGAACTATATTTAGGTACTACGAATTCTTTGAAAATGCTTTTCTATAACATTTCGTTTAAACATAGGTGTTACCTATATTCATCGTTTTGTGTTTAGGTACCCAGATGGTATAACGTACCTACTTATAGGTACCTATAACATTTTGGTTGATTTGCTTTTCATTAATTGTTGTACCTATCAGTGGTCGAAAAGCTAATAAATAAAAGTCAAATGGTAGAAATCTTAGATAAGATGGAAAAAGGTGTACAAAGTTTAATACGTTCTTATCCTTCAGTTTTAATAATTAGTAAAGTGAAATGCATGGGTACATATCTGATGTAAATGAGATAACAACGAAAAGCAATAATTATATTTTAGTAGGTACATATACCCGTAATATTTTCCAAGAAATGTAATATGTTTTGTTTTGCTTGGCATAATAATGATAAAATCGTAGGTATATAAAGCTTGCCTAATGCATGTAAATATAAATACATAATAATTTGAAATTGTATGTATGTAGGTACATATGTATATGCTACAATCAACAACGTGACAACGTCGCGCTCATCAGAATGCGAATAGCAGGCGCAGTAGACGCACCAGCTGTGAAAATGTGAAAGAATGTCATCAGATACGATTTTTACTCCTAATTTTGTAAGTACCAAAGTGCAATTTTGATGTTGGAACTTTCGAGTTGCCCCTGGTAAGTGCGTTAATTGTGTGGAAATTAAGAGAGATTAGATTCGCACTTATTTTTAGGCTCGTGTCGTCGAATATTTAGCAGTTGAGTCATGGATGAAAACAATAAAAAACTTTCTAAAGATGAACAAGGTCCTAGCATTCCCGAATCTCCTAAGCCGTTGGCCTTCACGATTGACTTTGGGGAAGGAAAATCAGTAGACACTGAAAGGCACAAATCACTTGTTGAGAAATATCAAAAACGTCACCGAAGGGGACAGTCTCTCTCAAAACTGGAGGATTCTGATTCGTCTACGCCACCTAAGAAGCCTCCGTTGACAGGAAATTTGCCCAGAAAGTCTAGTTTTCAGTCAGAAGGGTATTTTTCTTCGGATGAAAGAAGTGAACGTAGTAAGAATGTTCGTTCGGCTTTGTCTAATGTTAGAAAAAGTGACTTGACCTTGCCGTTAAAAAATGTTACATCTGATAAGATGACACAGTCTTTCCCCAGTTGCAATTTACCATCGATTTCGAGTCCAGATACTATTGAGCTCAAAGACGTCTCAAGTCCTGAATTAGACCTCATTAGTCCTTTTAGCCCCAATGGAATTAAACCTGAACCACCGATGAATATTGGCAGTAGATCTAAAGTAGAACTTCAATGTTCTGCTCCTGAATGCGAAAGCAAGGATTTAGAAGAAAACTTTATTGATGGAACAGAGTTTGATTTCGATAAATCTGATACTGTGAGTGATGCTGGTACTTACACTTTAGAAACGGATAATTATTCAGAGGAACAGAAAGCGAGGATGAGTATAGATACAGATTTTAAGATAGAGCAAGTTTCTCTTTTAAGGAAAACACAAGAGTATGTACAAAGTTTAAATAACCCCCAAACTAAACCAAGAAGCTTATCGGCTGGAACAAGACGATCGAAAGTACAACCTGATCTCAACGGGAAGTTGCATGCACTAAAAATTAAACCCAACGAAACCCAACCAAAGTCACCACAGTTTTCCCCTACCACAGATACCACAAAATCATTTCCATTTCATAGTAAGGAGCGAATGACTGTGAGAAGCTATGAGCAAAAGCCGAAATTATCACCGATTCTGTCTCCCACTCAGAATATATCTATCACCCAGAACATCGAAGGAGAACCAAAGCAAATAAATAACGATGCAGATGATGGGCATGAGAAGACTTTCACGAAAATCATGTTTCCAAGTCCGAAGGCGAAAACTGGAATCTGTCTGGAGCAAGTTGTCGATCAGGGCAGTGTGATATCCATAACTTCGAGTGGCGCTTTCCGTTCTAAAAGTGAGAAAGACCGCGGCCACGTCCGACAGCTCAGCCTGACGAAGTCTGAAATTCACGTCGAAGCATACACGGGCTCATCAAACGACGGAGTTGTTCACAARTTGAGCCGTCCAAAAGCTGTTAACCTCTCTACGACTGTCTTTAAAGTGCAGAGTATTCCGACTAGAACTTGTGATACAAAGAATAACGGTGAGAACTTCTACTGTGATCCAGATTTAGTGTACGGTAATCTAGTGTTAGGTAAAATGTCGAATTTGCAACAGCCGAGCGCGAAATCAGGCAAGGCCTCGCCCACTAAGATCCCCTCCCCGGTTCATAACCTCTCAAGACCGAGGAGCAGGAACAGCGTGAGCTCGCTAAACGTAGATCTGTCGGATAGCAGTTTGGAAACGGAATCATTTCTCAAGCCGACTGAGAATTTTATCATGACGCTTGAGCGTAGGTTGCCGTTCGAAAGCGACCTGGATAGTGACTACGACAGCAAATGTGTCACTCTAAACAACGACACTAGGAATCTATTAAAACAGAAGCTAACTCACGTGCGACACAATTCCTTCGACGACCGGAACCTGAAAGTCTGCAACAAGCTGGAACACTTCCAGAACAAGAACTTACAGGGTATTGATCAAACAAAACAGTTAAATCAATACCCGCAGAACAGAGTCATCCACAAGATACAAAATTCACCGAACAACAGTCCGATAAGACGCTCGAGTAGTTTCTCCACGAAAAACCAGATCAACTCTAAGAACACGAAMCTGAAAGAGGTCAACATCACGAACTCCCCAAATTTCACGAGGAACAGCTCAATACAAAGATCAGCMTCGACTGCCAACATCAAGCCGCGGCAGTATCAGTTCAGGCGATCTAGTATCAATTCTGATCGGAAAACCGAGTACGATGACACGGACTCGAGCTCCGACGAGGAGTGCCAGCAGAAGAAAGACGGTGGTAACATAACCAACACCAAGTGCAATAGGGCGTTCGCGTTGCGCAGGGCACGCTTGGACGTGGAGCCCGTGCCTGTTCCGAAGTGTCCCAATACGCCCGAGATGAGACGGAAGTTTCCCTCTGACAGCAGGCCGGAACGTGCAATCTCTATGGATCGGAGGCCAACGAAATCTAATGAGGTTCAAAGTAGATATTTGCTCAATTTGAGTAAGAGGAGTACGACATCACCGAAACCACAGGAACAATCGAAAAGTATGCCAAAAAGTGCTGGTAAAACTGCAAGTAATAAGCCCCAGGCATTTGCAAGAACTGACAGTGGAAGGATGAGCATGAGAACACCGCCTAAACCACCTACGTCTAATATGCCAAAGAGCAACAAGAAAAGTGGTAAGTGTTACCGATTTTTTATATTCATCCATGGTATTTTATTGTTTGCCTTGCAAATAAAGAAAATACAGATTTAAAAAGATTATACTACCTAGACTTTATAATAATGACAATAATAGCAATTTCTTTCCAACAGAGTCCAGCACACGTAAAAATAGTAGACATGGAAAACAGTTGCCACAATCATTGTTCAAAAGAAGCTAGAGAAGCTAGCTGTTAAATAAGAATGCAATAGTAATATCTCCTATAGAAAAATTTTAATGACCGATGTTAAGAATCGAAAGTCATACATTATTCTATATTTAGGTGGCGGTGAAAAAACACAAATTGCTTCTTTGACATCAAAACTGACCTATCTACCAAGTTGTATTTAATTCAGAAATAGTGCGGCTTCCAATTTTTAATGCTATTAAATGCAATTGCTCGTATTTGTACTGTGCTAGTAGTATTTTAATTTGTTCCAGCGAAAAAGTCTGGTGGCAGAAGCAACTCGTCTCTGTCCAGTAGGGAGGTTGAATTTCAGAACTGGAAACGAAGAAAAAGCTACGATCCGATGAAAGCTGCCGCTGAAGGCAAACGAAAAGCCGAACTCGCCAAAAAGCAGAACCAAAATGTCATGACACAGTCGTGCATCGAAACTAACCAGAACCAAGACTGTGATAGTTCTCCATCCCATTCTAGTTCTGTACACAGATCACAGGTAATCTTTTTTCTAGAATACATTTTGCTTAGCATTCTTCAAAAGGGTAATGCGAAAAGTTGTTGAAATAATAAATTTTAAACAGCTGCTAATCGTAACTACGCAAAACATTGGATTAAACAAATTTTCGCAACCTTTTTTTTATGAAACTGCTGGTGTAGTTGTAAAATAACTATATTTCCTTGTGGATAGGGTACTGCCGTTCTAAATAATATGGTGACTGGATAAAGACTTCTCATCTTAAGCTAAATAACTTATCTCCTGTAAGTTGGTTTGAAGTTGACACAATCATTTCATAAGCTTTAACCACCCGTATAACACCTTATATATTGCTAAAAGCACCTTGCAACAGACACGTGACAGACAAGTGGAGATGCAATTTTTATTATCATGTGCTGAGAGGAACTGCTATATTGTGTTTGTTCTAATGATTATTTAGTGTTTCGGTTTCGCACATCTTTTTAAAAAGCTCTAATATTAACACCATATCATTTTTAACACGGATATGTGTTAAGTTTATGAGTGATGACAGTTTGTATAAATTTTTTGTTGCAATCAATTCACCGTGTGTTATTTAAACTTCTTTTCAGCGAAAACAAAATAAAGGTCAATGGTAGCGAAAGTATTTAACTTGCAAGAAAATTTTCTTTATAAAGCTGTTAACTATTCATCTCTGCTACAATCCAAATGTACATAGTGGCTTAAAAAAGAGCAACAGGTATCAAAAGTTTAATTTTTTTAGTGGAATACATCTAATTTTTATGGCAAATAAAACTTTGGTCCTGTATTCTGTATTTGTATGTGGGTTTAATGCAGTCTTGCCTTTTTTTAAATTTAATCAAATATATTCCTTTTTAAACTGTTATCACTGGCACTATTTATTTTTATTTTACACTTTTGATTAAAATTACAGCATTGGTGGTGTCTATCCTATCCTGAGGACAACTGGCAATTAATTCATTAGATATTCAAACACTACCATTTTGCTGTAAACAGATTTTTGATACTACTGAAAATGTAATTGAAACTATATTCATACATGATGATAATTATTTTTTAGGTTAACAATTTTAAAATACTTTTTTCATATTTCTTTTTATCCATAATAAAATATAAATTCTAAATATCATATTTATCAATTCTAGTTTCAAAGTCGTTTTAAAATTACCCAGACAGTTGTTAGACATATTTGCTTGAAATTACAATAAAAAGTTAGGGGAACAGATTAGAAAGTTCTAGTAGCTTTCAAATTAAAAGACAAAAAATTAACATGACTGTCCTTCCATACATTGTGTATGCAAAAGCAATTTTTGGGTAGATTGTGGAGTTGATAAAATAAAATAAAAGTAGGAATTTCTAAACCTACATAAACACAACAATTTATTTTAGAGCTTTCATGGAACTGCCGCATTAGAGCAACTTGCAAGTTCGGAGGAGGAAGATGACTTGACCCTTTCAGCAGATGAGGGGTTCAGTCCTCCCACTCCAAGTCCGTGTGAGTTAAGTCCAGCCAGAGCCAGTCTACGAAATGCCTGGAGAGATAGACTTCCTTATTAATAATTAATTGTCTATTATAGGAAAGGTATCACTTTATATTAATGAAAAAAATGCACCAGTAATGTCGGATATTTAAAAAAATATTTGAGCATTTCTAACGAATAGTCACAGTTACGTTTAAGCTTCTGTTTCTCTCATATGGTAGGTTATGTTTTGATTTCAATTGGATAATTTTGTAGAATAAAATCTGAATATTAATCTCATATTTGATATCAAAATGTGACTTACCACGTAGTGCTTAGATTATGTTTATTATCGTCTTTTGTGTTACATACAATAGTATTGGAGCATTGCATATCATCACAATACCTGAAATATATATTTATTTATTTTTATTTTTATTGGTTAGATTTGTAATATCGTTCATCTAACTTTTTTGCATGATCTCACCTCTGGTATGTGCAAGAAAACAGATTTTTCTGATTATATTGCATTTAATATCTAAGAATTTTCGTTAAGAAACTTAAGAAACATTCTTACATATTCAGTGCCAAATGTTGTTTATAAATCTTAACAAGACAAAATTATTATAGCAAGACAAAGATAAAGGTCTAGGTGAAACAGTTAGGTGACGATTCTAGTTATACAGCATTCATTAGTATTATTTTTTGCATTGTACTTCTAAGAAAGGCATAAATAAAGTCAGTCTCTTCCAATGTCATGGTGGTACCTCAGACATAAACTGCTGTAAATTTTTTTATTGATTGCTTATTACTTGTTGATGTGTGTGGTACCACCCTTGCATGTTAGGCTAAGTATACCAAATGTGATTTTATATTCTGAGATTAATTGGTTACTATTTAATAATATGTGCAAATATTTTACCCTAGGTATGGATATACTTTAGTTATTTACTAGAGTTTTTATGTCGTTAAAATTGTCAAATTGATAATGGCCACGTTGAAGACAAACATAATTCAGACATGCTTGAAATATTTACTATTCTTGTTCTATTGGCATTGCTATTTTTCCAAAAAAATTATTGATTGCCTTGTGTATGTTAAGAATTTTTAAATGTATTGCTTATTATGTTAGAACATTATGAAATATTGCTTTGCATACATAAAATAAATATTAAATTATCAATTTTGAATTGTTCTTTAGTGTTTTCCCTTTGCACACTATATCATTGTTTTGTATTAATTAAAAAAATATCGGAATGCCTTTATCCGATTTATCCTCACGTACAGATAGCTACATCTGTTTGTCTACTACACTAATATCCTATCGCGGTGTTGTCACTTACTAGATTTGGTACAATGAAGGAAAATCGTTGAATACCTACCTAATACGCAACAAAAAAATGAACTAAACAGAGTTTTGTGTTCTGACGCATTAAAGTTGAGTTAAAATTTACTGCAATTGTACTAAAAATAACAACATTGTTTAGGGCAGTGATTGGAACAATTACTTTTCGAAAGTAATTCATTATGATTACTTGAGTTCATTACTTAAAAATAAGTATATTGGCAACATGGCAAGATACAAGAGCGAGGCATGGGGTTGGCGCGCCGCTAAAAAACCTAACCTTGCAAATCAGTAAATCTAGTATCTAGTTTGATCTTTAGATTAGATTTAGGATTTAAACAAAATCTGTTATGCAAAGCTAAAATTTTCAACCTATGAAATTAACCAAATCATTGTTAGCGTTTGAGAGCTTTTGTATTTGTAAGTTTTGAGGTGCAAATCTTTAACCGAGTATAACCTATAAATAACTTATCTTCAGGTTGAATTAATTAGGCTTTTTAATCATAATTCATAAGTGTTTATAATGCCGCCTAAGAGAAGACATTCTAGTGTTGCAGATGGTGCAAGCAAAGGCGTTAAAAGAGCCAGATGTGAGTATAAGTATTCATTGTTTCAGGGTGTGCTAGGCGTTTACATATGAAAGTACCTAACACAGATTATTGGATATATTTCTCACTATCAAATACCTATGTGGAATTAACTGCTTTATAGTAGTATATTATATCACAGGAGTGCTCTCTATTCTATCAACTTCGTGTATATTTAATCTTTAAAAAGTAAAATAACGAAATATGTTTTGAGCAAATGGACCAGATTACAGTATTTAAATACATTATATTTTATCTCTACGACAGCAAAAAACAGTTTATTATTAATGTACAGGACGACACTAATTCATAACACACATCCAATAATGATAATAATTTTTCCTAGAACAATAATGCACAATAAGGTCCCGTTGCACAAAGCGTGGTTAACCAGACCCCCTAGTTAATATGTGGTCAACAGGCAATTGTCATGGAAACGGTTCTTTTTAGGTGTTCTTCATTGGTGCTGGCTAACCACGCTTTGTGCAACGGGCCCTAACACTTTTATTTTGTTTAATATTAAATCTCAATTTCAGTTACTCTTGAAGGAGTGCATATACCTTCAACAACTAAGGAGGGAAATGTATTTGTGACGGGTGCTGGTGATTTTGGACAATTAGGTTTGGGACCAGACGTTTTGGAGAAAAGCCGCCCTGCTTTGGTACAGTTAGATTATGAAATTGTTGATGTATGTGCTGGGGGAATGCATACAGTGTGTTTGACAAAGGATGGAAAGGTAATTTAAACGTGACAATAAAAAAATATGTATTTTCACAATTAAATATAATTTTTCATTATAATAGTTTAACAGTTTATAACAGCCTTCACTAAAATGGCACTTTGAAAGAAAATTAACACAAAATCTATGGTTGTCTTCCTAGGATAAAAGGCTTGTACTAGTGTACAACTAAAATATTTCAGGTATTGACTTTTGGCTGCAACGACGAAGGTGCATTAGGGCGTGCCACTGCCGAGCAGCCAGATACTGAATTCTCTGCTGGTGAAGTTGTGTTGCCAGGAAAAGTAATACAGATATCTGCAGGAGATTCTCATACTGCAGCCCTGTTGGATGATGGTAGAGTTTATGCTTGGGGTACATTTAGGGTAGGTAAACTTCTTTTTTTTTTCAGGGATACTAGTTTCAGTAAAAAAGAAGCCATTTAAGTGTTGAATTTTGTAATAAATACTTCTTAAGGTGATAATTAAGTCAGCAACAACAATGTTTTCACTAGTCATTGGAAGTTCAATTTAATTTATTTCGGCAATAACTCCAAAACGAGAAAAGCTATCAACTTTAGGTTTTTAGCACAATTTTTCCTAAATAACAGCATACAGAACAAAGTGCAAGAAGTATGTCGTCCTGTTCAGATTTTCGTCAAAATTCAAGGAGAAAATTCCTTTTTTATTTTGTGTTATATGTCAATGTATGTACAGTTTTAGCAATAACTTCAAAGCAATAAAAGCTATTAACCTCGGGTTTTTACCACAGTTTTTATTAAATAATAGCCTACAAATCATAGTGGAAAAGTCTGTTGTCCTGTTCAATGTTTCGTCAGAATTTATTTTGTGTCTTGTGTCTACTATTTTGGAAATAACTTAAAAACAAAAAGTGACACTTGCCTCGGGTTTTCAGCTCTTGAAGTGAAAAAAACATACCATACATGTGAAAAGTAATACAATTTTACTTTATTATTAATGATTATTATTTTAATGGATAAAACTAATGTTTTATTTTAATGTATTAGTAATTGATGTATTTCAAACATCTTGTACAAAAATTTCTATTTAAAGTAAACAAGTGTATTGTGAAGCCGGAGTTAATTATATATTGTGAAATTAAAATAATGATAATTTTTAGTAACCTTTATTATCTCTTCTACAGGATTCACATGGCAACATGGGCCTTACGCTAAATGGTAATGAAAGGCTCCCTTATGAAATAATAAGGGAAGTAACAATAAGTAAGATAGTATCGGGAGCCGATCATTTGGTTTTACTAACCAGTCATGGTGAAGTGCTCACCTGTGGTTGTGCTGAACAAGGCCAATTGGGCAGAATGACGGAAAGAAGTAGTGGCCGGTACGCTCGTTCCGGAATTGGTACGGAACAGATAGGTAATGTGAACAAAAGAAAATGAGAGTTTATGACCAGCTTGGTATTGCTTTTGTAGTTTTTCAGTAGTTATGACATTGTAGCTCATTTTCTCTTCGTTCGTGTTTTTTTAGATGTTGTGCTTGCAGAAAGTTGACTTCTTTTCTTACATTGTTAGGAATATCATTTGTTCCAAAAATAACATGAACGTTGTTCACATTTTAAGGGAATGAAATGCGGAAATAAAGAAGAAGAAAAGAAATCTAGCTTTGTTTTTTCTTTGTGGTTGCATTGCTCATGGTATAGCGTAGATTGCCTTTATTATGAATTTGGTGCATATAGTCGCTTAACCATTTTTTTTTTTAATTGTTGGTTGAATGATTTTTATTCAAACGTGTTTCTGTCTGCAGCTAGTTTGGTGGTGGCAATATTATATTATGTATTTTCATTGAAGTTCATGTAGCATTGCGACAAACTATTTTTGAAATCACGAAATGGATTTTAAATATTATATTTTAAGATATCTGCATAGAGTGTCACATTTTTGTAGTAATCATATGGTAATACTGGAGGGTTATTGTTCTGCCATTACTTTGTTGTAAGTTGAACTGTACCATCACCATTTTTATGTCTTCTTTTGTTTTAAAACTATAACAAAGTTTTGAATAACATCACATTTCTTCTCTCCTCAATATCTTGCTTGGGTATATGGCTACAAAAAAAAACCTGTAAAGACATTTGAAAGATATTTTTAATTTGAATCTAGTGGTGTATCCACAATTTTTAGGGTTTCTTGAATTTTCAAGATATAAACAAACTTGCATTATTTTAGAGGAATTTATTTGTTGTTAATGATGCCCCCTAATTAGACAGGTCTTATTAACCTTAGCAAAGCCATTAAAAATGCAAGTTTCTGTTATAAAAAAAAATTCACTTCAGTAGTTGTTGATTCTTAATTTAAGGTTGAAATAAATATTTCATACAAACTAAGACTTACTTGAACAGACACCCATACCCAACTGATATAATATTTTTCAGCCAAATTGTTGCACCCCGCACCCATTTCACTGAAAGCTAGTTTAAAATTACACTTCGAAGACATTTGGACAGGTACTTACGGAACTTTTTGTAAAGTAGCTGGCAAAAACGATATTTATGTGTTCGGATTAAACAATTATTCACAGTTAGGTAAGTCTAAAAGCTAATATTTTGGCATTATTTATTTCGTCAACTGTATATTACTAGGTTTAAAATCA
Source organism: Rhyzopertha dominica (assembly GCA_025024175.1). NCBI lineage: Eukaryota > Metazoa > Arthropoda > Insecta > Coleoptera > Bostrichidae > Rhyzopertha > Rhyzopertha dominica. Next base: position 326,392 of record QCXZ01000003.1, on the reverse strand, counting down.
CAAGTGCCAATTTATTCTCCAAAATTATCTAAGGAATTTTCAAAATATAAATGGCAAACAATCGCCTGTGCACAGCATCATACTATTGCTTTGGATGAAAACGGCAAGGTGTTTGTCATCGGACGAAAGGAATATGGACGGTTAGGCTTAGGGAAAGATGCTGAGGATGCTACGGAATTGATAGAAGTACCCGCTTTGAAAGACAAGAAGGTTATCAACATTGCTTGTGGGTCAGCTACATCATTTGCTGTAACTGAGAACGGTACGTCATACAGAAGCAAATGTAAATTGTAGTAAGCTGTTAACAGCATTTTTATTAGGCAAATCGTTTCATTCAAATACATAAAAGCTGTTAAATCAGTGAGTGTGATAACTAGAACATCTATGTGATGAAATATGATTAGAGCACATCTTGCTTAAAATTTGATGGATAATCAAAATCGAACATAAAAAGTTAGTGGTTTAATAGTTTGCTTGGGTGTTCAAAATTTGAACATTCTCCAGAAATTTAGCTACATTATATTGTTTTATCGAGTACTCCTTCATTGCTATAACTTTGCATATAACATTGTTTCTTTGATCTAAAATAGAGACATTCTGTAAATTATAGTAATATTACACTGTAATTGTGCCGTTTTCATTTTTAGGGGAATTGTATGGTTGGGGAATGGGAACAAGCGGAGAACTAGGAACAGGTGGTGATGAGGACTGTTTTGAACCAACGTTAGTCAAGAGCAAGCAACTGGCAGATAGAAAGGTATTTAGAGTTAGTAGCGGAGGACAACACACAGTAATTTTAGCTGATACGACCAATAACAGTAAGGGTGACGCTAACTGATAATAGGCACATGTTGGAAATTGATTCATGCTTAGATGCAAGGGTGTGACATGTGTGAACATGTACGTATGATTAACTATGTATTAATCTCACTGCCAGTGCCTTTACTTCTTGATTAACATATTGTGTTAACAGTTAATTTTTTCCTTTTAGTTTATACATCAAAATGTTTTGTAATTAAATGTATTTTGATTGTTATTAGATATTAATGTGTGTATTTTTTTGTAATTGCTCAATCAGAAAGGAAACAAAACTGAATATACGATTTGATGACTACATCATTGTACTTTCTTTGAAGTCTCATAATTTATTGCATTGCTTCGATTCAAACACATGGAGTATTCAGAAATTATTAGGAAATTTATTTTTAATCAACATTTATTATTACCAAGTAAATAATTTCCAAAAATATGTATGCACATCCTTAGAAGCCAAAAATTACGCTCATATAAACATCTTAATAAGTTATCAAATATTTTGATAGTTTAGGTAAATATGAGCCAAGTATTTCGTCTTCGTCAGTTTCTGAATCGGTAGATGGAAAATCAAATTCAGAGGTGTCCATACTTTCCTCCCAGTCTTCAGAGGAGTCAGAATCTGAATTATCATCTGTGGGCACAGGAGGGTCCCAGATAATTCCTTCCATTTCTACATTCCGGAAGGGCTGTTGAAAAAAAATGACACTTATTTTTAATGCAAATGTTAATGTGATAGATATGACAGTTATTGCCTCATGTAAAAGGGTGAATTTTGCATCTACCAGAATACTGAACCCGCCTTTAACGATCTTTCGTTTATAGCGAACCAATCTAATGCATTTTTAATGAACATAAGAGATACGTTTTGAAAGCACTTTATTTCTATAATATATTAAACTGTGAGAGGCTAATGATAGATTTTTGTATTCGATTTACCTTCAATGATTCCTTTGAGTTCATGATTGGGTTGTTCGACAGGCATATTTTAAATATGTGGTTCATTTTGCCCAGGACGCTTATATTTATATTAAATATCTCGTTATTCTGTAGTTTCAAATATCGCAGCCTTTTAAGTTTCGTTAAGTCGTATGGTATGTTGTTAAAATTGTTTTTACTTAAATTTAAATGAATCAATGATTGCAGCTTTTGAAAACCATGCGGTAGTGACGTTAGCTTGTTGCTTTCAAGTGTCAGCCACCTGAAACAATCATAATCAAATTAAGATTGATATTAATGTTTCATATACATTAATATTGTGAATTAAATAAATTCACGAAAGATATTTTAAGAGATGAAATATATTTTCAAGTATACATTTTAACCAAGTGAGTCATTTAAGTATTGATTTAAAAATAAACAGTAAAGCTAAACCCACATTTTAATTTGAATTTGAAATATTTCTTGTAATCAGTAATTAACTACAATATGTTGCTTAGTTTTCTGAAACATTATTTTGGTTTCTAATAAAGAGTGAAGCGGCGTTCCACATGTAGGAATACTTTATATTTACCTTAGATTTTCCAAGTTTCGTATTTCATCTGGCACATCCCATATTTCATTGTTTCTGGCACCTAATGTATCCAATTTAGCCAAACATCCTATTTCCTTGGGTAACATTGTCAAACAGCAGTTATTGCACCACAGTATCTCCAGCGACACTAAATATTTTATATTTTCCGTGAGGTCTTTAATAGGATTGTGACTGATGTTCAAGATTTTTAAATGCGACAGTTCCTTTAAAGCGGACGGGAAACTGTCAAAGTTATTGTAATCAAGAGAGAGTGTCTGAAGGTTTTTAAGCGTAAAAATAGTTAGTGGTAGCCGATCAATTTTGTTTCGGCCGAGCAGAAGAGTATGCAGTTCTTGACAACTGAGCACAGTTTCGGGTATGTTGACAAGGTCACAATCTTCAAGAGACAGATTCGGCGATCTTAACTGATGTGCTTCTTCAATTTTTAACCTGACGTGGGTGTTTTGCAAATATTTCAGCAGAGGATTCATGTCAGTGGTTTCTTTGTGAGGTTAGGGTGTTCTAGCTACCATTTAGTTATTTTGCACTGTTCGCTGATTTTTTTAATGTATAGTGCCCATTAACATGTTCACTGGCTTAGCTACTGCTTGTAAACTTTAATAAATAATTCCAGCATTTAGGTATTTTTAATAAACAATTACCGATTGATTGAAATGTCAAACGCAACTGTCACCGTCAGTGCGTCAGTGTCAATTGTCGACAGGTAGATAAAACTGCAACAGGGCATTGTTGCCGAATGGATATTTTTTCTACCATACAGGAGGAAAGTTTTGCCTTTGTGAAATATGTTATAAATATTTTAATTTTAATGATTTATTGCACAAATGTAAGCTACCGAAGAATTTGTTATTACAATATCTGTATTTTTATACTCTTCAAAATGTTTTGTACGCTCCTTACCTGTAATTAAAAGATATCTACCGGTTTGCCTAACATAAACTAAGCACGACATCAAATCTGGATCAAATCTACGATGATATGAAAGAAATTATAAAAAAGTTTACAACTCTAGTACGTACATTGGAGCAAATGCTTTTGATATTATACGATATCTGTAATGGCGAGCTGTCTTAAGACAGACGCATCAAAATTTAATGACTTTTTAAACTAAATCTCATCATATCCTTGTAATATACTTTTAAATAAAGGTATGGGTTTCTTAAAATATTGAATAGAATAAATTATAAATAAATTAATGTTCTCTGCTATACTTATTTTATTTTTACAAATTAATACAAATTTAAAAATGCTATTTTACTAAACTATGTCACTCAATCTACATGGTAATCGGCCGCTACAAAATATTTTATCAGCCTACCTAAAATGGCAATATTAGCACAGAAGAATGACACACTTTGGATCCATATCAATAAGAAAGTATTCTGTCCCTGGAATTCTAAAAAGTATGCTGGTAGCAGCCAGACAATTTGGGCTGCAAACCAAATCACCAGCAGTACAAGGGCCTTTTTGGCACTCATTCTGATCTGCCAAATGCACAGTGGCAAAATGCAAATTATCCAAATAAAGTACTGAGATGTCAGTACTGTGTTGTAAATCACCATTACAATAGTCAATGTTAAAATAGCAAAATTTAAGGAGTACTTATTCAGCCCATAGCGTACCGACAAAACAAGTAGCAGTACAACTTTTGGTAGCGTTATCAGTACCTTCTGCCACATACCTATATTTTTTATACCTGCTGTGAGATATTGCAAATAGAAATAAAGTGAAAAGTTATGCTTTGCATCGTATCGTGTAAAGTGGTATATATATGTCTCATACAAAAATTTGTAGCCATAAAGGTGGTAAAATATACTCGTCAGGAATGTAAGAGATATAGCACAACCTGAAACCAGTTTCATTTGATCAGTATTTGGAATTAGATATAACAAATATTTTTTCTTAAAAATGGTCTTTCGTTCCTTTTTTAGTCTATCCTTTAATGCAATACAGCTGTCAAAATCTCCACTTTGAACAATCTTGTTTTCCAAGTCTTTAATTTGTTTTGTGGTTTCTAGTTGCCTTAATTTGCGACTTTTACTTTCATAAAAAGAAAACTTACTGAGATACATGAAAAGGGCTAAGCTGTATATCACCGGATACAGTCTTACATGAATGGCAATCCCATGTAAAATACCAGCCGTAAAAGGCCATTTTTGACATTGCAGGCAGTAGAGTACACCTAAGACAAGAAACCCTGCAATTGAATCACAGTTGCCGCGGGTGGCAATAGCAATTGACAATGGGTTATACAACCACAATAACATGCTACTGTCCGCAATAATATCAACATAGGTTTTTGACTGCTTCTTAGATAATTTTATGTGTTTATTGTCGTGGTTCTTAATTTTCTTTCGCATTCTACTTGCTTTTTGTTTCTGAATAATATTAATAGGTTTGTCATGTCTTTCAGCTTGTTTGTCGTATTCTTTTAGTCCTTGCCAAACTATAGTTCTGATTAATAGACCCACAAGTAGATCTATGCAGGAGAACAAGATTTTTCCAAAAGTATGATGCAGTGTAATATTAAATGTTAATAATATCGCCAATACAGGGCTGTATCTGTAGGTATGACGGTCATACGGTGAATTACCATCAAGCACATGACGTGCTGCATCAGTGAAAACTTTATAGTCAATGTCTGTGTAAGGAACTGTTGAGTTTGTGTCATGAAAAATTCCATAGGCTATAAATATCAGGCGTATCATGAATGCCAAGGACAGGTGAAGTTTATAATCAAAGTTTACAATTCTGTGCAATATTTGAGCCATTTTATTTACAACTACTAATTCAACAATCCGTTAAATGCCAATTTAAACTCTAGTTTTCATACTTGCGGCAGTTTTTCTTAAACAGTTCTTAAATGATTTAAACTCCTCATCACAATCATTTAAGTTAACTGAATCTTTTTTCAACACACACTTAGCATATACTGTTGCCTCCTTTCCGCATTTCGCTAACAAAACGGGATATTGCCGGAAGCGTTCCTTAGCTTTTCTCACAGATTCAATCATGCTGAACTCGACTTTCGCCGTTCTTCTTTTTCCCTTTGATATTGACCGTACAGAACGTCTATGTCAGGTAATACTTCCTTGCTGAAGAATATATCGTAGATTGGTTTTGAGAAAAAAATTAGCAGTGCAAACGTCGAGGTAACACTAACGAATGTGCGAGGGTAACGGTAGATCCAAGACCTTTGTCCGATAGGCCGACGGTCTCTGTTCATTGCAATTTATTTAGTTTTGGGTTTCCCGACGTCAATACCACCGCAAACAAAACTTTCTGTTCCCCACTTCTTACAGCATTCTCGCATTTCTTCAATGGCCTCCTTGCAGAAAGTCTCTTGGAAATTGTTCTCTGAGGGCGGTGAATATTATATAACTTTAAAAATAGAGGTTGGAAACAGTTTGGACTCACCCTTTAGACACTTTTGTATGTTGCACGCAAACGCTTTGCAGGGGTCTTTCTTGGGCATCAAATGCGTTAAAATCTTGCTGCTAAAATAATTAATTTGCAATAATACTTAAAACACTACCCGGTGAACAGGTGACAGTGACACTTACTTCTGCTGTCAAACAGCAGTGTTGCCAACACCGCAATATGCATTTTTCTTACACCCCCTCTGCAAAATTTCTCAAAGCAATAAATACCATTTAATGCAATATGTAATAATGATTGCAATATTTGTACAATGTCTGTTAGATGCAGGTAATAATGTATAGATAATTTTTCTCTTCTAACAAAAATTAATATATCATACCTTCAATGACTATTTATTTTATTTATCATAGTAATATGCATACTATAGTCTTGTAGAAATAGCAGAGGAACTTTCTTCAAATTATTAAACTACATAGGATTTTTTTAATTGTAAACCATTAAATATGGAATTAAACTTTTATAAAATAGCTACTTGACAGTTTCTTTCGTTTTTAGGAATTACTGACCAATCGGCAATGCTGCTACCCAGTTAACAGTTTTTCCCCGTATGAGTTTTTCACTGCTACCAACATTTACCAGTGTCAGAAACAAATTTCGCCATATTGACGGTGCAAAAACGCCCAACTGATAGAAAAGAAAACAATGATATTTAGGGTCTAATTTCATTTATATAATCAAATCATGAGGTTGAATCAAAATCAAATACACTTATTATGCCAATATGGGAAACCAACGGGAAATGTCTTTTAAATACACGTATTATAGGGCATATAAGGTCATCTGTTATTATCCTGTAAGATAAAATTTAAACCAAGAGACACTGTGGATAGTTTTGATTTATTTGTATACACTATTATAGTACATTTTAATTTTACAGCATTGAATGTGCACAATTAACCTAAAATGCAACTATGTGTTCTGTTACTGCTTTTTTACACAATTTTATTCATCATATCGCTGCTGTCATCAAGGGGTATATCTAACTGATATGAATCTTCGGTGGATGCCGATTTGTCGCCGGTAGCAGTTGATGGCAATTCAGGGAGAATTGAAGGAATATCGGGTCCTAATGTACTGACATCTAGCTGAGTTTCTACGGATTCATGCGGTATTGCTTTATTATCTTGCATTAAAGCGTCTTTGACTTTGGTATCTGCAAATAAAGTATGAAGTTGACCATGTTTAGGGTGTACCATATTATAACAATAAACAACAACATTCTATCGAGCATGAACATTTTTACTTATGTTATATTTGCTAATCTAAACACCTTAACAAATTATACTCTTAAATTTACTCACGAACTTTAGCAGTATGTATGTTATGTACAAGCATAAAATTTAATTAGCAAGTGATGAAGTAACCTATACTACTACCTATTGATGAATTGGCATTCTATAGTGCATTTTCTTAATAAAAAGTATTATTCTTGTAATTACCTTGTACATTTTGAGGTACGTAGGTTGAATCAGATCCAACCCTTTTTAATACAGAAGTGAATGACAACAGGTCCATTTTGTCATCCAAGTCGCACATCACAGAGTATTGCATGCTAATTGTATCTCCTGCTAATTCGTCTTTTCCTGCAAGGTCAATGAATATTACTGTCCGATGAGGTGGAAGAACAGTGAAACTCATGAGTAACGGTATCCTACTAATCAACACCTATATGATATTTCATAACAACAATAATAATTAATAATTGTAATGAATTTAACTGAAAATATCACTATTTTTTATTATTTTAATGAACGATGAGCAGGTACTAAATGATAAAGGGAAGAGCACAAAATACATGATTGAAATTATTAAAAATTGCCAAGTGTTTCAACGAAAACGAGCCCCACTTAATAATTCCCGCGGGAAAAAATTGAGAAAATTTTGTGAGACTGAATCGATTCAGAATCGCAAACATAAGCCCGTTCGAGTTGTTGATGAAGCTACCATGTTTTGGCCATGATGCTCATGGAAAATACTAAATCTTTTAGAAAGATATCGCAAGACGATTTTGATAGGCAGATGAAATTCTGTGAAAACTTATAACGGAACGTGTCTTCATTTTTTTCTTAAATGCTCATGTTAATCGGCATAACTGCAGATGCTGGAGCGATGTTAATACTCACTTGATGGGGGAAATATCGCTCAGAGACAAAACAAAGCAATGTATTTGCTGGGATATTTAGGCCGTTTCTTCCTTGAGGACAAACTCTTACGGTCAGCTTTATCTCGTTATGCTAGATAAGAATATATATTTCTCTTTTGATGACATTTATTGAATGCTTAGGAAGGTCTCTAGACATTACACCTCTAGTATTTTTCCTTTGGGGGCAATTTGGGTCAAGGTTCTCGTCTTTTGACAAAGATTACATACGCAATCTTTCGATTTTTTGTCAATGTTTTATAGTGACAGCGATCCATCCCAAACATTATCCTATATTTTAAATGCGAGATTCTGCATGGAAAATGTTGTTTTTAGATGAAAAAATATTTGATGACGTCGTACCATGAACATTAACAGCGCTATTTATGTATCAAAATTATGTATCGAGACCAGAAAAACTAAAAAAAATTAACGTATCCGGCATACTTTCCAGAACAAGTTCACCAACAGAATTAATGAATTTAATCCAGAGCTTTTTGAATACACAGGGATCAATTTATTATTTGTAGAACTTGGGTCTAATTTTCATACTTACTCGCCAATAAATATTGTATCTCTGCATCATAAGGATCAACACCTATTATTGGCGGTCCAATAATATCAKTATCGTCATCTTCTCTCTCGCTTACGCTTATTACAGGTTCTACAATACTTGATACCTTGCGACGTGATGATTTTGGACGTGCAGCTTGTCGCAATATTCTTAATTCAGCTAAAAAAGATTGAATGCAATTCGTCCGTTAATTTCGATGTCGTTTGTTTAAAATTACTCCAGTTACATTTTTAAATTTATCATAAAGAAAAATCAATTTTGGTATGGAATAGTTGTAATCATCATACCACGTCAAAGTGAAAAGAAAGACGTTGAACGTAGTCAAGTTACCTCTGGGCGGAGGTGGTTCTGGACGAGGAAGATCCTCCACTTGGTCATAGATTACATCATGGGCGGCCTTAAGGTATTTCCTCTGTTTTATCGCAATTGCGTTTCGAATTATCTCCTTTTCGATTTCTGGCATTAGGAAGTTATGAACCAAGTCCGCCACCAGTTCTTCTTGATTAAGAGCACTTATCAATCTGGAATTATATTCTTTTTGCAATTTTTGGAATTATGTGGCACAAGTTGCAATCATATTTGGGGTGACAGATTGATAGTCTTCAATAATTTGAAAAGATAGCCAGTTTATATGCATTGGCTTTTATGAAAATAAAAAAGTAAAAAACGGCATTTTAGGAAACTGCCTTTCTGCACTTTATTGAAGCAAATTTTTACGTGGCATCGAATGGTGATCGGCTTTTGTGTCCAAAATGTAATGTTTTTATTTTTTCATGACCAACTTGATTTTTCTTATGGGCGACATATTTTCTGAATGAATCTTATGACGGTCACTGAATGACCGAAAGCGGGCTCTGTTTTTATTATATTAGTGGAAAAAGACATTGTTTCTCTTCTTTTTAAAAAGGTCGGTAAGGCATTGATGCACCTCTTGAAAATAGATATTTTTCTCGTAAAGCTTTTAGCTTCATGGAGCTAGCTGGAGCTAATCCTAAAGAGTATGGAACTAGAATAGCAGGTTTATTATACAAAATTTTTATAAGTCAAGAATTTATCGAGAATTTCAAAATAAAAATTCACATTTTCAGTTTATGCCATATTTCGAATGTTAAAAGTTCTCAGAATGAAATCTATAGGAAGTGGTTTATTCATCAAAGACAAAAAAAGCGAAAAGATGAGAACCTGTTTTTTTTTTTAATGAAAGTTGAATAATATCGTTCGATGCACCATGTTACGGACAAAATGTCAAGGAACTGGAAACACATGGGGTGGAAATAATACAATACCGTTCGGAAAACTTAAAGACGAATTTCAATTTGATGACATTTAATGTGGGACGCTTTATTTCACCGAAAATTACCTCTTTTTCTTGAAGTAAATGCTTTATATTTGAGGAGCTGTATATTGGTAACTATTTATTTATTTATTTATTTATTACATTGACTTTCCAACAGATTCAGAGAATCCAAAAGCAGGAAAGCATTAGGTAGCGTATTTAAATGAAGAAATTAGGGTTGAGAGGAGTTGTGATCGAATAAGTTACATCTGATCAAGATCTTTTTAAGAGATGTTAATGATAGTGAAAAAATATCGAGATGAGTATAAGCCGAGTTATAAGTGTAAATTACACGATATAACGGTGAATTTTGGCAGTGACTTGTCTTACAAGTGTAAACATGAAAAGTATTCTTAGTCCTAAGAGGGTATAGAGGAGTATTAATATTTACGTGACTAATTAAAGACGTTGACAACAATGAGTTAACTACCTTGTGCAGAAAGATAATATCAAAATTTTCGCGTCGTTTGCTTAAGCTTGTCATATTGTACTTTTTTAAGTTATATTCGTAAGTCAAGGTGTGGAGATCCCTGTTAAACTTATAATTAAGCTTACCAATGATTTTTTTTGTACGCTTTCAATTCGGTTAATATATTTGTAATACAACGGATTCCAGACGACACTGGCATACTCTAGATGGCTGCGCACCAAGGTATCATAGAGAATTTTAAATGATTTTATATTGGTAAATTTAGTTGTGGTTCTAAAAATAAAACCTAAGTTTCTGAGCGAGCGCTGTATTATTTCTTCAACGTGCAATTCAAATCTTAGTTTGCTGTCCACAATGACGCCCAGGTCCTTTTTTTATAAATAGGGTTAAGGGTGTGGTTGTTTATTGCATATTTAGTGGGGACCGACAGCCTATTTCTCGTGAAAGTGATGTGATAGCACTTGTCTAGGTTTAGATATAAATAATTTCTGGTACAGTATAAGTATAAGTTATTTAAATCAATTTGCAAAAGCAGTACATCATGTAAGTTATTTATTTCTCTGTAAATTTTCATATCGTCTGCGTACAGTAGATAATTTGAGTGTTGAATAAAATTACCAATATCATTAATAAAAATAAGAAATAGCAGATGACCTAGATGAGAGCCCTGCGGTACACCGGATGTTACAGGTACTGAAGACGATACTGAGTTTTTTATTGCTACAACTTGGCTCCTATTATATAAGTACGATATTAGCCACCTTAGCAGATTACCATGCACACCGAAATTCTCCAATTTAATAAGAAGGGAGGCATGTTGAACTTTATCGAACGCTTTGGAAAAGTCGGTATACACGGCATTCACTTGAGCTCTTCTATCCATGCTTTCTGACAGATATTGAACAAAAGTAACGAGGTTAGTTACTGTCGACCTTCCACGGAAAAACCATGCTGACGTTCATCTATGTGTTGTTTAATATTAAAGAATAATTCATCAGTAACACAGCTTTCAAAAATTTTACCAAAAATTGACAAGAGCGATATGGGACGATAGTTGGTTACTTTAGTCTAATCTCCTGATTTATAGATGGGGACAATGTTTGCTTGTTTCCATTTGCTTGGGAACACCCCTTCTTTCAAAGACTTATTGAATATAATACTAAGTGGTTCAGCAAGGATCTCATCGCACGTTTTGATAAATATGCCAGGAATGCCGTCCGATCCGGTGCCCTTGCGTATATCTAGTTTGATAATTTTTTCTACTATTGATTCTTTTGAGATGTATTTTATTTCGATGCAATTGGAACTTCGGGTGCGTTGAATATTACAAGGTAACGAGTCAGAAATGAATACTAAGGAAAAGAAATCAGAGAATAGATTACATGCCGCTACGTTATCACTGGCAACACGATCATTGTAAGACACCGCAGATGGAGGGTTATTTACTTTGCAAGACTTTTGTTGTCTTATATAAGACCAGAAACTTTTAACGTTTGAGTTAACTTACATTTTGTAACAAATTTAATTCTGTTTTTAAAAAAGAGAAGTATATTTTTGCATACTTTAGAGAATATTGTTGAAAAACAAAATTAAGTGCGAAAAATTCGTTGTTTTTTGCTGTTAGCACAGGCTTCTCAAGATAGCAACTATACTATCAGTACAGGTCTAATACACATAGATGCATGGTTTTTCACTGTTTATTTTTAATATAAATAACAATATTGCACATGGAAACCCAAGCTCGACTTCGTAAGCAAAAAACCCGCTAGTAATCCAGTTAATACTATTTTTGTTTAATATTTGACCAGTCTATAATAGACCGAAACAAGATCATAATTATTGTGACAAACAGGATACCCGCTAAAGTTAAATAAATACGTTAAACATTGACCAGGTACTCACGTGTCTTTGGATTCTTCAGTTTGACGTTCAATTCTGTCTGCCAATTTTGCGCAGTATTCACTGGCTTCCTCTTCATTGGCAAATTCCATTCCTTCGGTGATAATGTCTTGCAAATATAGTTCTATGGTATCCTGGCGAACCTTGGCGATCTGCGAAAGTAGTTTTCATGAAGTACGTTTCAATCACTATTATTGAATTGTGGCTATATTACCTGTTTGAACATTTCGTCATGCTCCAACCTTCTTTGTAATTCATCTTGTCTCCTACCGGCTTCAGCTGCTTCTCTGTTGTAACGTTCGCGTTCAGCCAGCAAACACATCGCATGAGCTCGTCGTTCATCCAGCAGCCTGCGTAGTTCTTTATTCAGGAAGTCCAACAAGGAGCCAACCAGGCTACCCGAAAGGCGCTTCAGGGCTTCCTCCAGCAAAGCGCTCTAAAAATAATGTTTCATATACTGGACACTAGTATAGGAAACGGCATACATTTCTATGGCATAGCTGATTTTCTCTCTGTTCCATCTTGACTTCGACTTGTTCAGCATGTTTCTTACGTCTTTCAGCTTCTTGCAGGCCGTGGGTACTGCGCAGTTCTTGAATGAGTTCTCTACATCGGTCCCTACCTTCAAAGATCTAGAGAAATGTAATAATAACAAATATAGGGGCAGATGAGTATGACAATACAAGTAAAATACATTTATAGAAGAGTTATCTTATTTAAAAACTCTTCCACTGAGTAAGAATGCTTCCTTTAAAAGAGCTTCTTAGATTTTTATTGCAAACTAATCTATGCTCTGTTTTTCTTTAAACTTTTTACAGCTCTCATTATATTTCAGGTCACCAGAGAATTCTGAAGGCTCTCTTCTGCAAGATGATTTACATYTGTTTGAGGTCTTTCCCACAATATGTATTGTTATGCAATAAAACTATCTATCACTTACAAGCATTTGAGCAGCCCTTCCACGCAGTACATTRTGAATGAGCAATACATGCTGGTATTCCTCTTCGTCATCACCATATGAGCCCTCGATCTSTGGAGTTTCTGCTTCTGGTTCTTCCTTCTCAATACGTACTCGCAAAGTGGTCTTCTTCTTGGTAGCCTTTCGAAGATCTGCAAAAATGCGTTTTCTTTTCAATTTTCATTAGCAAACTGGTATCTACTTTTAAGTTCTTCGTGTAACTGCCGTAGCACAGGTGTAGTCCATTTCGTTTCTCTTGGACAAAGTCTGGTCCCAGGAAGCTTCCTATATGCACATTGCTTCACTCTGCTCATCATGTGTAGCCATCTTGGTAGGGTGCTGAAGTCTTCCACACCTGATTAACAAATAGCGTTAAACATACAAATACGTTTATGTCATTATTTATCCGAACGTATAAAAGACCTTACATAGATCTGATAAGAACAAACATAAAGGAAGAAGTACCAGTACTAAACAATATGAGACAAACAAGAAAAACTCCAAGAGACATTAAATTTGTAGACCAAAAGAAGAAAGAGAAGTACATCATGTAGGACTACATTAACTGAGAAAAAGAAACTACAAAAAGATTAAGAATTTAGAAAAGAGGCGAATGACAGAAAACTGACTGCTAACGAAGAAGCGATACAGATGAAACATTGAAAGCTTATGAGCACAAAGAAAACTTTATGAAATATTGGTACAGGATATAAATAAATAGATGGAAAGAACATTGCAAATATAAACGCAGGACATCAAAGAAGACAAGAAAAGGCACATAGAGATGTGGACAGTAATGAACGAATAAAAATGATGAGTTCTGGTAACGTTACGATTGAGTCACTTAAATGCAGTGGAGATCTTTTAAATAACAACCTGCAGCAATTGATGATATACGTGAATAACATTCGTGATATTACAGGTAAAGTTTCATTGCATTATAATTTACTGTTTTACCCATGTACTGAGCGCGATATTCCTTGAGATGTTCATCAAACTGTTGATGAAGTCGCTTAGGATGAACTCCATGTCGCAGTAGGGGTGCATACAGCTCTGAAGTGTGGTCCGCATGCTCTTTGATTATATCCCATTTCTTGTATTTACCCTCTATACCCAAGTGTCTCATTTTCAGTTTTCTGAGCTCTTCAAACAGAAAATTATTAAGAACACACTGAACGTGATCAATGCTTATCCATTTATAACTTACCCCTTTCAGTTGTATGCCGAAGCTTAGCAAGTTTCTCCTCTTTTTCTTTTTGCTTCATGTCGCATACAAGCTTCATTTTCTTTTCCATTCTGCTCCTATTGCACTCATGCAGCTCGGCGAGCATTTGCTCTAAAAGTTCCAAGCGAAGGTCTTGTATCTCTTGTATTTCCTATGGAAGTTTATGCAGCTAATACAAGTACTTTTAAAATACGAGTACATTTATGGAGCACGTGAAAACTTATTAAATAGGCGTTACTAATCGGTGTAAAGACCTAAAGTGTGATAATATAAACCTAACACAACGTTTTTGCACTACAATACATGTTCAACGTGATTTTATATGTAAGACTTGAAAATATGTTGCTAAATCGAGGAGTCTTGGGATTATTTGAAATGAAAGCTGAATAACGATATTTTGAATCGGTGAAAGAATTTGTATAATCTTAGTTGAGCTGAAACTGTATTCCTTACAAATGAACGACAATGTAATTTAAAATAAGAGCCAAAAAACGATATTTTTTCGAAAAAATTAACTTCTATCAAAAGCTGTTTGTGAAATTCAAATTCGACTGACCTCCATACAAGTACAAACCTCCATACAAACATTGAGCTGTGACTCAAATGCTTGTCTGACATTTCTGAAGATATACACAGTCAACTACTGGCACCTGAACCCAATTCTTTGACGTAATTTCCCTAAGGTTTCTATTAAAAATTAAGGGTGTCAGATATATTTTCCATACCCTTTGGGTAATCTATATATTTAAAAGAAAGATATTCTTAAGGTTATAATTAATTAGTCTTGTGTTTATTTTATTCTGGCAACGTGGGGCAGTTTCGTAATTTAGAAATTGACGATAATAAAACAAACATTCTCAAATGAATTGCTTGTCAAAATGGGAATTGTTTTGTGTTTTTACTTTACGTAAATAATTTTGGTGCTTTTTCATTAAGGTCGTGATCTTTCGTTATATAATATTTCCATTGATTATCAATAACAGGTGGTTGGTGAATCTTACCGCTTCTCTGAAAGCCCACTGATCGCGCTCTATAGCTTCTATCACCTCTCCCCTTTTCTTCAAGCTCTCTTTTGTAGTACCAACTGGCATTGCTTCCTCCCAAGCTCGTTTCATTCTAGCTCTTTGGATTAATCGCACCTCATGCATACCGGCAGGTAGGCCGCTTCCTAAAACATTGTAAACATCTCTGGCCTGGGTTTGAAGTGTTGACTTCATAGTCTCGGCTGTATTAAACGCGTATTGGACGTGGAGATTTCTTTTTGCGTATTTACCAAATGTTTTTTCTGATGTTGCGCTTTTTTATTATCAAATGCTTTATGAGGCTTACTTTTTTACCTTTTCTTTGCAATGTAAAACTTTGATGTTGTTTTAAGTCTTAAATCGATTACTGCTAAACTTGGGACATTCTTTGTGACACATCGAAGTTGGCAATTTAATACCATTTAGGTACTTTGGTCGTTTAAAATGTATTTCGTTATTCCCTAGAAAAATGTTATACCGATGAAAATGCGTTTATACCCAAAATGGCAATGGCCTCAATTTAAATGGATCTGATGTGATTGAAATAAGATTACCAATAAAGTAGAAAAGAGAAATAAATTTAAAGTAAACCGCAAATAGAACACGCCATAGTAAAATATTACAATTTATCTAAAAACCCTTTCAACAAATGTATGACATGTAATAAGTATTATAATATTAACATTATAATAAGTTCAGTGTTACGAGCTGTCTTTTGAATAAAAGTAATATTCAACTTCTAAATGAACGGGCGACTTGTTAAAATATATTTTAGGGTAATTTACCTTTACCTTGCTATTCTTTAACGACAGTTTAAATTCAAATTTTAATCTTAAAACTATAAGCATATTTTACCAGCACAGTTCGACACCCTTTTAATAGGTATTATTTTCCTGCAATTATTTCGTTATTTTGCTACTTACCCCATTTGAGGAAATCCAGCTTTAGAATTTCCGGATCTCCCCCGTCTACAACAATTGGATCAGGCTGCCAAGGAGAAGTTTGCGCCGATGATTCTCTGTACATTGTCTGCATCTTGAAGTTTCTTTTTTTGGGTATTCGGGAGGTATCAGGTGGTGTAGTAGGCTTGGGGGTTGATGGTATTGTTAGCATAGGGACTTCTACAGTGGCTCTTGGTACGGGGCTGTTTGCAGTAATAAAGAAATGACTTACATTTTAAAACTGAAAGTCATTCATCGTCGGTTAATCGAAAAATCTCTGACATTTGTTAAAACTTCCTACGTTCTAACAATCCTCTATTTATTTATTTGGAAAAGTTTAAATGAAATTTTATAACAAGTCATTTCCGTTCTAATATACAGTGATAGAGTTCATCTTAGAATTTTTGCCCCATTAGATTATCAACTTCAGTTCTAGCGATTTAAGTGGGCATCCAATACGACCTCCTTTGAGCAGCTTCTCTACTTCTGGTCGTCTACTTCCTTTTATTGAGTACTAAAAACTTGGCAACAAAATAACAACAATGACTTACAGAACTATCTCAAACCTTTTAGTTCATTGTCAAAGTAACAAAATTGCTAAATCTATAGAATGTATAGTAACGCAACTCTCTTACCATTATTACAACCCTGCAATAAAATTTATATTTCATCTCGAACAGCAGGCGGCCCCTCACAAGTTATCGCAAATAACCAGACTACCATAAATTTAGGTCCGATTTTCGGAAGATGGTTAAAACTAGCATTCGGTCTTAGTATTTCTGTGCGCGAGACAAGAGAAGCGAAAAGTGTTCCGTCCTTGGGAAAAAGCTGCTCCAAGTACCGCTCAGAATGAAGTTGCTGACGCTGACATGGAAGTGCAAATTGAAGAAAACAAGAGGATTCGTCGTTACCTTACCCAAGATGCCAAAGAAATCACAAAAAATGTATACAATTTTTTTATAATAAAAAGAGTGCAGTGCTCCGTTAAAAGTGACAAGTGAAATGGTTGATCCCCTACACGACTGTGAGAGATATTATTGAAAATAAAGGCAATTCAAGAAAATCACGCAATTCGGAGAAATTTCTAAATATATCAAAAGAGCTTGGGATAGAAATTAAAAAAGTGATTTACCAAATGTATAAGGAAAATAAAGTTCCAACTACGGCAAGTCTGAAATTAAAACTTTTGGAATTAGGATATGACATAAGTTATTGCGAAGGGTGGTTCAGAAAATATTTGAGGAGCATCGGTTTTAATTATTGTGCATTAAACCAACGTTTGTCCATAATGGAATCAACCCGACTATAAAGAATGAAATGGGATTATATAAACGAAATCAGAAGGTACCGCCAAGAAAATCGTAATATCGCATATTTGGATTAAACGTGGTACGACACCCCCGACTTGATGGTTTCAGCAGCAGTTACTGCCAGGGCTACCACCAGGATCTGTTATAGTCATGGATAACGCGAGTTATCATTCAAAATTAATGAACAAGGCGCCAACATCAGCTACAAAAAATAGAAATAACTGATTACACTAAAAAGAATAAAATTACAATTCCGGATGGAAAAGTTACCAAAAAAGGTCTGTTGACAATAATAAAAAATCTCAACATACCTAAACAATATCGAGTTGATGAACTAACGAAAGGACATGGACATATAGTCATGCGTTTGCCACCGAATTATTGCGTCCTAAACCCAATTGAATTAGTGTGGAGTACGCTTAAAAAAGGAATACGAAGAAACAATACATGTCCGCGTTTAAGTTCGGGAGTTGTAGATTTAGTGCGTAGCGAGGTAAGTAGTATAACGAAAGAACTGTGGAAAAGCTGTATTAAGCATGTTATTGAAATTGAAAATAGCTATGTATCCCCAAATTTTCAAAATTTTATAATACATGTTAATGATGATGCTAGCAGTGACTCAGAATTTGAGAGTAGTGATGATGATAATAATTAATATATTTAAGCTATGTCGGTGTAAACTTGTTAGACTTTTTTGTAAAAATATAATAGATGTATGGCATTATTTTTTTTGTATTTAGAGCTTCAGATAAAAAAAAATATATATTCCTATTATTTTCTTTTAATATACTTGTCTTTTATTTACATATTTAGTTATGTTAACCGTTAACCGCATGTTTCCAATAGTTAAAAGATTGTAAAAATATTAAAATGTATTGTTTATAAACATTCAACATATTCACAGGATATAAATATTACAGGAATGCGAGATTTTTCTTTGCATATTAAAAAATGCTCAGATGTGCATGTTGTCTAGTTAGATTACAAATTTCATTATAACCAGATATACTTTGCTTGTGCAAAATAATGTTGCTACTCATCTACAACTACGTACAATTCATTTTCAGACGTAAATAAAAACGATCGATGTAAAACCTCTTATTAACCGAATGATTAAGAAGTACTTAGAATAATATACACTACACAAACAAAAAACCAATTTTTAAACGGCTTAAAGCCGGCACTGTAAATTCGCAAAATCACAAAGAGAGGGTTTGATTTATGAGGGGTCGCGTGCCGTTCCAACTGTGCCTGTGAATAAAAGGTAAATAGTATTGCAGGGTTGTAAAAACGGTAAGACGAGAAGATGTAACCAAAATAAAGTTTTTTCAGTCTAGTATGCCATAAACTTTTTCAAAAATCCAAAGGTGCATTGAATTAACATAAACATAAAATACTCTCCCTGTATATTTGTACGTTCTGATTTTAGAAATATTCGCATTTCCATTTACAAGATTGTGACCTTTGATTTAGCAAACTAGCGTTTAATAATAACAATATAGGAGACAAAATAAAGTCAACTACATTATCTCGAATCGAAGAATATGCTTGCATTTTTTTTATTGCCGAATCGGTTAGAATATCTAGATATTCAAGGTGGCAGTGGTTTCCCTGACGGCTCGCGTCAGTTTAAGAAGTTAAAGTTTGAACGTTGTCACCACCCCCTGAGAATATGTAACGATCACTTACACAGCAAAGAATTTGTGCCGATCACTACCACCTACATCGACATCTTTAGCCGCCGCTTGGGATATCCTGTGACCACTCGGTTTAAGGCCGAGCCTACATCGTCTGATGACCAGTTGCTGCCTCGGATGATGGGGCAGATCCGAAAACATGTTATCAAATATCGGGCATACTTGCTGCAAAGGAAATTCGCTAATATCCCTGGTAGTTCCCAAGAAGTAGTGACTTACGAACGTGGCAGTGGACGCCTTTGCCTTTATTTCCGCCTTGATTTGGTCTTTGAGGCCGGAGACGGTGAAGACAGGGTCTGGAATGCGGCATCTTAGCATAAATCTTAGGATGGTAAGGATACGCACCATAGATGAAGTCGTTGGGTCGGGTTGGTTGAACTTTAGCGGAAGGCATGTTTAAACTGTTTTTATTTTGTCTTTGTCGGTTTACAAATGTACAATATTCTACATTAGCTTGATAGAAATAAATGAGGAGAGTTGCAGAAGCTCACTCGCCACACGTCAAAGTCTTGTGTCACTTGGATACGGGGTGTTGTTAGATCAATACTTAACAGGAGAATTGATTTTTTACAATCTGGTTACATAAGCCATTAGAGATTGTCTTTGTCGAGAATAAGTCACATCAGAACATGAACTTTCGGCGAATTCACAAAATACGAACTGCGTGTTTAAATTATAGGGCATACAGTTTATGGGTTTCTGTTACTGTGTTTATGTATCGTGACAGCATGGACGCATTGAAATTTCCTTACTGATTTGTTGTAGAGATAATGAATATGAGTGATACTGACATGAACTCTCTTTAAAAACAACAAATGATTTTAGAGGATTTTGTTAAATAATGATATATCAGAAGGAAAACGACTTTGCCCAGAAATTTTGGCTGGGGGAAATAAAAATGCAATTTACTGAAACACACAATTGAAAATATTTTTAATCGATTTCATACGTTATTCGCCCTGCAATTAAAAAAAACTAAGACGAAAAATTGTTTAATTTAATGAAACATACCTGTTGTTTGTTTGACGTGGCTTATTTATGAAGCAAATAATTTATACATATACTACTCGTTTAGCAAGTTTTTTGGCATGTCTATTCTTTACTGTTTTCATTAAAAAGTAACGTGATAACCCAGAAACTTAATGCCTGATGAGTAGTATGTTGTATACAATTTTAAATAGCCGATGTTGTCGATGCTGTATCTTTTGTTACACATTGTAAACTACTACTTACAATTTGCATTATTATGATGTTATAGATTACAAATAAGGTTTGTACTAAAATTAAATACATAGCTTGAAACAGATACGCACTATTTAAATATTGTAATAAATACATAAAGAGACAAATTTTGCTCATGTTTTTCAACAACAGCGTACATAAATTTTATTCCTTTTGATACATTTAAATGGGGTTTCTTTCATGTATTACAGTTATCGAAGTATCACAATTAATGCCATTTTTATTAGTCTAGTCCAGGTGCAATATATGGTATAGCACTCAGTTTTTCTTCTGTTTTCGAGTTTTAATAGAAATACTATTTGTACTTTCCAGTTCAGATATTTCAGTTGGTTGCTTGGTTGTCTTACATAACACAGACCAGCTGTAAATTTTGCCATTTTAAGCTATAAAAAGCAAGTAGCTGCGTTTTTTTTCAAATTCGTTCCCCTAAAGTATTTTTTATTAGTAGTTATTATGCAGTGACAAGAATTAATTAAATTGAAATAATTTTAAAGTATTTTAAGAAGCATGACATTGATAATTTAACCCCTTAATGCTGTTACTATCTACGCCTCGCCTTTTTTGTTTCTAAAATTATTGCATTACCCCACACCAGTCGATTTTTGCTGAGAAAGTCGCTTTATTATTGTTTTTTTTAATTTCAAATGTATCTATCGTGTCTAATATTGGAGTTTTTGAAATAACGTTTAGCGGATATCTTAAACGTTAAGATATTTATCACGTACCTATGCGCAGTATTTGCATCACGACTTTAACGAATATCGTATTTTAACGTAATAATATAAAACTCTCTATAACTATTAGTAGTTTACCACCTCTCCTGTCTATGTGTAGGCAACTTTGTTATTTGCAGTGCTACAAAGTGGGACAAATGCAAGCAAGGTTGCTAAAGTTATTCTCCAAAAGAAAATGTTTTCAAACTAAGTGATCCGCAACAGTTTTTGACATATTTGGAAAAAATGAAAATATCGATTTCTTTAAATCACGGGATCTGACTGAATGCTTCAACATTTCATTACACAATGATTTTTGGATATTGCATGTTTTCAAAGGAAGTATTTAGACCTTTAAATATAGAAAATTATTGTCGTTTTTGCTACTACATTTTGAGAAATGTGTCATTTGGTACGCAACCTTTCTATATAATTATACAGATTTTTTTTAAGTTGATACCGCTGCTACTTGCTTTTTTGTGTTGATTACAAAGGGGATTGTTATATGTGTAATACATCAATACACACGACTGACAACAGTTAACATTTCTTCTTCCAGCAAACATGATTGCGGKAAACCTCTTCGTTTTATTATCAAACACATTTTCTCACTTGATTTACATAATTCGTCCGATGCAATTAAAACGTCCCATTTTCTAACTTGCCCAAATACGATGACCACCTCTGCTTGTTAATTGGCAAAAATTTGGCACACCTTTCGTCCTTTGCCAATCCACGACACATGCACTTTAGCCGAAGTCTGTAGACCGTCATTTGTCCCAGCCTGAGTTGAGGAATTAACTTGAAGTAGGGGAAGTCCCTTTTGTATATCTCGTATTCTTCGGTGCACTCTTTTTTGAATTGTTTATCTAAAGTTTGCAAACCTGGAACAACGTGATAAACATGCACTTGATTACTGAAAACAATTTCTTCAGTAACGAATATATAGCAATAACAATTTCCAATAGAGTATCAACATAACATTTAGGGAATATTAATGAGTGCTGTACTTCCGGTTTCGTGACATTTTATTAACTAATTACTTCTTGAAGTTTCTTTAGAAAATACCATTATAGATCTCTTAAACCAGAGTAATCTAGAGGTGCTATATTATACAGGGTGTCCCATGACTTGAAACCACAGATTCTAGGGACAATTTTAGGTCAACCCTGTATAAAGACAGCAGAAAACTTCATCATTTTTTGCAGCGTTCTCTTGTAAAATATTATGTGACCAACAGTATGCAGTTATGTTTAGTAGAAGCTTTCCGGGCTCTCGTACTTCGTTTTGGTCGATTTACTTACCACTTTGTGGAGTTTCATCTTGCTTCTTTTTTACACATTCGTCCACTATGTTTTCTACTGATTGTCTTTCGCTGTAGGCAGATGTCCAGTAAGTTAGGAATATTACATCAATTGTATTGTCCGAGTTATTAAACGACCTGGTTAGAGCACCTGTAGACAAAAAAATTGTTTTAAAAACTATATTGCTGCTGATTTAGGCAATCTAAAATATGGGCGTTCGCTATATCTTGAAAATGCATGCAAGTACTAGGAGTTAGGTTATTAATGAAGTTACTGTTTAAGGGGTTTACGCCCGTATTCAGCTTATGAAAGGTTTTAGTGTTCTAATCTAGCCCAAGTTTTACTTTTTTCTAATTTTTTAAGGAATTAAAAATAATTTTCATTATTTACATGGCATCCTTGACTACTAACGAAGGAACTGCATMCGCCCGTTTACGGGTCTTAATTATACAAATAGGGACATATTCTTTTTAATAGATTTAAAATTATTGTTTGAGTTTATTTCCTTCATCTGTCAAATTTAAATTTTGCCAAATCACATTCGTAGTTACAGCTTAAAATCAGACGCCGATAACAGTACAAATCGAATATCAGAATCGACTATATTAATAAGTACCTCAAATCAAGTACACAATTATGTCAAATAAATTAAAATGTCAGAGACAAAAAAGTTCAGGAAATAATCAATCTTGATAAATCAGCGACTATTTACATTGTCTGAAATTTTCTCGACTGCAGTGCTCCAAAATTTAACTCGACCAAATTGACATTAATAATCAAAGACAGCAGCAGCAAATAGTCGACTATCTATCAAGATCTTGCTATATCACTGTTGAATATATGTGTTCTCCTGTTCCATAACTTTTTTGGTGTAAACATAAAATCTGATTAAATCATTAAAAATGGAATAATAACAGGTCTTTTCGACCATGGTAAAGCCAGCTATGGTTTTCATTAAAAAATGCAAGTTTGCACTAGAAGAATTTTTGAGCGTGCTACGGGAGCGTATAGAATTGCAAAAAGTAATGGTAATAATAATGTAGGTAACTTAGAACTATTATACGGGCTGGGGCTACCTGACTTTTAATACACTTCGTAATACTCAAAGTATACAAATATTTGATGCCGCTCAAAAGATTTGCAGAATGTCGTCGACAATGTATTAGAAGTTTCTCGGAAGACAATAATTATTTCAGTTAGAAAAGGGTTGTAAAGATAAGTTATACCTACATAGCAATAACGTAAACATTAAATAATTAATAACTATATAAAACTTATCGGTAAAAGCGCTGTAAAAATGGCACTGACGTTTCGGTCACACCTATAATCTATATCAAAGTCAAGTGCTTTGCAGACCCCTCGGGATAGGACGAAATCTACTTTACGACAGGTAATTAGGTATTACTAAGGGCGGTTACCTGTGTGGGACGTGAAATTATGCATTTTTCGTATGTTTTTTTGATTTAACTCCTACAATATTTTACATACAAAATTGATTTTACGTCTACACATTCTTGTGTTCAATTCCAAGGGCACTGCATTTTATTTTTTCCAATATTTTATTGATCAACCGAAATATATGCATATTACGCAAATGCTAAAACAAAAATACGCAATACAGTGCCCTATAGAGATTTGTATACAGAACAACATATCAAGAAATTGGAGCAGTGGCTTTTCTGGACGTAAAATCGTTTTACATGTAATAGCATGGGCAGGAACGGGCTACCCTACACCCTTAAGGGGATTCCTTCCAGTTTATAATGGTAAATTTGAAGGAGTTGATGACGTAGAGAACAAGAACTGTTGATCGTAGCGTTCCCCCAAATTGCATTTATTCGCTTTGCTTTGTTAAACTAAACAAGGATAAGCAGTCACTATTCTACTTACATAATGTTGTTTTATTGGACCGAAGAAATCTAATAGATATATCCAGACAATACACATAGTTTCGTTACTTACCCATTGAGGTTACTCGCACATTCGCCGTTGTAGTATAATTCACAGCCCTCTTTCCTCTGAAGTAACCGTTCTCCTTATCCTGCATTTCCTTCTCAGATTCCAGATCCCACAAACTTTCCGACGTGTTTGTCGCTTCCATTTTCTCTTTCTCTATCACCTTCTTTACGTCTTCGTTCTCCTTCATTCTGTCTCTATGTGATTTGACGTCCCTTTGCTCAAACCTGGACTTCCTCAACTGTCTTTCTCTATTTTTAAAGTAGGTGTCACGTAAGATATCGCTGGGCAAATTGTTCAAATCATGTAACAACCTGTTGCGAGCGTTGTAAATATTCTTATAGTCATAGATGCCGTACGCCGGAGCTTCGGAAAGCGCCTTCTTCTTCGATTTTTGTTTATGTGGCTGGGATGTTGTTGTTTCAGCCGTGGTAGTATATTCCTCATAGACATTATCTTCTTTGCTTCTCGGATCTCTGTTACTGAATTTTCCGACGTCATCATCGACGAACATGTTCCTGTTTGGAGGATAACCACCTAAGTCGTAAGCATAATCCATGTCGATGGGTTCGTTAGGGTCTCCCATGGTGTCAATGTCTTCGCCAGGTTGTTCGTACTCATATTTTGGTTGTTGGTTATTAGGTCCCCTCCTGGCGAAATCTTTGATTAAGCCATTTCTGTTGTCCTTGTTTCTGAAGTTGCTAGAAGGGTAGGCTGTTATTCGGTGTTCAGGGTGCGTCTGGAAGAAATCTACCGCTTGTTCTAATGGCGATTTTGTGTTGTTGTATTCAAACGACATTCTTTTACCTGCAACAAAGTACCAAAAAGTGATTTGTGGTGTTAGCTTATCGCTTACCATCGCTTGCTATAATCTAAAATGCTTTGTAAAGTTATCAAGTTATTCCATAGATTAATGGGCAAATTCGTTAAGAATTCAATAAACTTCTCTTCGGCATATTACAAGTTACTTCTTACCAGAATTGTATATTTCAAACCCGGGAGGCTGATCGAATCGATTAAGCGCGCTCAGCTTCATCACGTACGGTGCATCCATGTCAGCACATGGCTCAGTGGCGTTCGTCTTATTAGCTGAAACGTAAGGACAATAACTGAAGTAAGCTATTACTATGCGGAGGCAAATCCTACCGCTAGGATCTCCCAAACATTCCTTGCTCCAGAACACGAACATATCCATGCCCTTGCCTTCCATCATCAACGTTAAGCCCCCCGTCTGCGACTGTACGCCCCCTTGGATCGGTTTGTCGTAGAAGGGCTTCCCCGTCTTGCCATCAATTACGTACCCCTGTGTCAGGCCGGAATCGTTAACGTCGTACCCCTTTTTGTACATCACCAGGAAGTCGGTCACGTTATCCCCGTTGAAGTAGGCGGGGACGGGGACGAACAGAGATGCCGTGTTCGGAACGGTGAAATTCCAGAGCTGCCTCAAAGTTTTGCCATCCACTGCGACTACAGTGGAGTTGAACATGGCTGTAACTATGTCGAGCTGGTTGTCGCCGGTTATGTCGGCCAGAATGGATTGGGTTAACATGCCCCTGTTTTTGTCCTCGTAAAGGGATGTGGCGGTCTGAAAGCATATACTTTAAGGATTCCCTCGGACAGACAGAAGATTATTAGACAAGAGGAACTGTACTTAGAGTTAGCTACCGGTACAAAGAGTTTTTGATTGCAAAAACTTGCCAAAATACTTCATGGGATAGCTTTTAACCGCTAATGTAGCTTAAACGTTAAGTTAAAGTCTTTTTGTATGTAGTTACTGAACGAATGAAATACAGGGTGTCTTATCTCTTAAAAGATAGTGTTTACACTCTTTGAGGCCCAAATGCGACAGTCTCACGAAACATACCCTAACGAGGGTAACCTTTTTACTTTTTTTTATTTTTAGAGGTATACAGTCAGTTAAATTGACAAAGTAGTGCAAATTTATAATAATAATAATAATAATATTTATTGACCCTTACAAAATACACGTAATATCGTAAGGGTAAGTCAGAAATATAAGTAATCACAGATTAATTGAAGAAGACTTTAACGTGACGTTCACGAAACAACAATAAACAAAAGCTCTCGCAATTGATCCCAGGTTAAAGATTCCGCGCGAATATTTGGAGGTAATTGAGTGCCTCTCTAGCTCTGTGGAGACGGCTCGGGGTTATCAAGAAATTAACCAAATTATTCCGTTAGGAATGTGAGCGCCACTTGGTTTATTTACCTCCAAAATATTTATAAATAACCAAACCAAGAAAGTTCAGCGGAAATTCAATCACTAGAAGAGCTGATCTGCCTAAGTGTCGCTAATTTACCAACAAACATCGCTAAAATACCCAAAACACCACCCCAAGTGATCCAACCGCAACTGTAAGAGATGAGTATAAAAAAAGCGTACGGTTTCACCCAAAAGCAACACAAGATTTATTGTCGGAAGTACGAATACAAAATTAGAAATGAATTTAAGATATTAAAATGCAAAAGGATTATTAAATCAAATATACGCTATAAAATAACAAGGTAAGTATCCAAAAAAATAAAGCTTATTGGATTAATAAGGTAAGTATGCGTTCGCGATAATATGAATACAATTTTTTTATATATGTACCTTTTCTTTTGTTTCAGGGATAGCGATGGAATACCGTTAGTGTGCACACGTACGTTTACAAGTTCTTCCCTTTACAAATTGTTCTTTCAGAAATAAAAAATAAAACAAGTGAACAAGTGAGATGTATAACTGGCGAATTAAGTTAAGTCTGATTTAAATGTTATATAATATTAAATTATATATGTATTTTACACTTAAACAATATGTAATATTAATTAAAATTGCATTTACTGTACTTTATCAAACGAAATCTTAATAAACAATAATTGAATGACGTTGACCTGTAGTAAGTTAATTTATGATCTAAATGTTGGAAAGATTAAGCTATATAAAATCTCGGCAAAACCGCATAAAACCGTCAATTAGAACTAGAAACTAGTGTCGACTTATCTGTTACGCAAGCAGTGGGTTGAATCCTAGGGGACGTTGAAAACCCCTCGATACGGGACTGAGCTGGTTCGGTTCTGGTAAGATGACCTCCAGAATCCCTGGCGTGTTCGATAGAATGTTCGGGAAAACGTGGTATGATCAGTGGCCTCCAAAGAATCCAGGAACCAGTCAAGGAAAGCAGTTCGAACAATCGATCACAATCAAGGACGTGAAAAGAACCCTATAGTTACAAATTCGTCTTACAACAAAACCAAAAAGAATCGATTATAACATTCACCTCTGAAGAGGGTTCTTACAAGAAGCAATATCGAGCGAAACGTGTGGTGTTGTGATTTAAATCCCGCAAAAGCGGCTTGGACG
This sequence comes from Rhyzopertha dominica, assembly GCA_025024175.1. Taxonomy (NCBI): domain Eukaryota; kingdom Metazoa; phylum Arthropoda; class Insecta; order Coleoptera; family Bostrichidae; genus Rhyzopertha; species Rhyzopertha dominica. The sequence continues at coordinate 298,493 of QCXZ01000003.1, read as the reverse complement.
AAGCTCAAACGAAACAAGCAATAGCTTCTAGCGTCCAAATAGAATTCGTTGGTCGGATAATCCCAAAACCTTTGGATGAACGTTGCACAATATGTTCATAGACCGATCAACGAATTTTCACAACACACCTGTTTCAAATGCTACCAAATACGAATCTAACGGCTCGTGGAAACCACACTGATTCGCATTAATCTCTCGCGGTTTTTGTCGACGGCGCGGGAAAAAGTGGTCCACAAGAAGCATATTCCACTGGAAATGCAGGTGCGAAAGGAAAAATACTTTGAAGAGAATTCTGGCAATACGGGGAAGTTCAGAATACTAAATCGAAACATTAGAAATATTTACGTTGCGAAAGTATTCCACTGGAAATGCCGATGTGATTAAACGATGGAAAATGCAAAGAAGACAACTCTAACAATACGGGGAAAGTTGAAAATGTTATTTGGAAATATTTCAAAAAAAAATTATTGTAACAAGACACAGAATTGCCCTATGGGAGCACATAACAATAATAATAAAACATGTAAAACATCAACCTATTATGGTACATATTTAAAAAGTGAAGTCAAGAAATTCCTGGATGGAGTAGAAAGCATTGCACTTTCTACCTCTAATAATAAAAAAGCTACCCACGTCAGGTTGGGTATGAACTTTCCAAGTGTATTATTTTAATTAAAATAGTAGAATGGAGTTCAATCTACGATAAGTTTTCATAAGAATTACAGTCAGATGCTGCATTTGTATTTGCGAATACGACGTATATCCGCATATGGTTTCAGCTTAGGTGTACGTTCAACGCCTGTATGTATATTGATTACCCCCTGCAAATTCTACTAGTAAGCCATAAATAATTTGAAGCACCCTAAATTTAGATAGATGCTCAACTAACTTTTCGATATCTAACGGTCTAAGGATATTTTATACGCGATTACTTTTCTTTCTGTCCTCAATTACTCTTCAAATCTCAGAGGTGCACCTACCAGGTTTCCTGCTACTAAATTTTGCAGCTTCACGATGTTTAAGTCCCCTGCTGATATGGGACCACCTGTGCCGTAGATTACGTAAGATTCGTTGTCCCTTGTTATTAGCTGGGGCATGAAAAATGTCCTTGGGGTGAGAAGTCTTCTTATTTCTTTTCCAGTGCGGCCCGATATTAAAATTAGGTGACCCACGGCATCTGGAAGCGAAAAGCATAAAGTTCGTTTCTATTCACAAAGTTTCACCAACTAAAGTTGTAATTGGAGGGCGATCCACGGTACTGTCTGTTTCGTCGATATTCTTCTGAAATAAAATACGAAGTTTCGTGTCTGCTCTTTCATATTCGCTACAGTTATAATTTTAACAGTTTACTCCATTTAGATAATTGGTTGACGTTTCTATAGCAATGATGGGTTTGCACGGTTTACACTAAGAAGTTTTGAGGGATTATAAAAAATCAGTATAGAAAAACAGCTCTTATTTTGGGATCAGGATAAATCATTTTATTTTTAGAAGCTTTTGAACGTAATGTGCCAGAGATGACGGTCCTAAGCAACAACACACATTTTTTCAGGTTGTGGCTCTAACAGGATGAAATCGTTTCTTTTAAAGATTCATCTTTCTCAATGTAGGCTAACTGAGCGGTCATCAGATTTGGACGTTTGCGATTTAGTGTTTTATCCTTTGATGTTTTAAGGAAAAAGTATTACTTTCAAAACTAAATTTTTTGTTCAAATCGAAAATTCTCTGAATATTTAATTGTTTTTCCGCAGTCGATCTAAGACATAACAAATAATATATTTACAAGCTAATAATATTAAAGTTAAAACGCATATAGGGATATTTATCTGTCGCATTTTTTTTCTTGGTCTAGTTCGTCTTCATTTATTTTTATGTGTAAAAAGTTTCGTATTTAGATACTTAGAACCTAGAACTTTACGAATTCATGGAAACATGTAATGGAAATACGCATAACACAACATTAATCTACTTAACATTTAACAAATTTTATAAATTTCCATAAAAAACCAAATGAAGGTATTGGGAAACCAGATTTTATAGTGTAGAGGACGTTGTGCTAGCAGTTTAAACATTCTTTTGTGACAAGGAGCTAAACTTTTTTGCAAACGTATACCTATTCTGGAGTATAGGTGGAATAAGTAGATACTTTAAGAGTGGGAGGGGGCTTATATAAAGTTAAACGTGATTTTTACACATTTCTGTTTTTCTTTTCATTTTCATTTGTTAGGAACTACGATGGCGATTGTGTAATTAGAGAATATCTGAAAATCGAACTGGGAAGCTTGTTTAGTCATACCAACTACCCCTCGAGCAGTATCTGCGTCTTTATTCAAGCTTGTATAACGTTATTAAGCTTTAGAATTGTTGAATGAAACTCCGCAAACTTTGGCACACTGGGAAGCCGTCCAAATAGCACTTTGGCAGCGTAGTGGTGCATTCAGCTGTAAGAGGCTCAACTCACATGTTATCTTCTATTGTTAACCACTGGAGCTTAATGGGCCACTTGACAAATGTAACCGGTTTCGTCACATTCATTATTGTTGGGAAAAAGCTTTATGGGATGCATTCAACGAGGAGCTTTTATTTTTGCTGTTGCATCCGAGTGCCAAACTACTTTTTATGGAATTTAAAATTATTTTAGAGGCAACTAAAGAGTACCGTAAGATGCCTTTTTATACTTTTAAAATTAGTTGCAAAAAATATGTCATGTAAAATGTTTTTTTACGTCACTTACCCTCATAAGAAGAATGTGATGTCAGGACATCGCAAAAGGTGTCGTTATCTTGATCTGGTATAAAATTGGCCATGTATATATCCGACGGAGTGCTGTTGATTTGCCATATAACGCTGCCATTACTTGAATCTATCATAGTAATTGACTGAAAAAGAATATTGTAATTATTTAGCTGCAAGAAACATTTTTAGCGTCAGTTCAGTTTCCGATGCTTATTTGAAATGTACGATTTAAATGTAGAGTGATTGACAACAAATTTGGCAACCAATTAAGGAAAAATAATGAATGTTTTATGCAATTTAACAGAAATGCCACCCGCCAACTATTTGACGCTATCCCAGTCATCTATAAACGCTTTATTAAACACTTCGTTCAATTCCTTCGCCATTTCGACAGAAAATCGTTTAAATTATCTGAATATCTTAAAATTTTTGTCAAATCCTTGAAGACTGATGGTCAAATTTGACACGTGTCATAAAAAGTAATCAAATCCAGATAGGTATACTTCAAACTAAACGATACGTTTCGGTGATAGAAATGTAGCCCAAAATTAAATTTTTTTCTTGACGTTTTCCTCGTCGCACAATAGTAAAAATCACTGCTGAATAGAGAACAGAATATTCATAAATTTATGAATTAAAACCGACGTGTTCAAGCGTTTTTCTCAAAACATATTTTGTATATGTAAATAGTGTTGTAGTGGAGATGACATTTTTTGATATAGCAAACTCCCTTTTGTTTCTTAACTTTTAAAATGACTAAAAAACATGTTTCATACAGTATAAAATCTAAATTGAAGTATATATGCACGAAAATCGTTTTCTTTGTAATCATGCATGTAAAAGTGGTGTTTTTAGAAGTTTGCAAAGAAAAAGGCCTGCTAGGTGTTTAACTATCGCCAGTTTGCATTTCTACGAAATAAGAATCCAATACTTAACAAAGTCAAGACAAGCACGTTTTCAATTATAGAATGCTAACAAACTATGTCAAACTATTGCCAAACCTATTTTATCTATGAATAAAAACAAAATTTTACCCCTCTATTTCCAACGGCTAGACAGTCTTCCGACCCATCTCCATTTACATCTTGTTTGCACATCAAACTGAAAATGGTATCGTTCATCCAGTGCCTCCAGAGCAGTTCCCCGTTCAGGCCATTAAGAGCCATCACACCCCCGTCGCAAGGGAATGTTTTGCCCAGGAACACCGGGCAGAATATATCACCTTCTAAAATGCCGTTGTCACCTGCAAACACCCGTGTTTTAAGTAAATACAACGGACCCGCAAGGAGCATTCGTGCCGGAGGGAAATATTTCAAGGGTGGATTTAGTCTACCTTCCACTTCGAGCAGGGTTTAAGCAGATTCCGAATTTGTCTTAGGAAACGACACTCCGCGTGAAAAAGATAGGGATTGTTTTATAGTAGTCTGAAACGAGTTCGAAATAAAATATCAAACTGAAGCCCTCTGCCAAATAAACTTCGCTCTAATTGGAACGAAAATTTCTACTTCAGTTATCAAACAAAAATAGGTATTCCCAATTAATGAGTATTCGGAGTTGCCTCTTTCGTACCATTTCCCGTAATTGACTTCGTGAATCAAAATATATCATGCCAATTAACTAGTTATTTTATACAGCTCGATATCAACTAGGATATTCTCGTATTTTACAGCAAAAATAAACATTCAAGAAGATACAGCAGCAGTTTGTTCTGTTAAATATAAGGAACTGCCCTAGGTATTGATATACTACTGATATTCTGTTTCCCAAAGTGGTTTGCTATTTGTTCAGGTTAGTCACAATAATAATAAAAGATTGACAAAGGTCTAGTTTAGCTACCGGAACAGAACTTATTACTGAATTCTAAAAGCAATGCTTATTTTTTAAAGATATTCTAACGTTCCTCTTTGCACAGAGCGAAGGTTGGAATAAATTTAATCAGTTGAAAGTTGATGTAATTTCAAAAACGCTTTTGGTAAAAATTATTTTTATCCAAAAAAGTGTTCTTTCTTGCGCATTTTCAGAAAAAGCCTTGAAGGACCTTCACTGCTCATCAAGAATTGAGGGTGAGAGCTACCAGTGTAGGGGGTTACTTTGACTTTGAATGTTACATCACAAGATCACAGTAGTTTGCCAAATGTATTTTCTTAATAAAAGATTCGAAAATATTTTTGGCTTTGTTCTGCGTTTGCGGTAAACCCAAATAATGAGTAATAGTGTAATTCTAGCACGATGCTCGTGAGATCCTTCCATCCTCAGAATATTTCGCATCGATTGGCTCGTTTTTCTTACCCGTTCCGAATCCAAAGATGGCATCGTCTATCCCGTCCTGATTGACGTCCAACATCCTAAMCGGCGACTCCGACGTAAACAGAGGCAGGTTAACCTTCCATACATCAGTCACAACTAGGTCGCTACAGGGTAATAATCTGATTGCCTTGTCCCTCACGATGGTTTTGTTCACTATCCAATTTCTCAACTTGTCAAGAGGCAGGGGGAACATCGATACCAGAATTACGACGAGTACTATAAGCCCTGAAAGATATAATGGTTGGAGGTAATCCGGCCGTAAAGTTTTGCTCTTGGCAAGGATAATCTTCGTCTGTGTCGCGAAAGAAATGTTACAGTTGGCTAATCTAATTTGGAATGTTATGAAAAAGAGGGCGAGTTCGTCTCTTCAAGAACGATGAGTTTTAGACCTCTAAACGTAATTAAGTAATTAACATAAAAGGTATAAACTATGGGCTGCTGAACGTCGCTGAAAGGTAAGGAAAGAAAGAGCCTCTTGCCTTTGGAATTGCTTAATTAACTGGCTTGTTTTAACAAGGATCTAAAAACGTTATCAAATAATGATGTTTATTGAAGAACTTGGATATTTCAACCTTATTTCGAGCTTTTCGTAGAACTCGAATACCGACAAATCCAGTTACGGCGTTTCCAGAAGAGGATATTGAAATGCGTTCGTAGAATGGTTCATAATCTGTATCTAGGCTGAAGCGATACCCACGCATGTAGGCGGATGCTGAATTTTCCGTAAAAACCGGGGCTGCTGCTACAGTTTAAATGTCGTTAAAAGGCTGCTTTAATCCTTGGAACCGCAAAGGGTTATMAGCTGCTGTAAGTTAATGGAATTGGGATTGTTAAAGGGTCTTTTTATTAGTCATGTCCTATATTTTGATAAAATAGAGTTGTGATCAAAGGTCCTGCTATTTAACTTTCGGTTGGAGTTCGAAAATCCTTGGAAAATAATTTACAATGGAATTATTAGGCCACATATTTCCCTCAAGTAGTATATTTGCTTTGTTCTCTGGAACACCATTAGTGTTGAAGATTGCTTCATTCGGATGCATTTGCACACGAATACCGCTTCCATTTAAGTAATTAAAAACGTCCTCCGTAGTACCGTTCCTAATAGGGTTGCAACCCATATTATTAATAAGTTTATTTCATCCAACAGGCAAAACTCAATTACAGGACGACTTATTTTATAATGGCATAAAATGAAATAATACATTCTAGTTAGCTATAAAGTAAAAAAGTGTAACAAAAATGTAATTACAAATACCATACTACAAATCAAGCCGGAACAACATTAGGGTTGGTACATTACCTTCTATATGCAAGACATGGAATTGCTACTGAAAAAGATTGACGTATCTGAAAGTTAGTGGCATCATCAATAAAATTCTAACATACGAAGAGGTGCAAAAAATAAAAACAAAATTAATGGGCATCGGCATTTTTCTTTTTTAACAAATGTTTTCATTCCCGTAAATCACTCTCCCATGCACCGCTATTAAGTAGTAAGTAAACTGTTTTTGGTGTACAGCTTGCTATTTAACGCGGATTGCCCCTAGGTTAGAATTTCATCCGATATTGCATATCGATTTTAATTAAACGAAAAGCAAATTTCAATTAATTTAAGTACCTCATAACCCAAGGTACCACCTAGTTTACTCCATGTATGTGAAGATATTTCGTCATTCTGTGCCGAGCTAGCATTGTTTGAGTTTAGCTTCGGTTCTGAGCGTCTCTTATTCAATTGAATCATTCCGCGGAATTTCCTTTCAAATCGTTAACCAGAAATAGGCTGAACGTGCTTCGTTTGACAAATACCGGATTAATTTTTCAAGCAAACGCTCCGTAAGAGACGTCATTCGAAAGGTAATCAATCATCTATTGTGGCTTTGCGGCAGAATTTAGAGGCGTAATTGGCAAAAACGTTTAATAAAAAAAGATGTATTCGCATGGGAGGTATATTTCAGCGTTTACAACGGTGGTAGCTTATTAGCTATTAGGTTTATATTTAGTACTTAGATCCTGACAAATAACAAGAATGTCTGTTTTCATTTTCGAATTACACTCTACTGAACGCTAGCAACATTGCACTAAGTGAAATATGTTGATGTTTATGTTTTCAAGGTACAATAATATAACACTATAACGGACAACTATCTATATTATTTTCCAAGCTATCTAATTAATAAATAATAGTTTACAATGAGTGCGCCCTTGAAACCATTCCCCTTATTAATAACAGATGGCTTATTAGGATTAATTAAAATGAATGATTAGAAGATGCAAATGAATAATGGCTATATCTGTGTATCGTCAACGTAAAAATGACATTTGCATTTATGTAGCGAAAGGTTAAAAGAAAATATGTAAAAGGCCCAAGAGTGCTACCCTGAGACACACCAGAATATATTTCCCCCTATATATCACATGTTGCCTTCTCCCAGACAAAAAAGGCATGTACATATTAACACCACTATGATCAAGGCCCATGTAACATAAAAGCACAAAAGCATTTATACATAATTGTCACAGAATAGATCTACTAAAGAGGCACGTCTTAGCATGCATTATTATAGATTTCGTATAAAGAGTTAAGCGATATCTCGATTGTAACGAAACTTAAAACATATCTTCATAATTCAGTATCACTTTGTTACTAAAAGTACGCTTTTATAAATAGACGTCCTCGCTAAAAATCGACTATTGGCACGGAATAATGCTGGTCAATACAAACACTTACCTATCAACACAGTCAAAGCTCCGAATACATAACAACAAGGCTTGCAAAATGCTCTGCATGGTGGTTTATTTTTTAATCTTGTTGTCAAGTCTGGTCTTGCTACCTTCCTTCGTGGAGCCATAAGTGGTCTTTTGACGCCAACCTCTTCTGCAAACTGAGAAATAAGTATATATATTGCATGCATTTTAATTGTGGTGTATAAAATGTTTAAAACCGTTTGTTTCGCCAAAAGGAAATCAGAAAAACAGTTTTCCATTTAAAATGGGAACGTGGATACATCACAAGCTAATATATTATACTATACATGACAATTGCTTTCCTAACTATCTTACTCTTTTTAACTGCTAGGCTAGTATTGTTCAGGACGATATCCTGATACGTTTTACGTTTTTATTGACGAAGTAAAATTGGAATTTAAAACATGTTATTTTCTATAAAGATAGACCCACAAGAATCGTACTGAGACTTAAAATTAAAGCAATAACCCGAAAAATGAATGTTTTTGTTTTACTTTATTTAGTTTCTGTGTTAGCTTCAAGGTGAACAAGAGAAAAGTAACATAATGTAATAGTGTTACTTCTTCGCGTTTATTGCAGCGTTCTCTAATTAAGCATAGACAGAATCAGGTGGTCAATGTGTTTTTGTTTGAAAAAATACTTACCCGTTTTAAAGTTAAGGGTTAAAAGTTAAAATGAGTGTGGTTGGACCCCTCCCGCCTTCTCCCCCAAAACATTTATTTAAAAAATGTATATATCACTTTAACGGCTTCCATTCATATTTAGGAGTGAAGTAGGCGGGCGTTATTTAAAAAAAGTTGTACTGTAAAATAGCGTTATTTTTACACTAGTTTTCAGATTCCGAGAGGTTGTCCACATAATGCGCGACACCCTATATGGGTACATCATTATCATGTGCGCATGAGTTTATGAATTTAATTTTAAATAAATAATCGTGCGGAAAAAGTGCCAAATTCCAGATTTCGCTATGAATACAATTTGTCCTAGTTTTCAGGTGCCACGAGATGAAAAAACTCGTGAAGATTGGACAAAAACAGTTTGTGATGCATATCCTAACTCACTAAATTAAAAAAAAGGAAAGATAAATCATAAACTTTAAAGTTTCCTACAATACTTTTTTTAATGTTTTCCAAATATGTGTTGAACACAGCATCTCTCAAATTGTGTCAACCTTTTATATATAGTTAACTAACTACCTACCCTAAAAAAGATAATACTTTCTTTTTTAGTAGGTCAATGCTGTGTAATCTTGGTTAGCGGTCGTATTCGATGTACTTCATTCCAGTTTCGTCTATATTGGATCTCACGATGAATTGTAAATTGCTTAATTCACCGATTTGCAATAATTGATGAAACGCTAATTTAATTTATATGTATATTGCTACAACAAGCTGTAGGTTGTCCTTTGTTTAATATAATCTCCTATACCGACGTTGCTTTTGTGGTAGCTCGAGTGGATTATTACCGTACTTCAGGTACTAGTTTGGCGAAATCCTGGCTTACGGGTTGTTTTATAATATCAATGCGTTTGATGTTTGGGTTATTAAGCTTAAGATCTGTAGATATTGCAAATGATTATTTATCTTAATTGGAGCTGTGCATTATCCAGTTAAATAAATATCTCTTGTTATGTCAAACATAAATTGGTTTTGCCTTAATGAATATAGATTTCAATTTATTTTAATTATCATGGTACGTAGGTATCAGATACTTAATATCATCCGACTTTATTTTACTTATTCGAGATTAGTCTTAAGTTCCTACAGCTAATTTATAAACTTGATAACAACCGATAAGGAGCGGTATACAAGTTGGAAAGGAAGGGTAAAAGAACAAGCCACATTTTTAAGGGTTGAATAGATGGTAGTATTTGTTTATTTGTAACCTTAAAACATATATTGTGTTACAAGCACACTGCATTATAAACATCTTACTTTCGCAGCGATCGGATCTAGTATTGTTCGAATGCAATGCTGAAATGTTGGTGTTTGAAACTTGTTTTTCTAAAAGTGTTACAGTTTGCATAGTGCATGACATTTTTAATATCTTCTTCGTTTGAAGGTTTTCGCAGCGAAGCGTATTTGAACATTTGCAAAAATCTTTTCAACACAATTATTTAAAAATAAATTTCAAATATTTCGCTATTACTCAGTAACGTTTATTCACAGTTACTTTATTGTTACGCTATTTACACACATTTTGATAAAATATTTTATTTTCTTAACTGTCAATTGTGGTACATGACACGTTAAATCAACTGGAAAAGCTAGAATTTGAATATATCAAAAGCGAACTAGAATTATACCTACAACATTGTGTCATTTTCTTAAAAATCCTCGGAGGAAAAATATTAAAAGCCTTAATGATAATTATACCTGTTCAGACAATTATTAATATCAAGTTATAGAAGTTTTCGAAAAACGTCAGCATTAATAAAAGTTAAAGCTAATTATTGAAAAAAGGCATACGGGCTAGACCATTTTCGTTAATATTGCAACGTACAGCTAAATGGTAAAAGATAGGAAAAAACTAATGTACAACGTGCACCGGTCTAATTTTTTGAGTATAGATATAATATAATATAAGGCTGGCAAACAAGTCAATTGAAGTTATAATATATGGTCTTTTTCAAATCTGTCCAATTTCAATTGACGTTTACATCTCCATTAGAATATTAGATATCGAACAATTTTATTTTACTGATAAAATCAGTTGTTAAATTACTGTAAATAAATATAATAAATTTGTTAAAATTACTTACAATAAAATCTGTTTAAAGACTGCATTGAAATTTTTACCTTTCGTTTAGCAGCTTTATAAAATGTTTTATTTTTGAACGATTTGCTGTTGCAATTTTAATATGTAGGAATATCAGTGGGATTAAAATTAGTGTATTATTATGTTACTATGAGTAAAGGTTCAATCTTAAAATAAATTATTGTTTAATTAATTTTGCGAGTATTGGCAATTTTTTAAGAGTCGGTGTACCTCTCAAAATTTGATGATTGCAGTTTACATAATTTAGATCGTATACATATACAGGGTGTGCCAAGTGAACATATTTCTCTATCACTCCATAATCGTTGGAAATACAGAAAACTATTTTATGGGTACATCCTTAAAATATAAAAATTTAATGCTACTTTAAGCACATACAAAAAATTACGATTTCAATACCTACAAAAGATCGAGATAACTTTTAATCTGTTTTAATCGACGTTATAAGAATTACACAAAATGTTATTCCATTGTAAAAATTGAAATTTTTTTGGTAGGTTTGAGTTTCCAAAACATCAAACGCAAATAGCTTGATTTTTTTTAAATGAAACGCAACAAATATTTTTCCACCATTAGATGTGAAATAAAGTTACGTTTATTTTGGTATATTACAAAAGTAACGGATTTTTATAGTTTTCAAGAAATTATTTTCACTAAGTAATTTCATTTGATTTGGTTTTAGTAACAAAAAACAAATAAGCACCAAAAAAATCAGGGGACAAATATCTCTTCGTGCATATATTTTTCTGCGACGCATCGCCTATGTGATCTCTTTTATATTCATAGCGTAGGTTAACTAAAATTTATGGACGAACTCATGAATAAACCGCATTGCGGGAAGCTGCATACACATCTAAAAAAGCTTTTACCCCAATCCCTCGATCCGTATCTTCAGCATCAGACTCTATCGCGCCTATATCTTTTTAATGCGCAAACAATTACTTTAAACATTTATGCACAAAAAATAAGATTGAAGCCTAAGGAAACTACTTCATCAAATCATTTCTTAATCTTGCAAATTTCAAAGTTTTTGGGAAATATTACCTCCCATTCTCAACTTACTTTGTAACCATGCTTCCCATCACGTATGAAGACCTCGTCTTCGACGTCGCTCAGGTCGTCTTCATCCAAGGAGACGCTCTCCCTCACCTCACCCTTTAAGGTCATGCCGGGGTACGTGGACATTTTCAACCACTTTGCTCTTTATGCTTGTTAATCGCACGGAACGTATCAAAGTGATGTTAAACCGCGTACTCGCTGGTGTGTTGATATCATTTTCTGCAAACATATGTTTGGAAGCGATGGACTGCTCATGCCCGATGGTATCGATCTTTCGGCGGTCTGCCCGTAACAAGTGGCTTGATTTTAAATTAGAAAGATAACGGGCTTTTGTTAATTAAAATAATAATGTCGCCGGGCTAAATTAGGCTTTATTCAGGAAACGTGTTCACGCGGACAGTGCGGTTAGTTAGCTTCCAATGCTTAAAGGTGCTCGAATTAGGGCCAAGGAAGTTTTTCTAATTGCGTTTCACACATCCCTCCTGGTCTTCTGAACTATATTCTTATATGCGTTATATATTGGGTGTTTCTTTAATGTAAATAACTTCAAGGTGAGGTTACCTGTATGAGACTAAAAACCAGAAATATTTTGCGTGTATGCTTTTCATCGTTTAAGCACTTTATTACGGCCCCACACTAAACCCCCATAAAAAATGACGCCCGTTTCATTCTAGAGATATGTATTCCTACATATTCAAACTATAAAAATCATATCAAATGCGCAATATTTACTTTATGAACAGTAAAAATAAATTATAATGTAATATCTATATCTTAAAATGACGAATGTGTGTAAGTACAAACCTGTAATTACTTACTGGCGAAACATTGCACTTTGTATAATTCGAAAAAGTTTTAGAATACGAATGAGTTGATTTGATGAAACTTCCATTTTTACCTTTTTTTGGAATCTTCAACTCCATCTGAGTTATGGAGGAATTTTTGTTTCTTTTGTCACAGTATGGTTGTCGACAATGTGGAAATGAACAAGCAAGAAATAATCTCCTACACGAGTTATTCGGAGTACGTAAACGCTATCTTCAATCCAGTCAAGATATCCTGTTCGCAGCGCCAGTTAAGATTCGAAACACGCGAATCTCGTTTTTAAAAGTTTTATTTAGCTAACTACAATATTTGAATTCGGTAATTCAAAATTAATAAAAAGATAGGTACCAGTTGCAAGGTGCGATACCATTCAGAACTGAATAACCATTGCCTGGTTGTCTTCATCCAAGGAAGGCAGATAAATTCCGTTGCATTTTATCAAAATGCGGAGCTTGCCGTGTATTACGTTTATAAGTATATTGTACACAATGTACAGTATGCCTCATTTGTTTAAGTAAACAATTGCATTAGCAATAATTACTTGCATAGTTGTCCCACTTTATTTAATGAACCTACAATTATTAGCTAATAAAGCGCAATTTCAACTTTTACTGTTGTATGTAATTTTAGACGATATCTACCATAGAATTCTGAAATAATGTAGCAGTTCATGTATGGGAAAAAAATCCTTGATACACAAGAACCCTAAAATTTCCACAAATAAACTTTCAAAGGTTGTTATACGAGTAAGAAACTTTGTACCGTGTTTAGCATTTCAATTTCATGAAACTCCCTCACTGCATTAAAAACTTTAGAAGCCGTAACCTTATGCATTAAAAATGAGTTAAATAAGCAGTATGTAGAAAGTCCAGTAGCCCGGCAAAATAATCCTTCGTTACAAGCCTATAGACATACAGGTATGTTATCACGCCGTATTTCGTTAGATCCTATTTCATCGAGACGTTCATAGCCATAAAGATGGACAGAGCTCGGTTTTTGTTCGTTTTAAAAAAGACCAATATATAAATACCACATTTTATTGCTCTCAACAGTAGCAGAAAGTACAAATACAAAAAACACTCATAAAATACAGATAACAAGCAATAACTTAATAAAAAGGTTTTTCAATGCATGAATTTGGCGCCCCCTTAAATTGCTGGGCAGGACAGGTACCCCCGTTTGCCCCCAATACATCCAGGGCCAGCCGCACGTAAAGGAGCATGCTGCATGCGCCACACGTAGGTTTTTTTTTCGTTTCAAGTTATCAAACTACAAATACCATCCATTCAGTTTATGTTAAAGTTAAACAATGAATTTGGCAAAACTCAAACCATAAGCTCAAAAAGACTTAAAACGTAAATAAAAATTGTGAAACAGTTAAAAAGTTGAGCACCTTAGCTTTATCCGTATTGTAACTGTCCAGAGCATATTGAAAAGTTTATACTACATATTCCTGTGTCACATGCTCCTATTGTATGATCATTATTATGTGTTTCACTCTGAGTAACATAATAAAAAAGCAAAAAATGTTTTATTTAAAGTCACTAGATAGATAAAGTACCGCAATTCATCATCCATATTTTGAATTGAAATGGCGGACAAGTGCGGTACTTTATCTAGCGACTTTAGTTTTATTTGTAAGTTGCCGCCACCTACCGGCTACTGGTGACACTTGAAACCTCTATCATCCTCCTTCTAAAGAGGGCTATTTTTGATTTGGAGCTATCTGTAATCATTACATATCATACAGGTAAAAATAACTCTGTCACTAATCTGGATGCATGAAACATTTATAAAACCCTTGCAGAATATGCATAATAATAATAATAATCAAAATTATATAATTTACTGACAGCCAGCATTTTAAATATTCTCCTGTAAAGATTGTTATGAATGATTAATGTACTTTTCACACGACAATTGATAGTATAAAATCTATAAGGAAATATAATTATTATGTATGACCTGTACAAAATGGTAATCATTTACTTAATTTGTGAAAGTAAAGGAGGCAAATTTGAACGAAACCTAATAGAATAAATAGAAACTTTTATTATTTAGATGTCAGTTTCATTCACAAAATGAGTGTCATGCTTAGTGGTAGAATTAAAAAAAAGCAATAAAATCAATTACTTTTCAAGCTATTTAATTAATATGTAACCATATTTTTTTTTCTTTTGAATACGATTTAACATGAAATTCAACACTGATTTCAGTTAGGTATCAGTAGTAGATCTCCAAAACTACATCATAAGATATGATAGTTTTTATTTAATTCATATTTGTTCTTATTTACAGAATCATTATTGTATTCAACAGCTTAGTAAAAATAGAAACATGTTTTAACATGAACTGCTTGGATGTGGAAACGTCTTGACAATCAATTGTGCAAAATTAAAAATACTTTCTCTTCTTTTATGACATGCTGAAACAAAATGTGCATATTAGTCCTTGCTCGACACTAGTTTACCTCTTAATTTACCTCTCTATCAAAGTTGCTCTCATACTAGAACCAACAGCTGATACAGTTGAATCATTCAAGTGAAAAACTGATTCAATCACAGTAATTTCGGTAGAGGTAGTATCCATACCGACAAAGGCACACCAGTCATTCACTACTAATCCTGCTCCAACTACTTCGCTGCCTCTGTTTACAGTACCAGCCTACAACATATGACAAAATTTTTTTCCAACTGTTACTCATATTTTTGTCACAAAATACAGTACCTACACAAAAAACGCAATGTGAAAAAAATAATTTTTTTCTATGGCATGCTACTTTGAAAATTATAATGCAACAAAAACAAGTTAAGAAAAGTTAAAGCCACATGACCACTGTCAAACTCTACAGGGTGTTACAAAACTTATGGACTTATGTAGAAAATTGAACCTATGAATCAAATCAACAAAGCTTTGGATATTTTTTGGTGGTGTGTTAATTCCTTTGAGTACTGTATGAAGTTTTTATTCAATACCTACCACGAGTGGAACTTGTAACAAGGATGAAAGTTCTTCTTGGTCTGTTATACTAGTATTTGGATGCACAAGTCCTCCTTGATTACTTAAGACACAATATGAGCCCACTAAAACATTGCTTGCAACTGTTTGACGGAATACTTCAACTTTTAAAGTATCAGCGATAATTTCTTCACTTTCCTGTAAAGACAACAATCAAACAGAACTGTAGAAGCACCATTTTCATTTAAGACTAAATAACAATAATATGTGATAGCATCTCTGGTAAGATACGTTATGGTGCAACATTATATCCTTCCCAGAAATTAAATCTCATGTTGCACAATAATCGCAATCTAGACTAAACAAGCTTGAAAACACAAAACATTTGTTTTCATGTAAATGCACTTTAGTATTCAAACAAGCATTTTTACGTACTCTATCTAGATCAGGGTGAACCAACGCAACATAGTCGTTGCACGTAATGACGTTTCCTAATGCAGACAGCCTCTCCTCGATTCGCTGTACTTTAATTGAATCCGGTAGAGCGTTCCTTATGTGCTGTAGTTCAGTATCTGTGGTTGAATTAGGTACCAGCAGGCCATGTTTGTTTCCGACGCACATTCTCCCTATTATACGACAACCTGCCAGTGATACATGAACAACTGGAATGACGTCTGCCAACTCGTTTTCAAATGTACTGTAATAAAAGCCAAAATGTATTCATTGAAAGTGGCGAATTAAATCGATTTACCTGTAGAAGTTTTCAGAACCACCAATGCCGACCAAGCAGTAACCATTTGTTAGCTTGGAAAATACACCAATTTCGTTATTGTTTTCGAATTGGACACGTAAAGCCATGTTTACACACTTGTAGTATAATCTTCTTCACTTAAGTTTGTATTCATACAATAATTGCAATCACCGAAATTTAGACAAGAACACTTAACCTTAAATATCCCAAAATGTGGTAAAGCGGCTACTTAATAATACATACTTATATAGCAGGTGGCGCCAGTAGTGTCATATTCGATTGTAACACTCAGTTGCCAGTTTCAGCTATTAATCTAATTTCTGGACTGTAAACTTTTGGAAATAAAAAAAATAGAACATGATTATAAACATTCCATCATTAGTATCTGTATAGAACTCAAATTTAATCCAGAATACAATTTTTAAAACCAGATATCATTTTTGGTACGCCGTAATAAAATTGGCAACCATGCTAGCTTATACAGGTTTCTGTTTTAACTTCATAGCATTTGGATTTGGAGAAGCTTTTAGGTTAGGTCATAAGTACAATTTTTGGAGCTTAAAAATGGCACAAGGAAAGTTGAAAGTTAAAGCCAAGTTACCAGAGGGAGCAAAAAAGAACAAACAAAGTAAAGGAAGTGCAGTTTCTAAAAGAGCAAGTAGGTATTTGTCACCCTCGAAGTCATCCCTGTGCTTGATATTGCACAAAGGTCCAGTTGCACATATTTAGTTAAAGACACTCCCTGGGCTTCTGGTTAACCCACAGCAGAGACCCACGGTTAACAAGTATTTGTCGAGTTGTCATAGAAATGACTCTTTTTAAGCCTTCCACAGTGGATTACCCAGGCTGTCTGGGTCTGGTTAACCATGCTTAGCCAAAGCGTATTTTGTAACTCTTAACGKACTAGTTAGCTGCTAAAGTAAAGTTGTTGGCAATTTTATTGACCTGTGCATTCTGCTTGTAAACATGAACAGAGCAATAGCTTATGAAAAATATGATTGTCTTGTGATTTATCACAAAAATGATTTTAATTACCTATATTTTATTTCATGTTACTATAAAACAGAAATCACGTTTTGTATATCATATTCATACTTTTATTACATCTGCAGATTGCCCAATTAAACCAAAGAAAAAGCGGTTCGAAGAGGCTCATAAACTGAAGCAGATTATTACAAAAACTGTTAATAAAGCTGTCGAAGATGAAATGAGAGCTAGAGCTACAGATGGTAAAACCAAACTGTCAAAAATCCAGGAAGCAGTAGCGTCATACAATTCAGCATCAACGTCTTCTTGATATTAACTGTTTTATTTTTTGTTTTTGTACATAGGTAATAAATAAATTCATTTGAATCAGTTTATTGTGTCTCCATTTTAAAATAAATAAGTACAATATTTAAAACAATAATATGAACAATATTAAAAGCTTTGTGATATGGATACATGTTCACTGGCGTCTGTCAATAAAGAAAAGGAAGTTATTAATGGCACTTAAGGGCTGGTGTTTGCAATGCATTACACCCTCTAACAAAACTAGTGCAATACCAAAAATACAAGTTTTTCATTGCAACTTAAAAATACATAGATGTACAATGGTGGGAAACGACGTGTTATTGGAAATACAGTCTTCGATTGTCACTGAAGGTGTTTCTTGTATAGTTGTTAATTTGACCAATCATGGTGATGCAACCTAAAACACATATATTCATTATGGCTGTACAAGTAAAAGAATTTTCAACATACAATTAGTAAATGTCCACTTTTATCTTTATGTATACGTTCTGTGTTTCCCACCACTAGATCAATTGTGCCGTGCTTGCCTTGCTTCATGTTGTGCTCAACTCTGAAAAAAAAAATCATATTTATGCAATGTATATAACAGTTTTACATTAATTAATAAACAAAATTTTAGTTTTGTACCACAGCTAATTACCTACATTTCATACAAGTCAAGAATCGAAATATACAAAAATTATTGTAACACTCAACATAATTATCGACAAAATATTACAAATACTTCAAATTTATAGTAAGTATTAGCCTTGTGTACATAAATACACAAGGGTATTAGTCACAATTGCAAATTTCCATGTATAATTTTAAAGAACATAATTTCATAAAATCTGTAGGTAATGTCAGTTCTTTCTAAATAAATTATAAGTCTTATAAAATACCTATGTGGCTGCCAGGGCTCATTAAAAAAATGCTGATATATTATCTCTCTCAGATATATGACATGGAAATGTAAAGTAATGGTAAGATCTGACATGGTTTAGGTATTTCTAGAAATTTTCAAAAGTTGTGGAATTTATATGTTACTTTTGGGATGCACTGTATATTGCTATATCACAGTTTCCTAATCCATGGTATGCTTACCCTTGGAGGTGAACTGCAGATCAGCTACAAGTATGCAAACACTATTCATAATGGCGGAGAAATTAAAAAAAAAACAGTTTCGATAAATACTGACAAGAAACTTAGTGAAAAAGCAACAAGATATTTAAATATTGTAAACTGATTCATTCACTCGAAGTGGATATTTAGTTATGTAACTTTTCTACATTTTTCTGTAATAGCAAAGCCCTTTCATGAACTTGCACGCATCTATGATCCCTTAGGTTTCTTAGCACCTGTAACTTTGGTTTCAAAAACACTAATTTAGAAATTATGGTCTGCTAAGATAGATTCTTTCGCACTTAAAAATTAGCCGCTTAAATCGCTATCAGCTTTTAGTGCGATTACACAGAGATTTTTGGACTGCATCTGTCAAGGAAGGGGCTCTAGTACTAATAGAGCGGGGGAATAACGCGTCTTTTCCTAGCCCGAGACTAAATTGCTTGTGTGGCTGAGGTGCAAACAGCTCAAGGCTTGTATATTCTTCCCTTGAATAAATTATACCGTTTACCAGAAGCTACAATTTATTTACTAATTTGACATTCTCTTACATTCAAACTATTCTTAATTTGCTTGTATAATCATTACTTATAATAATTAGTTGCTTTTTCTTTATTTAGCAAAATTTTGTTAAATTCTATTTAACAAAACGGCGGGGTAGGGTGTTAAGAATTCAGTCAATCTGTCTTTTCTGTTTCTGTTTAGCCGGGGACCATTTTTTGAGTGTTTATACTAGTTTTGTTGTTCTTGTCATTTAATAAGTAAATCTGTCGCCCGCCTTATGCGCGAATACGCAAGCGGGTCTTTAAAAAGAGGGGTTCTCCAATACTAATTGGGGTAATAAAGAGAGGGGGTACTCAATAATTAAAAGTGTCGCTGAAGGGTATAACAGAGGAAAAAAATGAGAATCACTGGCTTAGACCATCTGTTAAAATATCTTGTTTAAACTTACGTATTTGTGTCAAGAATTGTTAGCATCTGTGGGTTCTTGGTGATATCTACGATTTTAGTAAGCGCTTCAATTAAATGTGGAATTTCCAATATTAAGTCTCCTTTGTCTTTCTTCAGCAAATCTTCAGGGATGCGAWCCATCAGGAATTTGTCCTTTGACTGAGTKACAACGAATTTTAGTTTTATTAAAGGCAAGCAATGCTTTTGTTTCAAGACTTTATTGGCTTCCAACACATAAAACGATGTGTTTGTTATGACTACCAGCCTTTGGCGGGGCTTGTACCCATGTCTGTCGTATTTCAATACCTCAGTCGAATACTGAAATGTAATTTGTAAGAATTAGCTCTTTGTTTAATTATGCACACTGACTTACAATTTCACGTTCTCCAGCTGGAAGACCAGTCACAAATGACTGTTTCAAAGCCAAAAATGCCTCACTAACTCGGTCGGAAACGAACCACTCTGGTATGCTTGCTGTGTAACTCTTCTTCTTGTCTTTGAAGAGTTTTTCTGCCAGGACTTTAAGTTCAAATTGTGCTCTACGCTCCGGAGTTAGTTTTAAGCGATAGACGCGTGAAAGGTGTGCTGCGTAGTATTTTTCTAGCAACGCCGAAGCTTCTTTGCAAACATGTGGACAAGGAGGCCAGGTCCTCTTCAGTAAGTTAGGTGGAAGACTCTTGGCTAACCTTGACAGCCACTCCGCCTTTGCTAGTTCAACGAATGCTTTGTTCTCATCAGTAACGGGTCCGTTGCGTGTTATAAATCCATTTATGAATCTGAAAAACGGTGCAAGGGATACTGTGATTTGTTGCGATCCCCAAAATTACAGTTTAAAAGAAAAAAAAGAAATTTGTAAACAGTTCATGGCGAAATTTCTTAAGAAATCATGTCTATATCATTTTGAAATTAATGTCTGTACGTTTGGAATATAATGCCAGTGTGACGATCACAATAATAGTGTGCCATCAAAAGAAAAGATGTGTTGCTATTAGTTGTAACAAATCTTGAAGTACCAACTACATTTAACCTACCTAATAATTATTAATGACTCAAAAAATTCGTAAAAAATGTTTTCAACCCCATTAAAACTGTTGAATATAATCTGCCAACCAGGGCAGTAAAAAATAATGGATTTATCAAAGTTAAATCAAAAAATAATCCAGTCAATTTTTACGTACTGCTGTATTAACCGCCGCGATGCATGTTCAGTTTTAAACAAATTTTAATCATTTTTGATACAAGAACTGTGTAGCTTGACTGCCCTGGGATTCCCATGTGCGCACTGTAAAGTACTAATTTCGATTTTCATAAAAAATATCTTACCTTCTAATGGTATTCGCAGCTTCTCTTCTTCGTTTTGCTTGACGTTGTGCCAAGTGCCTTCTGCAGTATTTCTGTATCACTATAGCAGATGCCTTCATCTGTAAATATCTCCTTCTTTGTACATAGCCTTTCCACTTAGCTTGAATTATAGCGGCGATGTCATTCTTCTTGGCTTGGAAAGCGTCTTCAGTTTGGAACAGGGTTTTTGGCAGGCGTATGAAGATTTTGGTCCTTAATTGGCATAAAGAATGATTTAGTGACACAGTAATCTTGACATAACATGAATGATTGAATGAGTTTTATATGATCATATTTAAAACATTTAGTTCTTCTTATACATTTATTTTTCAGAATATTCAATATAATTTAGATGTAAATAAATAAATAAATTAAATAATTTAAGTGTGAAGTAAAGGATTCTTAAGAATACATTTTATATGAGTATATATTGGGTGTTCGTGCCGATCGTTATTTTAACTTTAAATAAAGACCGTATGAACTTAAGGATCAAGCCATAACTTACTTTCCCATCCTGTATTCATCCTTTTCGTAGCCGAGCGCACACACCAATACTTGAACACCATCCTTTGCGTCTCCTTGATAATTTGGCCACGTCTCTTTGGATAGACATTTGTAACGTTGCAAGAAAAGTTCGTACAGGCGTCGGTATGCAAAGCCTGCTCGTCTTACTCGGAGATTTTCCATCAAACCCAGGTAAGTAACTTGGTGCTTAACGAGTTGCACATCGAAAATTCCTAAAATAGGTATCATTCAAAGTATTGCACTTGGAAATTTTGAAATTCGAAAAACTTGTATATTCTTCTATTTCGTAATGCATTACAACTTTAGTTCCATAATTGAAGGAAGGCTCAGCATTTGTCCTAACTGCTTTGAATCGCGTTTAGAGTCTGTTTACTTTCTGCTTGTTATTAGGTGTTAGCAAATGGCCCTGTGTAGGTGTTTTATTTAAATTCTGTATCTACCTATTTCAATGATAATGGTATACAACATATGTACAGTCGTATTCACGAATAACAAGATGCAGTTCTCAATGAACCTCGACATTCTCTTACCTGGACTCTTCGTATCGTTTGGTTTGATGCATCTAATGTATGATGGTTCCTTGTTCATGAGGATGTCCATCAAATTGTTCAGGGAATTCTTGAACTGTGTTATGGCGGTATCAGGTCGTTTCTTGCTAGTTTGCTCTTTTGATAGGAACACAGATTGTAGTATGCTGTTTGAGGATTTAGACATGACATCTCTGAGGTCTCGGAAAAGCAGGTCGTTGTTTTTCTCAATGAATCCGTTGATGTTGTAGGTGACGGCACCAGCATAATGGATCAAGCGAAACTCCTGTAGATTTATGCATATTAGAACACGTAGGATCAGAATTTATTAGAGTATTCAATCATGTTTGGGAAAAATGTCGGAAAACTTGTAGAGATGGGGATTCAGTTTCAGAAGTAATTGTTACCTGAACAAGTACTAATTATTTAATACGTGATTTAGTCGCACTTACATCTCTTCCCATAACTTTCTGTAATTGTATATCGGCCTTTTCATGGCTTATGTAGTGCTTATGATGGGATAAATGGGAATTCATTTTTGCTAAAAGTGTAGCGTCAGTGGGATCTCCGGGTCTCAAGCATTCTTCGTCCATAAAAGCAATGATTCCTGTAAGAATTGTTAGATTGTTTATTTGTGCAGATTAACGTTTAACGTTAACATTTTTTCCAATTAAACACGATACTTCCAAGTGTTACATTTAACTGGGTGCGTTAGAAGTGCTTTAAAATGTGTTAAGTTTAGAATTTGCGTTGCAAACTGAATAGAACTCTGAGTATAACAACCCGATATTGGTGCTACTCGTATATTGAGAAGACGCCGGACTTCTTTCAGAGGTCAATATGTTACAATGATTTTATTTTTGTAGCGTAAAACAGCTATGGTGTACAGGGTGTTCCACCAAAAACTCAATGGTTTTTGCCTCTTTGAATATTCAATTTAGATAAAAGAGTTTCACGGATTTTAGTTGTGCACCTCCAAACATTACTCTAATATGCAGGGGAGCTACTTATTTTTTAAAATATGATATTCTGCACATTGCTTTTAACATGATATATGACCTATCATGCACCAATTTAGCGTTATTTAACGTTTTTTGAGATTAGAAAACATAGACACATGGGATTTTCGCTTATCGATTGAGCACAAAACATAATAAGCCGGTTTCTCTTCTCCTTCTTATAGTAGATGTTAGCTAAAATCAACCCAGTAACCATGACAGCACTTTAAATTTCGACAAACTTTAAAAGCATCGAATTTTGAAAGCGCATGGAAACATTTTTCGTTTTGTACAATGAAGGGGTAGAAATAAAACATATAATCAAAGGTTAATTTTCCTGTGAATGTTATAAACCATAACTTATTTTATGCACCTACCTTTGTGTTTTTCTTCGATTAGGTCGCAAATGATTTTATTGTCAAAATACTCAATGGGCTGCCACTCGATACCTTCCTTCAAGTATTCCTCTTGTTCAGATTTGAGTGTCAGCTCGATAAATAATTGCTGCAGCTTCTCATTGCAGAAATTGATGCAAAGCTGCTCAAAGCTAAAAGAAACAATGCAGAGGTATCTTGTAAAATACACATTTTGGAATGTTTACCTATTTTTTTGGAAAATTTCGAACCCATAAATATCAAGTATGCCAATAACAGTAGTTTTCTTTTCATCTTTTGTTTCCAACGAATTATTAAGTCGTTCCACAATCCAGGTGAACAGCCTATCGTATATAGCTTTTGCCAAAGCGTCTCTGGCATATATGGCAAGTTCTCGATTTAATGGACTAGTTACAACATCCAAGCTGGCCTCGATAGTGCGATGAGT
Organism: Rhyzopertha dominica; assembly: GCA_025024175.1. Lineage (NCBI taxonomy): Eukaryota > Metazoa > Arthropoda > Insecta > Coleoptera > Bostrichidae > Rhyzopertha > Rhyzopertha dominica. The sequence continues at coordinate 274,776 of QCXZ01000003.1, read as the reverse complement.
CAAAGCCTTTTTTAGCTGTTGTAGATCGCAGCCCAACAGCTACAAATGTAGCCCATGAGTAAACTGATTAATTGGAATGCTACTTGCATTTACCTTACTGACTGCTTCGACACCTTCCTCTTTTATTATCCTCGCTTTACCTTCGGATTCTGAAAATCCAGTGTTGCCCAAATTCAAAACGCTGGCCACGATGCGGAACATGTCCTCTTGCATTTCGTCGGTGAACTCGGTTATTTTTAGGGCGTTTTTGACTTCTAGATAGCCTTTTCTGTCATCGATATTGTTCGAATGATTTTTGTTCTAGAAGTAAAAGTGTAATCAATTTTTTACTTTACAATGATCAAGTGTTGTAGTAGACCTACTACGTCCTATCAAACTATGAAAAATGTTAATGATTCATTCCTAATTGCTACAAAATATTGATTAATAAATAATCATTATTAATGATTTGAAGAGCTCCACAGCAATGGTATATTCCTAGATTCTCATGAAAGTATTTGTTTTGGGTGGGTCATTGGGCATGATGTAACATACAAGTAGGAGATGAGAAGCTTATTTTCGTTTAGATGAATTCACAATTTATTCATTGTCTTACTCAGCTGAATGTTACAATGTAAAATGCAGTAGTTTTAGCGGGAAGAATACGTCAATCAGCGGTTGTAGTTTCTAGTTTGTATTTGTTTTGTCATCATCATGATTCATGACTGTAAAAATGAGTTAGGAGCAACTCATCTGAAGCGGATACCGCAAAATATTTTGTTGTCCATATAATAGTTATTGATGAGTGTTAAAAAAATAATTTTTATTCAAGAAAAAATCTGTTTTGGATTACTAATTTAAAGAAAATTTATTTTGGAATAAAAAAGTAACAATTTAGATTTAGATTTTTCAGTATTAAGCGCTCGAATATGTTCTACCTTAGTCCACTCAAATTAGCCCTAAAATAGTAGTGAAGTTATAAAAATTCTCATAATGCTAAAAATTGCTACGAATGTTCGGAATTGTTCGGAATACCATTATAAATTAATGCTGAAAAGTTCCCGTCGATCTTGTACGTGGAAAAATTTTTATTCAAAGCTAGAGGTCTCAAAAACGTATTTTGGAATTCTTCTATGGGCACTTCTACGTAACTCGTGAGACATTCTGTATAATGATCAACAAGAAATAATTTGCCCATGTGAAATGTGGTTGTCTAGCAACAAGCCGTGAAAATTTGGTGGTAAGGTAGTAAAGTACGTTATAATTAAATGTTTGGGAAGCTTCACGAAAAATAGATATTTTTCTGATCGTAGGCTTTTTGAACGTTGAATTTTGTTTCGGAGATAAAAGTCTAAAAAAATTCTTAATTCTCAATTTTCACACATTTGAGTTATTTTAAAATCTTTCCATAAACACCATTAAGTAAAATATGTACTCCAACTGCAGCTAAATTATACAAAAAGATGACTTACTGTTTAAATGACATATTGTACCTCTATGTAATGATTAGAAAGTAAAATAACAAATGTTTCTGTACTTAGATACGGCGCGCCTTTTCTGTAATAACGTGCTTAAGAATTCGATGAAATTTGAAACGTATGTAAACTGTACATACCGCAATTACATACATTCACATGTCATCGAACACTTAGACACGATATTACAGAAAAGCGCGCCGTGTCCAAGTCAAAGAAACATTTGTTATTTTCATATAATAAGTCATTTAAACAGTCGTTTATTTTAAAAATTTTGCACACTTTTCAGTATAAAACTAAATTGCTCTAAGTCAAGGTCACAAAAATGTATGCATGGTTTATTACGAGGGTGCTAAATTCTAATTTGAACGTCTACGTAATTTACTACGCCAGTGAGTAATTTAATTGCTGACGCAGTTTTCGGTGACCTAGTATAAATATATCATAATTATATATGTAGGTACTTACGCCTCCGCTTAAATAATAATAAGCTCCCAAATTGGGTCTTAAGTACAGTCTTTGTAACTCATCTTCGTTGGCTCCTGCCAATAATTGGTAGAATATGTGGAAATTACGTTCTCCAGCAACTTGCGTTATAACCCTTGATTTTTCCAATAGGTAGTTGATGATGTTTCCGCCGATAGGATTACCCTTAAAACAGATTCCCTAATTAGTAAAGAATAATTATACAAAAGTAATAGTAAAAATGTTGTCGTAGCACATGAAAATATGGATAATAATGCTCAAGGAATTTCAAAGGCAAGTAATTACGCTAGGAAGTCACAAACAGTTTGGAAAAAGAGAAAAATAATTTTACTGAAGTTCAACGAAATCACCGGAAACAAAAATTGCTCTTATAGAGAGAATACGATTAGTTGCTAGTTCAGAAGGGTTTAAATCATTATCCCTTACAAAACGTGCGTATATCTACCGTTTTACTTACTTTAAAATTAAATTGTACATCCATAAATTTCCCAAATCGACTAGAGTTGTCATTGCGGTTGGTCTTTGCATTGCCGAAGGCTTCCAGTACCGGGTTTGACTGTAACAATTTGTCTTTGACTTTTTCCACATCTCCTTTGTGCTCTGTTACTTCCGCAATGTATTGTAATACTTTCTTTGACGCTTCCGTTTTACCAGAACCGGATTCACCTGATGAACTTAAGGTGTACTTTTGCTTCCCGATGTTTATTGTTTAACTTACCTGAAATTAGGATGCACTGATCCCGCTTTTCTCCATTCATAGAACGGTATGCGGTATCTGTTATGGCAAATCTATAAAATACATTTTGGTATATAAGTAATGTTTGAACGTTTTGTGACCATCTATTTTTAAGTACACCTTAATAATTTTTGCAACTGTTTTTAAACATACACAGACTTTTTATGATACTAAGTTCAGTTCATTAAATACCAGTCATTTCCAAGTAACAACATTAATTTAAAGTGCATTTAGATGTGTATTCAACTAGATAAGCAGACCATACGGTTATTGCAGGTATTTGTACATGATTATCAAATTGTTTATCACACACTGCATTGTTTTAAATGCAAACTGAATTATCTCATTTCTAATCTTAACATAATTGTCTCTTGCACAGCTACAGTGAGGAAAGCTTCCGCTCAGCTTTCTTAGTTGCTGCTTCATTATCGAGAACAGGAACCTCAGTTAGAGATAACTATCAAACTTCTAATAGACATAAAATAAGAACACCCAGTTCAAGGCATACTCAAAAACAAGCTTTTAGAAATGCTGATGTAATTATATAATAACTGATCGACTTTTGTTTTAATAAAAGCAGATATTGGGTTTTCTTGTTTCTATATTAGCCAATACATGTTGGGAAATATATGATATATCTTGTTTTACATCAAAACCTGTGAAATGTAGTTTTATGGTTTACTTACACATGAGGAGCTACTTCGTAAAAGTGTTTGTTCTGGTATTCCGCTACATTTTCAGGTGTATAGATACCCAGTTCTTTGTACGGATTCACGGACACCAACACTTGTCCAATGTACGTCTAAAACATATATATAATGAGGTGTAACGATTACAGTGTATTGTTTATGGGTAGTAAGTATTTATTAAGGTGTAAATAAGTTCAAAGATATTCTTCTTCCCAAACTTTATTAAAAATGGAGGAATACTTACATAAATTAAATTTTCTTTGAAACGCTTGTGCAAATTGTCAACAAAAGCGTTTTCGCTCGTGTAGTCCTCCAATAAAACCGCATCTTGGACGCCAACTCTGTCCCTGTGCTGCAGGGAGGTCTCCATGCCTGGATTAGTTCTGGTGCTGCAAAGAAACAGATACATGGATTAATTACTTCTATTAGTAATATTGAGGAATGTTTGCCTACTTCAAAGTAATCGTATCATTCCAAGTTATGATGACAACTCAAAACCAAATATTGGTATCCGCAATTTCCAGCTAGTGCTATACAACGAACGTTGAAAAGAAACATCAAAGAGATGACTTCTGAAGAAATATGCTCAATGGATCTTGAAGAATTTTTTAGTAGCGGTTGCTATTGCTTTTTGTCTTTAGTTTCATGCATTTCTATTCTACTGAAATCTGCATACCACAAAATCTTCTTCACACTTAATCTTAAGTAATTATTAAACAAGAAAATCTGCACTTGCACGATTCAGTATTCTTTAGATTATGTTGTATTTGCACCAGCAAAGCTATAAATAACAGTGACATGCTTTTTATGATCTGCGGCTTAAGCAATCTCAACTTTACAGTTCGAATGAAGGATCACTTCGCCAATTGTTTAAGACAGATTAGATTGCAGTAATCTATCAGACACGTAGCATTAAACTAAAGGTGTTTCAGTGAATTCATGTTTTTACACGCCTGTCGGATTGTACATTCGTTGTCATACCACTACCCGACTGACGTAGAAAATTACATTGTTATCTATATCTATGTTATGAGTGTGCCAGCATTGATTGATTTTTAAACATCTGTCATGCAGAACTGGTCACGTTTATTATAGTAACTGGTTGGACAGTCTTGTTTGGTTTAATAAGCCGTCAAAATACACGATATTGCAAGAAAAATGATTTATTGCATACACTTGTACATCAAGTTCAATGTTCTTTATTTGACGTCCGCAAACACGTGAGTTGCAATAGATTATGTAAACATAGAGGGTGTACCAACTAAAATTTACACCCTTTAAAACCTCCTACAAGAAAAAATCCTAAGGAGTTAAATCCGACGACTTAGCTGGGCATTTGGGGGGACCTCTCCAGTTTATACATTATCCGGGAAAACGATCATCACGATAATGGGAACGTGCTCCCATCATTTCAAAAGAAAATTTGGTATTCGTCGAGATTCACGTTTTCCAGTGCTTGAGTGATTAATGGGTCAAATAACCATTACCGGTTAAACCGCCTTCAAAAAGCCTGTTCATTTCTCCTTTCAACCTAAACGCACTGGGTCATTACTCAGTAAAATTCTTGCAATACTGTAAACGTTCGTCCGCATAAATGAATCTTATGCTTTTTGACAATTCAATGAACAGTACTTTTTGAGACACCATGTACTTGAACATTTTTTCTTACACGACTAGAAAATTAAAAACGTTTGTTACAGCTTTTTTAATTATGATTTACAATTTAACGTATCTTAATTCATAACTTTATACTCAAAAAAGTAATGCATAATATTATCAAAGACCATACAAAATGCGAGCGAATACTCAAAATAACAAACTCAAATAATCTTTTATTGACAAATACTTTGCTTTCACGTTGAAATTGTTCTGTGGACGATGAGAGGTAAGCTTAATCAAATTTTTATACAAATAACACCTCATTTGTTCTAGTGCAATGATATTGGCAGATCAGGTACAAAATTATGCTCATTCCTTGTTTCAAACTTACGGTTCTTTAGTTTTCTTATTCTTCAATCTTCTTTTTTGGAACTGCCTCATATTAGACACAAACTTTTCGAACATTACAATTGCTCACTGTTGATCGTTGTATAATCAGATTTGCTGCGACTGAACGCAAGCTAGTATCTACAGATGCTTGGGCATTTATATGCCTAATGTTAATATGCAAACTATCCGCTCTAAGAAATTCATATATGGAATAGTAATACGACGGTTTGTTACCTGACTTCCGGATGACACGTCAAATACTCGTTTACTGCTTCACGAAGACATGGCTACATAGTGGTTTTTTTATGAAGTAATTAATAAACACTGTCGTTATTATAATCAAAACATAGTTTCAAATACTGTGTTTAAATTTTCATCTAAAACGCAGCTTTTGTTTTTGTTTTCATTAAAAATATTCAGACGTGTTTTTTCTGTGTAAAAGCTAATTTTTGTTCGAGTTTGGATATAGAAGAGAGTGAAAATTAAATAAAGTGTATTCCTCTAGATTTTAGGAATACAGCAAAGCTAGCTATAACGAATTTCTTAGCTGGAAAATACAAAAAAATATGAAATCTTGCCCATCAGTATCAACGAATGACGGTTAAAAAATAAAACCTCCTTTTCTGAATATACTATGCTACTATACGAGAAAAGAGTTCAATAAAATAAAATTAATTTGAATGGCAGATATCGACCAACTAATTTACTAATTTATAAATTGTTAGTTTAAACAGGTTTATATTAATTAATTTTACGTCTTATGTGCAGTATTTTGAAAAAACCCTGTATAGTAATAGTTAATGCACTGGTAGGAATTCATCACAATTTATTGATTAAAACGCTCAAAACGTGAATTCCTGAGATTATTAAGGATTTCCAGGGAATTCTAAGAATTTCCAAGAATCTTCTAGGGATTTATATACCAAATATATCTGGTGTACATTATTTCTTCAGGGGTTTACCCCTCGCTCTAAATAGAAATATAACCGAAACCGAAATCGGAAAGACATGTTCTGACTCAATTTCTGTAAATAATTGTACAAGCTTTATCGTGCAAAGAAATATAACAGACAACTTTCCTTTGCACTAGCGTTTAACCAGATGGAGTTAATACGTCAGAGTTTGTACTTTTGCTTATTATTGCTGCATGCATTCAACATTATGATACATACATTGTAATATTATAATGTCCCCTTTTGTTTTATAAGCATTCGACTTTACTGTTTTCATTAGTTTTTAGGTTTACGTCAGACAAAGTAAAAACGACCTCCAAGAAAAACGCTATTCTGGCGAAATGATTAAATTTTGTTCCATTATAGGTACCTACTTATTTCCGGCGACTTTAGCAATTCTATAGATTTGTCATGCCATGTTTATTTCACTTTCGATAGTATATCATATCTCTGGATCACAATTATTTTTAATTACTGCTACAAAACCTATCTTATCGTTATTACATTACTTTTACTGCTTCACTTGACAATACTGATGGGTTAACGTTCATAAATAACATAATTGGATATTACATAATTTTAAAAATATAGGTGTACTAACTACCAAAATTTTCAAACTGTTAGATGCTACTGTATGTTACAATGCGAATGTAATATATTTTTATCAATGAACCTAAAACGAAAGATAGACAAAGACTTCTTCTTATGGATGAATCTTCTTTGTAGACAGACGTTTCTAATTAAAAAGCACTTAACTCACCTCGTTAGCGAAGATAAAACCGCAAGTAATTTGTAACACCTGTGGCAAGTAACAGACACACGACCGTCACAACGCAGTAGTTCCAGTCGATTGAAGTTAAAAGACTGATAAACCGATTTATCTCAGTTTTATCTCCATTTATGACACATATCGAACATTTTTACGTGTAATTTGTGTCCAAGAAAAACACACTATGTTTCAATTGCACACATACCGCCAAAGAGATACTGACAGAATTCTTGCAAGTGGGTTCCAATTAGCGAACATAAACGAATCGCAGCAATGCAGCTTATGATGGGAATTTGATAATATCTGTCGCACAGTTATTTGTTTATTTAACGAGTGAGTGGGGGAATAGTTTATTTACTTATGCATATGAGATAATCGAGTATGTAAAGCTTATGAAGACTCCGTATGCCGAGAATTTTAATTCAAATTCTACCTTACAAACTTTGATTTATCACTAACCCGAAATTTATACTCTAGCTGCCAGTTTGGTATTATTTAAGTACTCACTGCTAATAAATTTATTTGCACAAGATCAGCTTTCCAATCAAGTTTACAAAAGTAAACTAAAAATATTACAACTCTTAATACGTTAAGTTGAACCGAAAAGTTTTGAAAATTATAAAAAGCTTGGCTTATGTAATTGTTCTTCAAAATATTCAGTCCGAAAACAAAACAGTCAACTGGTCCATCTATGTGGAGTTTTGATATATCCATATCCTCAAGCAAATAGACCAATAATATGCATGGACCAGACATATATCCATTCATCCCATGGTACAAACGACTTTTTGGGCCAACCTGTATCTAAGGGTCAAAGGCTAACTATTTTAAAAGCAGCAAACGAAAATGGATTTATACCAAACGCAAGTAAAACTGCTGATTACCACAGTGAAATAAACTTCCAAAACTATAATAAATGGGTGGGGCATAAATTGTTACCAAATTTGCCACAAAGAAGTGTACTGCTGTTCGATAATGCGCCTTACCATAATGTGGAAGTCGAAAATTGCCCTAATATGTGTGCACCCTATCCCTATGGTTTAATTGCATATTTGGTACTTCATAATTCCTAATTTATCTTAAGATTGGTTCGAGTTGGATTTCTTTTGACACGTTAACAATATACCTGTGCTCCAATTACATAATTATTTCAATAGCTTGACTGAATAAAAACTTCTAAAATGCATATTTTGCAATAAGCATCGTTATGAAGTGCGAAATGCGGTATAACAGAACATTTAAAATGAAAAGGAAGAAATAAAATTTGCGAAATGCAGTAGTAATTATATGTAACGACGTTGATGCAAGAGCGTTGTTTTGTCGAGAGAAAATAGCGCCGCAGTATACCAGATGTTACATGCAAGAAGAAAGATCTTTAGTTTAAATCGTTGAGAGCATGGTTGGAAGCTTTTAATGTTATGGGTAAATTGCCTAATTGGCGATTCTTTGTAAAGAAAACAGCAAGTGTGTTGTTATCTAATGTGGAGACTGCTCTTCTAGTGCGCCTAACATTTGAAGTGGGTGATAGTATTTTTTCGAACTGAATATATCCGACGGTTTATAATATTTGTTTAGAGATCTGCTTCTTACTTAATACAATTTAAACGAGTATTGCAGATTTCAATAAATATTAAAATATTGTAATGTTACAAAACATTATGTCTTGTGCACTAATTACCCTAATAATTCAGTGAAAAAGATCAGGAATGTTATAAACTTAGAAAAAAAAATGTTCAAAGAATCCATTCCATTTATATCGCTTTTAGCATTAAAGTATTATGTTTATTGGAGAATAAAGAAGATTAGATTGTAGTTTCTTTAATTAAATGAATGTAATTGTTAAAAGTATGTGCATGTTAAAGTATAATAATTGGCAAAATTTACGGATGAAATGTTAAATTTTCCATTGAGGAGGAAGTAGATTATGGAGGTAAACACGATAACAATAGCAGTCATTCTCTATTCATTTCCAATTCTCTCACGTCTGCAAGTAGAAAACACCGCAAGTTCGACTGTTCTTAATTAACGTATTAGCGTTAGCTTCTTTTATTATATTGTGCTCACACACAAGAAAGTCGCTTCTCACAGATGGGCGGATAAAGCTTCTTAATTTATGTGTGAACACAATTTTTGCAATGAAGTGTAAGATCAATATTTATACAGGTTCTTTTTTCCTGCACTTTGACGTATAGAATATTAATTTACATATGAGTCTTTTGCAGCAGTCACAGTCTTATTGCATATAATATAGATGTTTATTTTGTGGAGTCCTTTTTGTTACTGCTTGTGTTTGTTTTTGTAGGTTTAGGCTCCAATAACTATATTAAATTAAATAAGTTTTGTGGTTTTATAACGCTTCGATTGCTTCGTTTGCGTTCTGCAATTTTCAAGTTAAACAGGTGAAAATATTGGAGGCCACCAATGCCAATGTCGACAGCCAAGCGATATATATAATTTATTTCGATCCCCCGAAACATCTGGCGGTACCCATATACTGACGTTATTTTCACCTTAAATAAGCGGCTTTCATTGGCGTACCCCAAAGGAATATTCATTTTTGATTAATAACCTTTCTCATCGCGTTCTAAATATACGGATTCGTAACAACTGCCAAGCGTTATAAAGTGGTTCACGTTCACTACGATCAATTTATATCCGATAAATGACAGTGGCAAATGCAGGTAAATTTGTCTCATTAAGCTTACAGACCACCTGCACTGGCAGTTCTGGTTTACCGGGAATGCCACTTATTTTAATTCCTTAGTAGGTAGTTTACTTTTACTTCAATGTTATTATATCATTTCCCGACTACATTAAATAAGTACATTATTAATCAAAATTATGCTTTGAATTGGTTTCTGTTATGTCCTAGATGGGGAAAGTTTCCAACGCAACATGCAAGCGACATTTACTTGAAAGAAGACTAAATAAATAAATAGTTTATTGCATTAGAGGTAAACTGCAGAAAAAGCCCATTTTAACATTTCCTGTGACCTAATGATAATAATATAATTAATAAATATATCGTTACAACAAGGAATAATCTTCCGAGGGAATCTTAAAAAACGTAAAGTATAAAACAGGAAATGCGGAGTTGATAAGCAGCTATCGCTGGATCAGCTTTGTGCGTGCGTTTCTAATTAAACATTTGAATATACCTATAGTCGAAGTCAATGTTTCTTTGATAAACGTAATTTAATATTACCTTGCCAACAAGGCTTTAAAAAACAAAGAGGTGTGAATTCAGAATTAAGTAGTTTTATAGAAAACATCATGTCACTGGACGAAGGACGTATACCTAATGAACAGCATTACTATGGATTTACTGAATTCGATAAACTTCTCTTTCCTTGCAAAAAAGTTACATTATGAGGCGTTCCTCGAATTTTTCATGAACGTACAGTTAATTTCGTCAATCCTACTAATACAATAGAATTCCCTACAAAAAGAAAACAGTAGAAAGGGAAGTCAAAATTAACAATATTTCTTTATTGCCGTGTATATTTATTACTAGATTGTATTATGTTACTGGTTACCTACGTAATACTTTTTTTAGCATATGTAAGTACGTTTGATACAGAGTTGCAAGTGGTTGTTTAATACATGTCAAATGATCTGTTTTATACCTTCTCAGCAATTTATATTAGATTACGTAGAAGATGTTTGTTCGATCAGATAGAATAATAAAGTTGCGAAATATACTAAGAAACAATCTGTGCATTATATCTATTATGTCGTTGATAGCGTATCATACCTTGTAATAAAGCTAATTAAGAAAGCCTCATATAACGTGTTACTTGATTGGTGAGTTAGGAATTTAATTATTTGATTTGTATTTGAATGTAAACACCTTTCGTATTGATACAGTACACTGCACCCTTGGCTCATTATGTTGTCAGGCAGATTCAGACCCCCCAAAGCTGATACTAATAATGTTAGACTATACCCGTGAATTATTTCATTTTGTTTTTAACAGAGCTAAAACAATTATTACAGTGGTGTAATCAGATATTTTATGGTTCGTAGATTATTCAATATTTATAATTGTAATGCTAGAATGCACAAATGTTTTTTATGCATTTTAGACCGCTTGACGTCAATTTTTTTTACAAAATTATTTTATTGTTTAAATTTTTTACTGTAATGTTGAGTTGGATTGAGCGGGTACATTACATCGGGATGATAAGCATCGAGAGATTCTACTAAATGAGCGCATTATTTTGCTAGCATGCATTCACGATTACAAAAACTAAGTATAGAGTACAACCAATATAATTTGATGAATTGCAAAATTATTGTAAATTTACTTCATGCAAAAGCAAACAATTTTCATTCTCATCATTGAAGAGTAATTTTTTATTAGGGAAGTCCCTTCCCTACAACATAAACAGTATCATAAGATCAACGTTTACAAATAGATCCAACTTTTCATTCAAAACGAAATCAAAATACATTAAATGAAACAAGCGATTTGTGGACTGCAATCGATCTTTCCGATGCATATTATATCGTAGTTGAGTCGCTGGCCCTTTGACCTGAGATAATTTTTTTTTAAGAACTCTTGTCATTTCCAATTTTCGTGCTGCTTATGTGCATTTCTTTAGCTAGTTTAATTTGTTGCAGCCCACTATGTTCGGTTTTCTTTGTTCTCTTAATTGCCTTTTCATAGTTGTCAATCGCATCTTTCCTGTTTGGCGAGAGGGAACCCTTCTATATTTAACGTTTGTTTTGCTGCTTCTTCTTTCCAGTTTAGGGGGTTTTCTTTGTTTTGGAGTTTGCTTTCTCGAGCTTTTGCATATTCTTCTTTTATCTTTTCTATCTTCAGTGGGTTAATATGAATTTTTTCATTTTGACCATGTGCTTGTTGTATTTGTATAGAGTCTTCTAAGTAGGTATATATCATTTTGTGGTCAGTTCGTACGTTTTAAACACTTTTGGCTTCTACCTTCTTTGTCTTTATACTACCATCCGTCAATATGTGGTCTATCTTGCTATTGCCATTACTCCACGTTATGAGGCAAGATTTGGAGCTTCTTCAGGTGTTTTTTATTGTGAGGTTGGCTTCCATTCTTATTTGTTAATATATGCAATGCGTTTGGCAAGTAATCATAATCATAATCGATTACTTTTAAGCTGTCTTCCCAGCTCTGGACAGATTTGATGTTTTTAGGGATTTCATCTTTTCTTTCAACAAGACGTGAAGAAAGAAATGGTCTATTGTAATAGGTTACCTGATTAAATCCATTGGATTTTTACATCTGGGGTCCTGTAAAGAAAACTACAGAATTTGTAAGAGCTCTAAGCTACATTAATAAAATTCCTTGCTTGAACATTTAATTACTCTCTGAGCAGGGTAGACACCTTTTTAAAAATTTTAAATGGAACTATCCATCTTGTGATACATCATTTGAAAGCTTATTTCACAAAGAGTCTGGCCATGTAATTAGTTTTACCACGTTTAACTTATTGACGGGGTAATAGATTAATAGTGCCTACGAAACAGGTTGCTTATTAAATTGAATATTTTGGACTCTTTTCAACAAATTGTATTTTATTTTAGAGCGGAAATAAAATTTGTCTTTACGAGAACCCAAAATTTAAACAAACAACTTGTAAAAAATATGACACTTAAAAAAACTCGCAGAATACTGAAAATTTTCTTTTAACATTATTATTAACATTAAAGTATTTATCATGTAATTTTTTAGAAAGTCCATGTCCACGAAAAAGAAAAATTATTTATTTGTAACTCCAACAACAGTGTGAACAAAACCATAGAAATTCAAACCTTACAATAGATTCTCAAAATGTGCACCACCTCTTTCCATGCAATAATACAGACGGTTCTGGAACTCCTGCTGCACTTTTCGGAAAGTTTCAGGTGGAATCCTCCTGCACTCGTTAATAATTCTTTCTCGCAGATCGTCCAGGCTAGTAGGTTGTGTTTTTTAAACCACAGATTTTAAATGATCCCATAGAAAGAAATGTAAAGCAGTCAAATCGGGTGATCGTGGCGGGCATTCAATTGTTCCACGCCTACCAATCCAGTGAAGAGGAAATCTATGATTTAACCAATTTCGCACATTAATGGCGTAATGCGGTGGGGCTCTATATGTTGGTAAAACAATTCGTATTCATCCAACATTGGATTTCCTTCAGGGTCACGTTGGTTTTCTAATTGCTCTGTGATTAAAGGATCAATAACGTTATCAAGTAATTCTAAATACATTCCCCCATTTATCGTCCCATCAATGAAAATTGGACCTACAATTGCGTTGCCAAGTATTGCAGCCCAGACGTTCAGCTTCTGAGGAACTTGTGTATCACCTTCTCGAAAAATATAAGGATCTTCGTCACTCCAGTACCTGACGTTATGTTTATTTACAGACCCGTTCAAAAAAAATGTGCATTCATCACTGAAGCAGATATTTTTTATTAGATTTGGATTTACTATAATCTTTTCTGTCATAATTTCGCAAAATTGCAGTCTTCTATCGAAGTCATCTTCGCCGAGTTCCTGGAGAGTTTTCATCTTATAGGGATGGAATTTGTGCAGTTTTGTAACTTTCCTTTACAGATGAATAAGAAAGTCCAGTGGCTGTAGAAATGTTACGCAAAGAGCTAGTTGGATCCATTGCAAAATGACCAAGTACTTCAAGTTGGGCCATTTCATCAACGACTCTATTCCCTGCCCTTTTTTGTTTACTACAGATCCAGTGTCTTGAAATTTCTGCACGAGATCGAGAATGTACCTAGCGTCAACATTTTTATCGGGGTGCCGTTCGTTAAACACCCTTGCTGACGCACGAGCACAGCTATGCTCAGCACCGTAAATAAAAATTATTTCTAGCCTTCCGGCAGTTGAATAAACCATTATCACTTGGACTCTCACTTTAAAATTTCACGCGATTTATAAAAAGGAATGTGAACAAAAAGATGGTCGTGCCAAAGAAGTAGCCAAAAAGTTGAAACAAAAATTGGAAACACAAAGTAGATAATTATTTAGCCAATTCAGTATAAACTGTCGAGTTGCAATATCAAGTAATGTCGAAAGAAAATTTTAAGTATTTTTGGCATTTTGCTTAGGTGTAACAATTATTTTTAACAAGTTTTTTTAGGCTTAAGTAAGGACAATTTTTATTGTAACTGGAAGACAATAAATTTTGCCACTTGCTACGATGCACTTTTTGACCCACTACCCCGTCAATGGGTAAAAAATAGTAAAACTAATTACATGGCAAGACTCCTTGTGTAATAAGCTTAAATGATGTATCGTAAGATGGGTAGTTTCATTTAAAATTTTTGAAGGGGTATCTACCCCGCTAAGAGGGTAAGTGCTATCCATTAAAAACTTATCTCAAAAGTTGTCCCCCTGCAAACAAAAGTTTACCTGCTTTTGCAAAATTTTAAATTTTTCCTCTATATAAAGTTATTTAAGGTGTGAAGTTTTCAAAAAATCACCCTGTATAGTAACATTTAGGAACTATCTTATCAAATATATTTATTAATATTGTAAAACTTTTGGTTAGCTGCCGATGATGCAAGATTTCATATGAACTGTAACGGCGATTTCTACTGGCAAAGAATCAATAGATTTCAAGGTTTTGGGAATAAAAAAAATGGTGTGTGCATGTTCGCGAATCGGGATGACCAAGCGGATCCGCTTAAAGACAATGAGGCCATTACATAAAGTTCCAGTTGGACCGGCCAGTTGCTTACCTGTACCTTAAAAGGTCGTTTTGTCAGTTGCTAAGATCGGCAGCCGGACAATGACTACCAACGTCTATTGCAACCTTGATACCTATTCGACAGATGCTAGACCACATGTCTGGTATTCATTATGAAATGTTTGTCAAGCACCTAATAATGGAACATTTTTTATAAAAATATTTTTTGCAGGTACATAATTATAAAATGACCAAATCCTAGAAGTTATAAAGACGAGCTCACTTCGTTATCCTATCAAAGATCAATTTTCAATACAAGAAGTTTTAAAGTAATTAGGTGTCTGAAAAAGTAAACACTGTCGATACGATGTTGGAAATAATCAGAAGACAACCGTTATAAAAACAAACGTACAGATTTGGAAAAAATGAGACGGGGGCTACCTGACTATAAACTTTTTGCTACCAGAAAGTGCTTTCTAGGAATTTTAGCTGTTTGAATCTCAAAATTACGCATTCGTTATTTATGGAAGCTAATTCAGATATAAATAATAAGTCGAGCACATTTTTTTATAAACATAATAAATGAAGCGTAAAACATTTTTTACAAATCAATTTATGTCGCATACAGAAAGTGTTTACAAAATAAGTTTGGGGAAGGGCACAAATAAAGCAATAAAAATATTTTTGTGCATGGAACATTTAATATTTTTGTTTGACTGTGTAGCTAGAAATTTCTTTACTATAAATATCATACAAAAAAATCTATATAACTGGGCACACT
Organism: Rhyzopertha dominica; assembly: GCA_025024175.1. Classification (NCBI taxonomy): domain Eukaryota; kingdom Metazoa; phylum Arthropoda; class Insecta; order Coleoptera; family Bostrichidae; genus Rhyzopertha; species Rhyzopertha dominica. The sequence continues at coordinate 259,252 of QCXZ01000003.1, read as the reverse complement.
TTATTTTTTCCATTAAAACATTTTTTTTCGATTGTAAAAGTTAGTTTCTTTTTACTCCTTTCCAAATAACCGATTATAAAATGTAAGTGTAATTGAAAGCAATTTCGTAATCTGAATTGGTTAAAAGAAGCTATGTAGGTTACGATGCGTTTAAAAATACGTCGATGAATTCTAATTGCAGTAAACATTTATAGTAGAATTGCTTTCCCCAAAATGTAGCACATTTGCTAATTACTCAAGTGATTGCCGAAATACCAATTACACCATGTTCATCTAGTGTTCAAAACAATGTTTCTTACAACAAAATTAACTAGTTCCGAGAGCTAGAAATGTAAACGAATATATTTAACATAGTGTATCTGAAAGTAATAGAACTATGTTAAAGTAAACTGTAACAAACCGTAATGATTTGATTTGATTTGAAATTTCTACATATATTTCTTAGAGCTCTTAAAAAAATTATCTTTAATAACATAATTCGAAAAAAATTGTGGCAGACACAAAACTACTTTCTTATAAATAATTCCCAAATCTCTTGTAAATACATGGTGGCTTAGGTATTGGAGACTCTTTTTTGTAATGTAGTTTTATTAAAATAACATGTATGTTATGAATTAATTATTCTTCCTTTCATTTATTGCATAAATATAAATGTTCCTTTCATGTTATCTAACTTTGCTCCAGCAGTTAATTACAGCACTCAATCAGTTATCTGCTGCACTTGCTGTTTCATTATTAATGAAGAAAGTTTAGCCTCCACGTGCACAAGTCCACTACAGTTTACTTATGTCAATGATATACATATTCAGGGGCTGAAAGTAACATAAAATATTGAATACGAGCGCTGTCGTATTTATGTTCTTACAAGTGGTGAAATTTTTGGACACGTTAATTAAGTTGATAATTAATAAATGCAATAGCTACCTATAATTAGAGAATGTAAATTGACGTGTTCCAATTAGCGTAACTACGAATAACTTACATAACAAAACGACCCGTGCGATTGTTATCTATAGTAAGTTACAGATATAATCGCTTTATAGAACACATATTGTGGTATGTCGGAAACCTCTGGAATCTTAGCCTTGTTGTCTGGGACTGCAAGCAAAAATATATTCCAGGTTTTGGATGCACATGTCAGATATTGTTTTAAATTACAATTGCGATGGCTTAAAGTGTTAATTCAATTACATTACATTTACAAACGTGCTGTTCAAATTTAAAGGTGACATTTGACTACGAAACAACGCCTTTCAGTAGTTATAAGGGTTCTAACCCGAGATGAAACCGTTTCGTGAAACTTGGGCGTTGTATTTTTTTGTTTTGGCTGATTAGTTATTTATTATATGTATTCGGCAAATTATTCTTTTACGAAACCTCTTAGCATGGTAATGGTTTCAAAATCAAAACCAACTAACCCATGTCAACATCCGAAAATGGTTTTGATTGTGAAAAAAAGATTTCTGTTTCTTATTTCCTGGATATTCAATTTTTTTCTTATTTACTGCTTTTCAAGAAGCCAACATAAGAATAATTTATATGTAGTTTTTATTTAATAATGAAATCCTGGCCAGTTCCATTTAGAAGATATGGGAATGTATCAAGGACTAGGAACAACCATAATGGACTAGTAATTGGTCGATATTTTGATGAATCATGGGTACTACTTTTCTCTGGAGGTAAATAAGTTATACCTTAAGGGAAACGTTTGTGGGTTCCTGAAGAAGTGGCTTAAGTATCTTGCAAGGTATTTATTATCCAGAATTTCACCATTTCCATTTGTGAGTCTGGGCCACAGCCTTAGTAATTATATTGCAATGTTTTATTTCAGCTACAATATGTAGGTAATATTTCCTAAATCGCTGTAATTCATTTTTCAAGTTGTATTTGTTATTTTGTGATCAAGTACCTGTCCAAAATTCTCCAATAGACTCCTTGTTTGGGGAATCTCTAAAGCTTTTGGTACCACTGGTAAATTTTCGATTTTTTTAAAACTAAGATTGGCTTATCAGACTCTCTGTAATGTCGAAGTCTTTTAGCCTTAGTTTTAAGTCGTTGTTTAACCATATTTCTTCTGATCTAATAATTTGCCAATTGTAGGCAGTATGAATTTTGGTTCTCTCATTTATTAAATGAAATTTTTTCCAAACAGAGGAACCCCAGTCATACGCAAAATATGGTTGAAATCTCTTAATGGATACAACAATGGCGGCCACCTAAATCAGTGTGTTATTAAACTTATTACAAATGAGCGTTTTAAATGAGTATAATAGCTACAAAAGATATAAATCGTGCCTAATAAATACGAGTAATCATTATAGCATTTAAGTGACCGCAGATGGCTTCCAATTCAAATTAGCAGGTGACGTTTAATTCGTACGCGTAATCAGGTATCACCACATTCACGCTTTGTATGTTAAGCTGCGGTTATTGGTAGTTGGTCGCAATAATAGATTAGTATGAATCAGCTACGCAAGGTTATGCACCTTACATTGAACAATATCGCCACCTCCTTATTTTGTCGAACGTGACATGTTCGTCATCATTTTTATTTACCACGCTTCAATTTTCATACCAGTTCTTCGTGTATTCACGTTTATTGATGCGTACCTAGACGATAATTTTACTGGCCAAACACATTTTCTTTTTTAGTACCTTTAATCGAAAGCAAACACACGTTGTTTAATTTGTTCTTTGTCGGAATATAATGAGGTATACATATGACGTGTGTTGTAGTCGATTGTGTTTATGTCTTCATTTTCATTGCCATAGACGATGGCCGTGTGAGAGAAAACGTGGTAAAAGTCAAGAGAAGTCCATCCATTGTTTTTAGAAACACTTATTACAGCAAGATTATTATATTTCATCACATAGTTTGCTTAAATTTCGTAGTTAGAAGCCCAGATATGCGAAACAGCGATGTAATTAGAAAAGCTCCCTTAATACCTATAAACAAAATGATTGTAAATTAATGCCCTAGAGAACTGAAAATATTTACCAATATTGTGTGTAGGAAGCATTTGCTATAACTTACCAGTAGAAGTAAACCCTTTTTCTTCGTTTTTAGAATATAACTTTGTTTTTGCAGAACATTTGAGAAATACTTGCGACTGCAAACTCTCATCAAAATAGGTCATCGAATATTTGGGACGGAATCTTTGGAACTATTGTGATCGGTTCGTTCTTTTTTAATGATATTTTGAATTCTTTTTAAATGATCTCCCACTTTTGATGGAAAATGTGTATTTGCTTACGTGAAGAATCATGTGACTGCAGCAGGTTGGAAGACTCTTATGCATTATCATCGACTAGTTCGACAATGGTTACAACAATCAGTTACCCTGCTCGTTTTACCGACTTTACTCCAATTGATTTCTTTTTTTGTGGATTTGGCAAAGAAAAGGTGTATAAACTTAGATCAGCAACTACGGTGGACATGATATTTCAAAGATTTTTTGGAACCATACGTAAAACACCATTTATAACAATTTTAAAATTATACTGTGTATAAATTTTCAAAATCACCTTATTTAGTAATGGCACAGTTGTTAATGACAAAAAATCTACTGACGTATCTTTCGATAACTTTAAAAACTGTGTAGAAATACGTTTATTTTTTATTTTATTGTTATTAACCATGTGGTAATGATAACACGCCTATATAAGCGTACATTTAAGTTTATATAAATGACGTTACACGACTATGCAATTGCAAGAAGCCGTTTTAAAAATAATGTTAAATCTTAAAGTAATTACATCAAATAAAATGTTCAATGACTATACTAATTTGTTATTCGCGCTATTTTTAAAATTGTGAAAATTCTCATCCCAAAATTAGAAATGTTGGATCAATACGTACCTATGACTACTATTTGTTATTTATTTTTACCTTACTTCAAAGTATATTTAGAATAAATACCTACTGCGTACGAGTAATAATACGAAGTAATAACGACGTAGTCTACTAATGGTGTTATAGTGTTATTAAGTGGTCCCAATTTTTATAGCCGATAAAATTGCATAATTTTAAAACCTCTCCGTAAAGATTTTAGCATGAGTTGGGTATTGCGTCACACATCTGTCGTCAATTGATTGATAATTCGTTAACAGCTCTGATATATCGCACAGTAAAACACCAGTTGAACTTTATCTATTATGCAAGGTCTCAACTTATTGGTAGTAACTGATACTGTGAAATAGAAATCTAGATGCACAAGTACAATAACGACACTTACTTACTTATTTTTTACAGAAATGTAAAGGTTATATCAGAAATATATCAGCTTTTTAAGGTTCTATTTAAATATAAAGTTGAGAAGAAGCTACAATATGCTAACTTTGCATTTCTGTTCAAGGTAATTGTATCTAGAATAAAAAGTTTGTTAGGAAATTTCGTCATCAGTAAATAAATAAATTGAATTTTAAGGGGAACTATATTTTTATATATAATTTAGGCTCGTTTATTGCCTCTTAACCTATTAAAAGTTTCTATTTCTACCAAATCTTATGTTACCATGGATTAGTATCATCAATCTTTATAAGATGATTCAGATTCTTAAATTTAAAAATTTTCCGGGTAACACTGAACAACGCTACCGCAAATAGTAACACTTTGAATGTATTGCACACAATTTTTGCATATCTTCTATTTAGGTACTTCCTTTTTAATACATCGTGATATGTTTATCACAATGGAAATCAAAAGATTTCTGAAAATCGAAGATCATGAGTGTTTGTAACTCTTAACTTTTTTACTGACATTTTAAGATAGCAAACTTAACTTATGCTTTTGCAAAAATATAAAAGGTGTTGTTGGTATTATAATACTTCGCAGATACCAATCATATTTTCCAATTACCAACTCTACCAAGCTAGATTACTTGCAGTTAGTACCAGACTAACAATAGTGAGTAGCTGTAAAATTTTTCTATATGGTTAATTGATCTTGTAGTGCAATCTAGCATTAAAACGTTAAGACCTAAATAATAAAACAACATGTTGGATTACGTATATAAAATGAATAAGGCAATAACTTAAACTGATAGCAATATTTAAACGGTGTATTGTATAGGTGATTATGTTTTTGTTATACTTATATATTTAATTTATAAAAATCCCAACAGAAAATTTTAAAAGTGAGTTAAAGTAACAACCGTGCATTCCATTTTGAAATTCCTCTATTCGTACTTACTCCGACGTAGGGTTGACAGTTTGATGAGTAAATAATTAGTAGACATCGTTGCAGTTGCAGAACCTTGCCATCTCACATCTCACACATTGGTAATACTTCTTTAGTTTTACTTTCTTGTATAACTTCTGTTTTGACCTTATTTGGATCACGATCTAGCAATAGGAAACATAATTTGAAATAATTTTAGTTATGCACAAAATTGTTGTTTGATTGGTCTCTAGATAGGTGCAATTCTTCCCAACAAGGTCATTGCATTGCTTAATGTGATAGAATTCCTATTTAAGCAATGCCTAATTATTTAATTTAGTATAATCATTGATACATAGTGCAACACATACGATTACGCTATAAATAAAAGCAAAAAATAATGTAAAAACACGAAAAGCTTTAACGGTAAGTACACGTCAACCCTCATGCATTTCATCAAGTTAATAATTAGGAAAATTACACCTAAAAACTGCTGTTTACGAAGCATTTCTTAGTCTAAATTCAGTTCCTGGCACACAGCGCGCGCTCGTTAGTTTCGGCAAGACGCATCTAAAAAATTGAGCTCCTTCAACATGTCACCAAGTAGGTAATGGCGCGATGGGTATTATTTTGGACAAGCCTTATAAAGCAAAGTATGCGTATGCTGTATCAAAAAGCAGAGGATTTTACGGTTAAGGATGCACAATTAAACTAATTTCGGAGGAAACGCAAAGCGAAACGGTGGTTGCAGATTTGGTTTGCTGAAACAATAGAGGAAATTTACCGTTACATTTCGTCTGGTCTTGTGCAGATGTAGGAAGTACGGCTAACGATCCAAAGTGTAGATTGCGTTGCAGATATAACGCAGGATATAGGAACGATTAATTGGTGTTCGAATTTACCAGTGTTACACCTACCATTAAAATTGCTATGAATTATGCGGGACGTCACATTATTATGCCAAGTATAATTTTCACAATGGTGGTATTTACTAAAAGTTAAGTTAGACAATGAAGGGAACATGAAACGGTGGAACAAGAACACACAAATCCTGATTCAATAAAGAACGCGACCAACACATCAAAAATTACAAAAGTAAAGTAGATAGCAGAAACTTTTTAGTTAGCAGGTATCACGTAATACCACAGAGAAATCATTGCAAGACAGTTTTGAAGAAAAAGTAAACTACAATAACAGCAAATCATTTTAGAAAAGAAAGGAAGTTAGATTTCAGAATGGAATTGCTCAGTAAGCATTCCGCAGTTAATAAATATTCAGGTATACGAACTCTGTCAGTCATTATGTAAATAAGCAAACGTAATTTAATAAATATTTACCTAAGATTAACGGAAAATTGATCAAACTGCACTTTAGCTGCTCAAATCGCGGTTTATCAAGATTTCCGTAAAAGTGCGTAAACATCACGTCAAGCATATATTATCTGTCACGTTTAAAAAACTCTTCAACTGCGATTCTTTTGTGATTAATCATATTTGTATGCAGACCGTACTGTGACTTTATTCTTTTCTGTTGTTCGCTGATTACTTTGCTTTAATTTATGCAACCTCTTATGCCTCTGTTAGTGCAGTCCCTGACAGATGTTTTAAATGTGTATAATTTCATTTTATTGATATTGGCCCTTTAGGACAACGGCGTAGTCAGTGCGGGTAAAAAAGGCAATTTCCCCTTCCAGAATACTTCATTCTTTGCTACATTATTCCTGCTACTACTTAGACGTAATTATAGTAAACGCATCACAAGACTGATATTTGCAGTAAATAATACCCAGGTTTTGAAAATCTTGGAATCAATATGAGAAAGTACAATTAAGTAGATGGATTATTTCGTCTTACACATAATACATTTTCTTTTAAACAATGACTTGTCGCATACTCTGAAATTGGTTGGTATGTAAAAATACATAATTATTATATATTTAAAATGCGATTGTGGTTTGATTTATGTCTTTGTAGAAGTAATATTTTGTGTGACGATAGCTTGAAAAACATATTGGCTCCTGCCTTAACCCTTCTAGAAAAATTTTCTGGATACACCACCGTTTTGTGAAAAAGTTATAAAAATGTAGACAGCATTGTGGTAGTACTAGCAAAACGAAAGTAATAAAAAACTGTAGTTGAACCAGAAGTATAGAAAACCTACGTTTAAAAAAAATCGTTATCCCAAATATATGTGGTGACTAATAGAAATTATTCGGAGAAATTCTTTAGATTATAGTAATTACAAATAGGTTAACCAGTAAGTTATGGTACATCAAAATTTATTACACATTACATTTGGTTATTGAATGACTCGAGATGTTATTTTTAACTGCTTATTGGCAGATTCCTCATCCAAATTATACAGAATTAAAAACTGTCTTCCTGAATTGATTTTTTCTACCACATTCTTATGAATGTAGTGACTGACGTAAAAATAACAACACCCAGTACTACTGCTTTATTTGAATAAATTTTCTTACGCGTGCTTGTTTTTACAAGAGAAGAATCGATCAGTTTATTATTAATTGAAATGAAAGGTTGTAGGCGTTAATTCCGTGAGAAAATCAGGAAATTGCCACCTAGCAATCAGTGACAATGGTGTACTAGAACAAGAAACTTGCACAATTGGGAAAATTTGAGGCATACCGTTCCACGTAATTTGATAAAAACCCGAGAATTAGGTGTAAGTAATTGTATATTAAATTTCCTGCGTGTAAAGACAAAACCGGCTGTTTATCTTAATTTGCTACATCCTTTACATTGCCTTATAACTTGAAATGCGGTGCAATTGTCGCGGTTTGTAATAAAGGCCATTTCGTTAAAGAAATGTCACGCTACACGACAAAAAGTCTGTGATCACGTGTTTAATCGCTCAACGCTTGAATGTCTTTTTATCATCTGTCGTCTTCAAAGTCATCACATGCAACAGGAGGATAAAATCCAGGCTTGTTATATATTTAAGTTGATACATATACCAAGCCTTACAGTGAAACTTGACGTTTTATAGGTTCTCTCAAACCTTTTTTTAACGCAAATTGAAAATATATTTATTACGAATAACCTATCTTCTATAGCTATTCTGTTACACACGGCATGAATTAAGAGTAAATTAAGAAATGGTCGTTAGAAAATCCCAATTAAGACAGCTGTGCCAGAATCAGAGATTTTATTAAAATAATTTTCATTGTTTCCACGGCAGAATTAAAATATAGGTCACTGCAATAGAAAATCTTTATATGATTCTATTTGAGATAAGAATTCAAAATCGACCAAATGTAGTGAACATTTATTATGACCATGCTATATAATATAACGAAAAAATTACGAAGGAAGGTACTGATAAATTGTTAATTAATATAGCTCTTTCTAAAACTCAAATATTATTTATATGATTTTAGATATAGATGACATTGAATAAACTCACCCTTAAATTAATCGTAGAATCCAAGGATATGAAAAATGTAGGGTGTTTCATTTACAATAAGGAAGCTACCGACTACTTCCGGTCTAACAGAAAGTTGTAGCAGTTTGAGAATATTTTATATTATTTATTCTTTTATTTTATTTATCTAGTACTGCCAGGCAACCACCACAGTTTCTGTTATGATTTCTTTGTATAAATCGCAGGTTGTGCTCTTTATAAATGATTGTTAAAAAAAAACGTTGTTTGAAAATAATGGTTCGCAGTTACAGAAGATGACAAACAATTAATTTCTCAACCGGCTATTCCACAACTTATCATCTCATCAGCTGCCTAGAGCATCTATTCAAAATACTTCTTTATTAAAATACTGTAATAATCTAACAATCACTCTACAACGCTTACAATACTGAAAGCACAATGCACATTCTGTGTAGTTCTCAGACTTGCAATATGAGTTCGGAAAGCCCACGAGATGCCTTCCAGTTGAGCTCCATTCACGATCGTTTATTGAAACGCCCATATCAGAGCTGTTACAGTTGTATCCATTAGTTGTGACAAAATTGTTAATATTTCCTTGTAAATTTAAAGATCTCGGAACGCGATTAATTAGGTTGCTAAGGGAACTAGAGTCGTTTGACTTACTTCAGTTATTTTGGTTAGATTTAAAAAAAATTATACCAACTTTTCTTGCTCTGCATCTTAAGAAGAAGTTTCTTCCGTCACTTTTATACGAGATTTACCTAAGCCTTACACCAATCATATTCCCAAGTTAAAAGTTACTTAAACCTTGAAACAATTTAGGCACTTGTAAATTCAGTAACAAAAACTACATGGGGAGGAAATTGAAGGATAATACAGAAAGTTTTTTGTTTTGTACTTTAACATTTTAAAAAATGATATAATTTGCCTAAAATTATACTCTTAAACGACATAAAGGTACGTAGATTTATGGTCCCTTCTTGAACCAGAGTTCTGCTGTGTAAAAAGAGATGATGCTAACAACGGACTAACCGGAATTCAAAAACAGAGATTCGATATCATATGTTTACACTATAAACTTGCAAAACTTAAGATTCACTACAAATTCACGCGCTTCTGATGGAAGTTTTCATCGTTTTCAATAGCCTAATTGCCTACGGTCGCTTTTAACACTAGCATTTTAAAGTAAACCCAGGTCACTTTGGTGCATTTAACTAAATGGTGGTTATAAATGAACAAGAGAAAAGATAACGACTAAAACAGGGATATTATGATTAACTGAAAAACCTATACATTTCTCAGGGCAGTTAAAAGAGGGACGTATTTGAAAAAACGAGGGTTTTATAAAGCGCACACCAACCTTAATCTGAAGTTAAAAAATTTCGTAGGCCTTAGAAAACAGATACAATGCTGCTTTCCTTCCTATTTAAGGTACAGGTACATTTTAGCAGCATCAATCGATTCGTTGCAAAAAATTTATCCCAAACAATAAAAAAGATCGTTGAGTCTTTATCTCCAAGAGGCTGTAACTCCTTTAGGTAGCATTTCCTGATATAAGTGCTTGTAATCTTTTTCCTATTTTGAAAATCACATCGCATACCTCTGTAAAGTGAAAAAGTAACAATTTTTGTTTAGGTCGTAGCCAATTATGGTGTCAATTTCCAATAAACTTTCTTGTTAACTTAATACGTCACTTTGTTTTATTTTATGTTTGTGTATGTTTGTTCATCCTGATTACCTACGCTCAAAAAAAGGTCCAACGTTTTATAAAAACTCCTTTCCGTAGGACCAGTCTTTGATTATTTTTTTATACAAAGACGAATATTTTGAACAAATTTTAAGAGGACGTCAGTTTGTTTGGTCGAACTTTGTACAAAACAAAACTATCGCACATATTTTATGTAATTAAAATAATCAGTACATACGCAAGTATGCGAAAAATTTGATGATACGGAAAATTACTCCGCACTGCAACGATTAATCGAGTTAACATGTGAAAGATAACGACCGATGACAAACATTATTACCGAAAAAGAACTCACCGGCATCAACAGATTATCCCAGCTTCAATCCACAATTTTCCTCTTCATTCAAAAAACCATCCTGGCTGCGGGGCCACACGCTCACTTTAATTGTTGAAATGTCACCACAACACCCGCGTTATAGCAACTGAAACCATCTCCTCCGTAACCGGTGTGCCGGCATGAGTGCATGCTCCCCACGCCGAGCGAAAGGTCGTCTTCGGCGGCTGCTGGTCCCCAGAGACTGAGTGGAAGCAACCCAACTGGTTCCTGCAGATTTTGTAGGTGGTGAAAGTTCAACAAAAGGTGATGCACATGGGGGTCGCGTGCCCCACTTGAGGGTTAGGCTCGTATTATCGCTTCCTCTTTATACCTGGATATACATTAGATACATATATACTTACTGTTGGTAAATAAATATGTTGAGTGAGGTACGCGGTTTTTAGGGTGGGTTTGGTAGATTTTCGGTTTCAATTCCCACAAAAATTATTTAATTCTAACACATGAAGGCTTGTATTTAGTAAGTAGATTTCTTATTTTAAAATCTAATAATGTAACGTTTAGTGTACAAGCCTTAGCAAAATTTCTAACCTGGTTGGCTCACCATTAACTGAGGGGAGATGGCTCCCAAATATACTGCCGTTTGCTACGTTTATTACCATATTAATTTCCTTCCAGGTAAAATGAATATAAACGCAAGGGCAGTGTAAGCCGTGCAGAATGGTCAACAGAAGACCTATAGCGTGCAGTAGAAGCTGTGTAGCAAAAACGGATGGGCTTAAGGGAAGCAACACGTTTGTTTAAGTACTTTTTGGCCATGATCGTAACTATTTCTTCTTCGCTGAGGGGTTGTCCACAACTATAGTCAGTTTCCTCAGAGCTGAGTTCATCGTGGACACAGTTGTTTCTGAACGAACACAAGTTGTTATCACATAGGTTTTTAGTACTAAATTCAGTAGGTAATTAACTTTCCTATTTAATTCCAGAAACACCTAAGTATGTAATTAATTTCACTTGACAGATAATAGCTACCTGATATTAGATTTTTGGTCTGGGAGAATTCATTTTGTAAAAAAAGATTTTTAGTTGTTACACAAAATTTGCAGAAAATTTACTCCCAACAGCACTACAAAAAATATGATTTACCCGTCCCTTTCCAAACTTAATACAAGTTGGCCTGACTGCTAAGTACCACAATGAAGKCAYGCAATACTTTAAATTTGTCAAATAAATAAATAATATTAGGCATAAATAACTTTAAACAAAGTTCTTTTAATTTGATTTAAATTAACTGTTCTGTTTTTTTTTTATAATTTCAAAATTTTTAATGTCCAAGCAGTTAAAACTTATTTGTATAAATATTTTCGATTCTGCGATGAAAACATGGTGAACGTCAATCAAATTTTGTACATTATTATTTACATCTAATTGATACATAGTAACTTGAAATTAAAGTGAGTATTATTTATCTTTATAAAATTGACAATATCTATTGCAAGTTGCGTAATTTAGGATTATAGTGTTAGTGTCATTTATACTCGCTTGATTGCAATAGGTAAGGTTCCCCAATATTTTTTAAATGTCGCATTTGCTCGTGTCCAAATATTTTGCAGATTTTGAAGACTCAGCTATCTGGTATCCTGTTATTACCAAATCGTTACAAATTAAATTAATGCAGCGCATACCTTTCAACACCAAGATATAAACGACTTACAGTATCACCAATTTATAAGGCTTTAGTCCATTTAATACGATGTCAAGTCGGATATAAACCTTGGTTTTAAAGGTCGGCGTGGTAGTAATGACCTATTGAGTAAAAATGAACGGCTTTCTGTAAGCAGTGAATAAACTGGTTTAGATCCGACCCATTGTTGTACCATTAGTGGGCGTACTCCATACAAATTGTCTGTAAACAGCCAAAGGACAGATTTGTGGATGAYAACACAGGCGGTGTGCGGCCTACGTCTTTCAAATCCTACGCAGAACTCTTTGGTGGATAGGAACTGGATTCAGCGACTCACGCAATATTTGTTGATTTTCCTGAACAGTTTTCAGTGCTGAAATGAAATAATTTTGATCTGAAATGCTCACCGAATGTAGCTAAAAAAACCTTCATGCTTTGTAGGCCAAGTAATAGAATTACCTTATGAAAAGAATCTTACAGGGTCTCGGGATGATGACTGTACGACACAACTTGGTTTCTTGTAGATGAAGACATAAACACAACATAGCAAATTCTGCCCCATAACCTTTATTTGTCAAGATTTTGAAGACATGATATAATTTACACAAAAAATATACAAACTGCCATCTAAGAAAGTCAAGGAACAAAACATATTTAAATTTTATAAAAAAAAGTACTCAATAAAACCTTTAGAGTGCAGTGGATCACATTTCAATTTGTAAATCCAGGTGCTGTAAACATTTGTTTTTTCATGAATACATGTTCATACTAAGTTTCAACTTTAAAATAAATAAAGTAATTTTGTGTTTAATATGTTAATCTTGGATCTACCCTTTGCAAGGTGAAGTCAGTGATGGGCAAACGTATAGTCTTTTAGTTTTAAGAAGATCATCAATAAACACTTGACTAAGGGCCAAAAGTAAATTATACTTTGCTTTGTACTTCGTACGTTGATGTCATTTTGAAGTTAAAAAAGACCAAATCAGTACCAGCTTGTTATCAATTTCATTCTAAAAATTTTGTTAGTGAAGAAGACTAATTGTTTATAAACTGTCTTGTAACTGAGAAGTGAAGTGTAAAACAACATGAAAAATGAGAGAGAAGTTGTTTATTGAATATGTTGTTTAGCTATCAAAATTTAACCACATAAATATGTAGTAGGTTCTGTTTTTTCGTGCTTGTACATTTTGTTATATTCAGTTATTTATTTTATGAGTTGTAACAAGTACAAAATGTTCAATAGTTTAGTGTGCATTTATCAAACTGTCATGCATATCGATTTAGGGAAAGTTCCTACTCTGGGCGCAAATCGAATTAACCACTAAAGCAAAAGCTTTGTGACGCAAAGAAATTGACTATTACCTATATTAATCGAAATTACTGGCCCTCCAATAAAGCATGGAAGCATAACGTGTGCTGTATTGATTTATGACAACTTATTTACATATAGCTATCAAGCTCAATAATGTTTATGATATTACATAATTAGGCTGATTGTTTAGTCTAGAATGGTTTTATCAATTTATCTGAAATGTGTTGTGTTCATAAATTTTTCAAATAATCTAATTTCCACCAGGCCTTATATTATTGTTATTGTAGTAGATAAGAAATATACATGTGAAAGTACGGGGTGGTTCATTTACCTTTTTTACCTGGCTAATTTACTGATGCCCTATCAAAAAATAAATTTAATACAAATATCAAATATTCGTTAAAGCTGATTACAAAACCTAAATGACCAAATTTTCGGGGGTATCTTGCGATAGCCTGTCCTGCTTACGTAGTTCAAATTATTCATTCATTTGACCATGGCAACTTACTCAAGATTGGCCATACCACCTTCCAAAACCATTATTAATTGGTCAAGGAATTTGTTTGTTCTAAATCTTCTAACGACACCCTGTAGTTCTATAGCATGTACTTTGTTAGCACGCAACATGGTGTTAGAACTGTCAACATATGACTGTATCGACCACCCTCCCTCATGTTAATGTTCCCATCACACTACAAAAATCAATTTCTTTCTGCGAAAGGTTCCAATTGTACAACGCGTAAACTAACATTTGCGACCGGGGAAGGTGAAGGTTAAAACGCACATGCCTGGCCATTCGAAAGCTGAAGCGATTGATTTGCAGAAAAATCAAAGAACCTGTCCCWTTTCGCTTCATTGTATCTGGTGGCMTTCTATAGATGTTATTTATAAAATCCTCATTTAACACGGACAAGGTTACCGCAGTGAAATATAAGTCGCAGCTTTAATCTAGGTTGCCGGGCAACGATTAAACATTGTTTGGACATTCGCCGTTCACAGATTCTTATCGAAGATGAATGGAATATAACGGAGATGGAGCGAAATGGACCACTGTCATAATATGCTTTCCATTTTTATTTGTTCGATTATGCCGAATATTTAAGTTTCCATTATCTACGTATCTACTTTTTTCATAGCAGGCGTTGAAGTGTGTTTTGATATGTTTAAATTAAAAGGTTTAGGAACTTGAATTAGAGCTACAGAAATTTCTATTCCACATGGTATTTTTTTCGATACCTCAACCTTTATAACTTTTAAGCGCCAGCGTCAGAAATCGCTAGCGTCGGACTCCGGATTGACGGAAACAAGGCCCTGTATAACTTCCTGCATTTTATAAATTCGAAACTCACCTATTTCTTCGAGACATTATAAAAAAATAAAGAAAAATGGTAATAAACCTAAGAAGGTTCTAAGAATAAGAAGAAACATACAAAGGGAAAGACCAAAACTACAACACCTACTATATGTCTCCGGGTCTATTAAGACACTGAGAAAGAAGAAGATCGCAGTAAGATACAACACAGTGCAAAAGATAGGACATATTCTACCATCGACCAAGGACAGAATATCGAAACTAAACACCACGGAAACATGCAGCATACGGACACACAGACAGATCTGCAATAGCCGAACACGTAGCAAAAACCACATCATCGAGTATAACAACGCACGGCCATTCGCAAGGAGTAGCCATTACTACCAAAGAATTGTGAGAGAATCGCTGGAGATAATAAAGCAGCCCAACAACTTTAAAAAAGAAGACGGCTATCGCTTGAGCAGCATTGGACAATCACGTAACCAGCCAAACAGAACAGCTACTATACAGTCAGAGTCCTTCTGAAGAAGCCGGTAGTATGATCGGCGAAACATCATGACCAAATTCTACGAACACGGCAACAAATCCGGAAGAACTTTCTACGATGTACAAAGGCCGTGAAATCCTGCATTCTATAACTATTTCGTAAATTTGACAAACTGATATCGTATTTCTTTTGCACAAAGTTTAATTTATTGCTGCAGAAATTGCATGTAATAAGTCGCTTTGTGGAGGATATAAATCTAATTTTTAAATTTCCTTTATCGTGATTTACAAAAAACGTACCTAAAAATAGTAATCACAATAATCGGCTGTTCCAGGATAGTATGATAGTAAAGGCATGGGATGCCCTGTATATTTTACAAAAATGAATTTTTTACTTTCTTTTGTTGGTGAAATATTGTCTGAAACGAATTCAAACAAAATTTTGAAAGTGATTGCAGTGGTAATTAATAGATTAATAATTTTTTGTCGGTGTTTTATAGTGGCGGCGATCCTTGAGAAAACATGATTCTCTTGTTGGTATTTTTACATTACTTGGACTAATTGTTGTAGCCTAATTTGCCTGCTGCATTTGATTCAATTGCCAAACTTTAAAACATACAGCTGGCGTGCTGTAACAACTTCTTATTGCACCCTCTTTATCGAGCATTTTTTATGAAAACCCCTTGATTACAGTTCCGATTATTCCCCACGCAGTTAACCCTGTAGTAGCAACCCTTGCATTATATAACCGAAAGCGACGTACAGGTCGTATAATAAGAGGGCCAAGACATGCGCGACGCCGTTTGTGTTCATTGAAAATTGCCTTTTAACGACGCGTGTCGACGCCGAGGCGTCTGATAGCGTCAGTCGGTGTTCGTGAGGTGTCAGTGAAAACGTGCAGTTTGTTGACGAGCCGTGGAGTTTACGAGAACTTCCTAGTATCTTCCTGGATGAGTTTTAAGCGCCGTTGAAATTGTGATGGAATCTTAAGTCGTGATGCACAAATAGTTGTATGAACAGGTGCGTTTAACAAATTTGGTGCTGATTAAAAATAGTGCCTATTTTTTTATCTTATATAGATATGTGAAAAATTTCTTGTTGTTCTTGGTAATCAGTACAAGTTCAGCGCTTATAAATATTAAAAACTTTTCATGATACTCTTTATTGTAGATTTGGTTCGTACAAAGTAGAAGATTACAAATAGATTGCTACAGAAAGTAAAATGTTTGACAAATGATTTACCATTTTGTCTTTTTTTCTATCTAAAACAACGCTATTGAACAAAATATGCCGGGTGTAACAACATTAATTTATTATTTGGAAATACATATAAAATTTTCAGTTTTATCAAATGCGCTCATAGTTGGTTGTCATCGCTTCGGCAGTAATGTCATTAAATACCCCATTTTTGTTAAAATGTTTCAATAGTGGGAACGCATATGGTGTTACAGGCACTTGTTTTTTTTCACCATCGCCAGTTCAGCGCCAGGCCTTCGTAGTAATATCTGTGTAGTATTGCTTTTTGGTACCTATAGTTCATTAAAAGCATACATTACTGTAAAATTTGGTTTTATCATCATGGGAGTCTGTGGTGGGTCGTACAACAGCAAGAAATCTTTCTAAAACGTCAAGTTGTTTGCTTTGTAGAGGGTTATCACTGCCGTAAATATGCTTTATTGCATATTGTTAAATTACAGATGCCTAATGACGTATACCTTTATTTTTTATTAATTCCTCTCTGATATTCCCACACGCGACATCTGGTATTGGTATTAATCCATCTTAATTAATACTACAGCTCTTATGGTTAAACCAAAAAGTTATTTGCTTCATTTATCACAATTCACAATTTAAATGCCAACAGCAAGGGTTCGTTTTTTCATTAAAAAATAATGAATAGAACTTGCTTTTCAAATGAATTATATATTGCTTTTATGCTTGTATAGTCGTTTGTTTCCAAATAAATATATAATGGCCTTACGGTCTCAACGTAAACATTGACATTGTGTTCGCATACAAAGTAATTTTCTCGTTGTCATATATGACATACATACAGGTTAACGTAGATTTATAGATGAATAATTAACTGAGCTGAAGTAGAAGACTTACATACTTATTTAGTAAACCCGGTTAGATTTTATTTTTGTATTCTATACTAAATTAAGAATTAATTTTATAGAGTTCGCCATCATCTTTGTTTTGTGGCGCTTTTTTATGCTAAGAAGTCAAAGTAATGAACGCAATTTGATTCCTGAACATTTATCGCATCTTTTAAGTGTTTACTCACCAACCTGCTTAGTCGCAAGTGCCTACTACGTTTTTTAACATGGCAAGCTGAAAATGTTAACTAAATTGCGAGAAACTCTTCTTCTTTGGAGCTTACGTACAAAGAATCTTAGCACAGAAAATATAAACAGTATGGAATTGGAGATTCTCTTAATAGTGCAAGAAAATGCATTGAGTTACAAAGAAATTTAGACAAAAATGTATTACAAAACAGTATTAACCGAATAAGGATGTCAGGACTACTGATTTTCTGAGTCAAGTCTAAATTGTGTTTATTAGAAAAAGAGTTACCAAAATTTAGAACTTCATGGATAGTTAAATTTAATCATTTTGCTAATTTGTAAAAGGACAGTTTACGTATGAAACAGCTGGTCTAATAGGACATATGTGGAATGGTTCAGTGGTTCGAAAAAATAATGCTTATCTCACAATACTAAATGAATATTTTCTTTGTTTTAGGACCGCCTCTATATTGCCTCAAACTATAAAACCACTCACCACTAGCCTGCGAGTAAATAGTCGGGACAAAATGATCGGCACGATACATTTTTATACACAGCCATCAAAATGATGGTCGCTAGGGCAATAAATGCCTTCAAGACGCCTCCAGGGTCCCGTGGCACAAGTCCATCTCGCTTGAAAGAAACCAAACCACCGCTGAAGAGAAGTGTTTCGCAGTCCCCTGCGAGCACCACAAGGAGGAGTCCCTCCAAGACACCTCCAAGGAAGACTCCGGGTAACAGCCCAGATCGCAGAAGAAAGCCCACGCCGGAAAGGTCCTTCGACAGATCGAGAGGGACTAGCCCCGCTAATAGAATCAAGGAACCAGAGCTACCAAAATCAAGGGGAAGCGAGTAAGTTTGCGTGTATTCATTTGTAAATTTGACATTACTTTATTAGGTATGCAGGTTATAAAAGGATATTGATTCATAAAATAATAATATAAACCGTCTTCATAATAGAATCGAAGCAGATTGACTAACGATAGTGAAGTTCTTTATTCATATAATTTTTTTACGTTTTTTTGTAGATTGTAGATGTAGATTGTTTAAGGCAGCAATAAATATTAAACAAATAATACAAGAACAGCAGAAAGTGAAACAAAACAAGTTTAAAAACGATTGACGGCGTAATTGACTTATTATACAGGGTGACACTAAAATAGAGGCCCCTATTTCTAGGGTGTATTCTACTCGTGAAAATATGAAGAAAAGTTATCTTGCGTTTTGCATGAACTGTGTACATATACCTCTCTTGTGGAATGAGGTGTTAACCACCCGTAAGAGTCTACGGCTCAAATTTTATTAGACGGTTATTTATTCTTTATAGACTATTACTGTTATTAAATTTATAATGTATTCGCCCGTGTTGCTGCATAATTGATTCTATAAATACTCACCATTTACACAGACAATTACAAAACTCAATCGATATCGACATATGTAGCTCTATATCATAGAAATTGCTCATAGTACTTAATGTGTTTGCATTGTACGCAATTTGTGAAAGTAGAGTTCTGGCTATTTCCGCGCAAGACGGCCATTTGACGTGTTAAACGTTGCATGTCCTTTTATCTCCCTAATGTCTATGCGTTTTGTCTATATATAATCCATTGCTTTATCGATTCCCACAACTCTAAATACACAGTGAAACGTGGAAGTTTGTGTTAAGCTACTTTTCCTTCTGTGTGTATTAAGCATCAAAATTACATCGTTGAAACTTTTCGTTTTCGTTACATTAACAGAAAGGGTGATTTTCAAACGGTGATCTTTTCTAAAGCACTCCCTTTTCGCTTTCATGGGCAAAAATATTGAATATTCTTCATAAGATTGAGTTCTCTGCAAACTTTGTCACGAACTGCTCCTGCCTTTTGTATTACATACTGAGGTATTTTAGTGCATTCGGTAATATCAGCAGTTGAAGTAGTAGTAGTAGTTGACCAGAAGTTGAACTGACCACATCAGAAAAATTTCGAGCTTAGAACATAAAGTTATCAAAATTTTTCATTCAATAAAGATGGGCAAGTCTCTGTTTGCTATTTCAAACTAAAATCAAATCTGTAATTAAAATCTAAACCAATCACATACCCCAGTTTAAAGTGTTGTCATGGTTACTGGGTTGATTTTAGCTATCATCAACTTTAAACAAAGAGAAGGGATACCGACCCTACGATTTTATAGCTAAAAGACGGATAACATATTGAAAAAATTTTTATATCAAAGGATGGTAATTTAAAAATAAAAATCGACCTGTTCAAGCATTTTTCACAAAAATAATTATATTATATTTAGTTACTTAAGGAGGTAAATGAATTATAAATTTTGTTCCGAGCTTTATGATCACTGTATTTTCACCAGTCAGTAATTCAATTTCGCACGTGCGTTGCATCGAAGCTTTCACAGCGTATCGGAAAACCTGCTGCAAACGCTACCTGTTTCCGTGGTTACTATTTATAACCCTAAATTGACCTACTGACCCACGCTTCCACCTTTTATGTTCGAGAAATGCAAGTTAAGTCCCTTTTATAAATTACTTTCTGTCAGTCAAGTTTCACCGTCTCGATAGCCCGTCTGCCCGTTTTATACCTGTTCCACCGGTATTTATTTATAAGCCAGTCTCGATCCTTCAATTGCATGCCTAAATAGGTATCTATTTTCTGTGACATTCAACGTGCATTTTTTAGTGATACCGACAGTTTCGATATGGCTCTATTATGAAATATTTCACTGTAGGTTTCTAAAACGGTTGACTATTTTGTTTCTAGCGAAAGACAGCGGACACCCAAAACGCAGGCAAATTTGTTTAATTGAAATAATGTTAAAAATTCCGAAAGAAAATTCAGTGATGAAAAAGGCTCTGAAAAAATGTTTTTAATGGAAAAATTGTTTTCCATTCTTTTTTCTTTTTTGTAACAAATGTATTTCTTTAGTTTTTAACATTTTTTTATTGAAACGTATTAAATAAAATTAGGTAAAACGCAATTTTATAAGCTTTATCTTCATTTTGAACTCTTTCATTTTTACTCCTTTTCAGCGCACTGAATTTCAGATAGTAAATTATAGAAGCAAGAAATTCCCAATCAATAACTTTGGTATTCATTCTTCCACTTTAAGTTCAAAAATTAATTTTACTTGAGTGGCCTATATGGCCCACAAAGAGTTGTAACATGTTTTTTTATAATATATCAAACCGAACCTTATCTCGCAACCCAAAAAGGAATAGTGCAAAATGTGTTTTAAATTGTTCAAAAAATAAACGTGCTTAAAAAATTGCTGTTTTTCATTAATTCTAGGATAAAAATTTCCGCTTCTGTGCATTTTAGTAAAACAGTTATATGCAGAAGTATTATTATTATTCAGAACTGTTTTACGCTTTAACAATACATTTCCCAGATTCATCGGGACCCTGTATACCTACATAATTTGTTTTACACAAATTCATATTCGACGAACTGGTCGAACTTTGGCGATGAAATTGTCAGAGCCATTCATTTTAAATCATACACTAACCCTTGAATAACGTGTACATTTTTTGCTTCTTTTCACACGTTTCTTCTTCTTGGAAATTACATAATGGTGTAACCACAGCAGGTGTTGCATTGTTTAGAATTCCAGCACAAACACCCTTCGCTCGATACCATCATTAACGCTATGCATTCTTGTACGACTTCGTTGTTTTCAAAGGTATATGGTCTATTCAACGTTGGTAATGGCTTCGGCATTTCAAAGCATTGCACGCGAACTTCTTAACTTGTTTTCATATCTGAAGGTCAAAGTTATGAGGTCAGAAGGGTTCATTTCTGTTCGAGGGGTTGCAAGTGGAAGTTCTTCTTTCGGTGCTGACGACAAAGTTAACGCCCTTTACTGGGTTTTCCAATAATGCAATCCTTACCTAAAAATTCAATGAATACGATGTTGAACCATTCAAGCTTCTCTAAGAATCAGTTACGTTTGGTATTCTCAGTAGAAATGCCGGAAAAAGGTATTATTTACTGAACAAAACAAAAGTTGATTAAGAGGGGCGTTTACCTAGAGCGAATCGGGTCATTTTAAGCATCTACCGTTTTACATTTTACCTAGTTATTCGAAACTTTTTCGAAGTGAAATTTCGACATGGCAATGACAAAAGATGTAGCTACAACGTAGAGTTCGAGTTTTTTTTGAATTTGGTACGGTAATGTAAATATTTGTTGTTATATTTTGCTTAAAAATGCGTATTTTTGGCGAGTTATATCTCGAAAACTAAGGCACATAAACGAAAAATTCGAACTCCACGTTGTAGCTACATATTTCTTTGTACACTACCAAAAACATGAGCACGATAAATAAGTAAAAACATTCAAAAAATCTAAAACCGCAAACCCTTTCACACGAGTCCGTCAAGAGAGCGGAATGCGAATGCCCATCCCCACCAGATCCGTCGCGTGGTATCCAGAGAACAGTGAGGCTAAGATGCAAACATGTCGGGAATGATCGTGCGGTATACGATTTATTCCGATATGACCGGATTTCTAAGCTTTTATGTCTAAATACACGTGACAAGTTTAATGTTAAAAGCTCTTTCACATTAATTTACTGTCTGTCGAAGTAATGGGGAGGCGGAATGAAAATTATTATTAAAGTTCCTCCAAAAATCATAGTCGACATGCAGTTAGAACGAAATGTTATATAGTTCATATTTACAGAAATAAATGGGTTATTCCATGTTTTGAATAACCTGGTATAATATCATAGTAAGTTACTAATATCATGCTTACTTTTTTATGCACACGCTACAGTCAGCAATTTTCCGAATATTAGTTTAGCCCGTCTGATCTTTGCGTAATTTCAACCTATCGGTTACCCTCTTACGTCCCATGTCCCGCTGGTAACATGGGTTGCATAGTTTACATTTTGCCCGATCGCTCCAAGTAAATGCCCCTCTTAACTAGTGAAATAGGAATATTTGCTTAATTAAAGCTGAAAACCACAGTTTATTATTTGCTGAAATGGAAGTTGATGTACAACTGAAGAAGAAATATTTGTTTAATGGCTGAAACAGATATTTCATTAGTTTCGCGCAATAATTTTATTAATTTCTGAAAACAACTGCTAATTACTGAAAATAAGGAAGTGTTTTGAATTTCTGAAAGAGATAGTTTGTTAACTGCTGCTTGGAGACGTTTTATTGTTGCTTTGTGATTATCATTAACACTCTTGGTCATACAATTCCATATATCTATCCCTCAGGAAGGAAAATGGGATTCACGTTTTGTTTACCAAATATGTTTTCCAATGAAGAAGTTCTTTAACGATTTACATTTCGTTTTTTTACAATTCTAACAATATATATATATATATATATATTTTTATGAAAGGTTTTTCAATGTTTTGTTGCTTAGTCTCATAAACATTTTATGTAGTGTATGGAACATTCATACAGTGCATTAGGATTGGATGTAATTTCTAACATACCAGTCCTTCTAAAAAGCTGAGTTTTTCAGAGCAAAGATAACAAAATAACAACAAAAATATGATAAAAATTTTGTTTATGTATTACATGCATGTACTTTCAGCAAGAAGCCAAAATTGTGGTGAAGACTTATCAAGTACAGCTCTTTCGTGGTTGTTTAGAAGAAAACATTGGGAGTAATTAAGACAAGAATTGTTTTAAAACAATTGACGAGAAAAGTGTTTGTTGGTCTAACCAAACTTAGTCTCTATAACTGTATAAGTATAATGTTTTTACACTGTTTTCTCAGATATCCTACTTTATCCCAGAATACAGAACAACCTAACAGCAAATCAACTGAGCATTAGACATTAAATTTCTCGTCAGCTAAAAGATATCTTTTTAGAATAGCTATTTGATTTTTATTAGAAGTATAATTGCCAAAGGGTTTGTAACTTTTGGTAAAACAAAGCATAATATCTGTTTTTAAATGATGAAAAAATTGAGCTTATTCGCACGTTGACGGATTTTGAAATGTTTGTAACATTTGAACAGACTTCGAAAATTACTTGTTGGATGTCCGTCATCGGTAGTATCAGTTTTTCACATAAAGCTGTATTAAATTGCTTTGACTTTCATTATCCAATACAGCCCTTACTATCTAGGAATCATTATGTAAAGCTTTCACTTTAACTTGAACTGTTGATAATATAATTTGACATTTGTTGGTAGGTTTTGAAACGATATTAACACTAGAGTCTACATCTTATTGTTGTGTGGAAAGCTAAAGTTCAGATGGTTATGTTGTATTGACAGTATGAAGCAGGCTAATATGCTTTTTCCGCACATAGCACATGAATTTATCGATTTGCATTCGGTGACCACTGTGCGTAGGTATATGCATAAATATATATCAAAGCTTGATAACATCTGACACTAAAATTATAGTGTACCCATGATTTTGACTAATAATACGTTATGATTTATGTATTAAGAATTCTCTAGGTTTAAAATTGTGAAACTATTCCCGTAGTTTACAACAGTGCAGAAAAAATCGGTTAAATCTGCTAGTAATTCCGATCGAAAGATAATTTCGCTAAATGCCTTTTTCGTATTCATATCAAATTTATTTTAAATTTAATGTGTATTAAAAGGATGTACCAGGTACTTGCAAATTCTTAAGAGCTCGCAAGTAACTGTGCAGAAAGTAAGGAATGGTTCTTAACGCAATATGGGTGTTGTATATAACTAAATATATTATTTTCCTTTTTTCTAAAAGATTCCATTTTATAGTGTACTTTTTCTACATCAGAATAAATCCAATTACAAACATGCTAATTTCAAATTGTGCATAGTATTTTAATTTGCATGGAATAACAGTTAAATTGTGAGATGTATGATGCTGCGATTGTTGAACATTGTCGTCTTTAGATTGATTGACTTCTCATCATAAATTGCTAATTTTGTCATGGCAGCATTGTATTTTTCATAGATTAATTCTGATTAATTCTAATTTTATTTTGATTTTCGTTATGACAGTTTTACTGATTAATAGCTGATGAGGATTTGACAGAATAGTTTTGAATAAACTAATTTGTTTAAATAATAATATTATTAGGAGAAGCTTGGACTGTGCTTGAATAACATTTTCTTAAGGAGATGTCTCGTATAGAGGTCGGCTTGTAACTTCACTGGATGTGTTATTGTTCTTATGTGTTTGGTTTAGCAAATAGATATATTTTCCGTTGGTAATGATGAAGTGGACTGTATTGCCTTAAACTTTTCTATTCCTTTTTCACAAGACAAATTTAACATATACCTTTTTATTTATCAATGGTCTTTAACTTTTTTGTTACTTGGCTTTATAAACATTTTTGTATTACATGCAACATCCATGCAATGTTTTAATTTCTTTTAAATCGCGTGTGCTGATTTATTAAAAATTGCCTACATACACTTCAATTCATAAATAGTTATTTCAATTCATGCTATTAATTCTAGATCGAAATCTAAAGTTTTGTTGTAATTATTACAGGGGTAGGTCATTTTAATAAATCACAATTGCTTGCTTAATACTTGTCATAAACTGTTCTACATAATAGTAAATCGATATACGTTGGCAATCGGAAAAAAGGAACAATTAAGGGCAGTGATGGTTCTTTTAATGTACTGACATGTTATGGTTCCAGATTTTATCACAGCCGTAGGTAAAGGTAAACTGTCCCCTGGGGTCAAATTTGTTGGATGCAATGCCCTAAATAATGCATGAAAACCCTAATTACAAATCGATAGCGAATTCTAAGACTAGCTTTTTTTTAGGACCGGAAGTATTGACAGATTCGACGTTGACAATAACCTACAAAGGATAATTACCAGTGATAGTCAAGTGGAAGATAACATAAATGTAGTGGTAAGGTAAGTGATTGCGAATTACGTTAAAATTACTTACTCTATTTTTAAAATGGATATTGCGGTTCACGTGTTCTTTTTCTCATGAATGTAGAATTGTTTTATCTACATCAATTTATTGCATTATGTATGTAGAGTATAAAGTCTTTTGCAAAACAATCTGTCGTCTTTAGATTACAGGGAACAAGAATGCAAGAACTTTTAACGATTCAGCATCAGTGAGGACTATTTTTGAAAAACAAACAATAAAAGTTCAATTAGTTCCTGCATGTGTATGTGCTGAAAATAGAGTAAAATATTTAAAGGGTATGGACCAAAACAGACAGAATAATCTTAGTAGACATGAGTCCGTAAAAAACTGGTTTGGAGATATGGAAGCTAATTCTTTTTTACCTCCGTTGTAATAGTAATTGATTACTGTTAATATTTTAGAGATACAAGCCCCACTTTTAAAATTAACAGAAAAGTATTTTGGCTCATATTTTTTCATTTTCCAAAACTGCTTAGTCCATTTTGGGGATACAGTATTCATATAAACATCATCATTAATCTCCACAAGTAGCATGCTTTCGACTGCCTAGGAAAGCGGTATCATAGAAAAATATAACATTATTTTTTAAATATATTTTTGCACGTTATCTCAAGAGTACTAGTTCGAAAAAATTGTACTTGATGGGCCATGGTAGAAAATGGCTTCAAAGCAACTACTGTTCTATAGCATACTAGTTAATTTACGGACCCAGGCTTATTAAGACTTTTCTGCTTATTTTGGTTCATACTATTACCCCTTTAAAAGTTTTACACTGTTTTAACACCCCGTATATGTATCAACTATCTGTCCTACTGTTTTTAATTCTTTTACTACAGAAGGCTTTTTAATAATCTATTATCTTAATAATTATATCAAGCGAGTAAAATGTCATTGCTTCAGCATTTTTTTCCTAAATATTTGGTACATGGTAAAGTGAAGCACTGAGTACATCGCTCTTTTCAGAGTTCGTCCACTAAGCAAAAAGGAAATCAAAGCTGGTGAAACTTGTGCCATTCAGTTCCCAGGAAACGGTCAAATTTTGGTAAGTAGTGCCAAAACCATTCATATCGACATTGCTAAAAGCTGTCATCATCCTTAGTGTGATGGTATACCCGGTGGACCAGCAGGTGGTCAGAAGCCGAAGTTGTTTTCTTATAATGTCGTGTTCGAACCCGCCGCTACTCAAGAAGACGTGCTCCAATTTTCTGGAGTCAAAAGGCTCATCGATATGGCAGTTGAGGGCTTTAGATGTACGGCTTTCTGTTATGGACAAACTGGAAGTGGAAAGACACACACTTTGACAGGGCCTCCAGGACTGGTAAAGATTTCTTTTAAAAGTAATGAAATTAAGAAATATAAGTTGCTTTTCTCGGCTTTCGTAAAGTTTACTTTTCAACCAGCAAATGTTTCTCGAATCTTCGAATTATTTTAAATCGATTGCACTACTTCAAAGTGCCACAGATAGTATTAGCAAAATTCTTAGAAACTACTTCCGTCTCTGAAAGACAAAACAAACCCTCTGTCGATTTAACGCATTTACCAGCTTGTTTGCACCTAATCAGCTGCAGCTGAACAACATCAAACTGGTCACAATATTTTATTTATATATTTCAGTAAAAATCCCTTTCTGCACCACTAGAAAATTACAAAAAGCTCTCAATATCTTTCCCACACCATCCAAGCATCTCCACCAACTGCATAACACCGGGAATAATCCCACGCTCTTTCTTCTTTAGGATTTGGTTGAGCTTTAAGTTCTAACATGGTTCTCGCTTAAAATTGGTATTTCTAAAGATGCCCCTTATAAGAGCAGGTGAAACTTCGTTTCTATTTCCAAAAGTTAAACGGTATAACCCAAAAGACCAAGATTTCGATTTATTTGACCCAGGTTTTATCCGAACCCTTTAATTTAACGCGTTCATTCAAAAATTAAAAATTAGTAACAGTCCGTTAATTTGTCTAATAATCCAAACTAGTAGGTAATTAGCCATGACATTTATCTTTATACAATAAATATGTATCTTCTTTAGTTTGGACTACAACCAGCACCCTATAGTGATAAACATGGCCTCGTCTTCAGATCCTTTCTGTACCTTTTTAAGTTGATACAAGAAAAACCGGATTTTCACTTTGTCCTGAAGGCCAGCTTCCTAGAAATATACAACGAAAAGGTAAGAAAATTCTTTACACATATACTCCTGTAAATCTATGTCTAAAAGGTTCCTGGTATAATCAATAATGCAAAATCTGATACGAATAAAAATGTATTTTTGCCTTCTTTAGTTTGGTGTGATAAATAGCTATGTTTATCGTATATTTTCGCGACTTGCAATATAAGGTGTCCTATAACCTTAATGGAATCTATTCATTTAGGACTGCTCCCATTTCAATGCATTGATAACATCTGTCTTTGGATTTTGCATTATCAATAGTTTCTTTTTGCATTTTATTGTTGTTTTTATAATTTTATGTTGCCTTTATATTATATGAATATTCTTCGACAGCGGTTTTTAATCACAAGAGACGTTTGTTATTTAACCGTAAGTGATAAAAATTAAATTATCAATTACGTATATAAAGCTGAAAATACCGCTATACCATACCAAACCAAAACATACAATATTTTTAGAAAATAGCTTTCATATAGGTCTTAAAAAAGTCTAGCTACCTACATATTATTAACACAAAAACATGTTAGCAGAATTATCTTTGTTCTTTTACCATGTAGCCTTAAAACAACAAATCGTTTTTATTAAATATTATTCAAATTATCAGTATTGTATTGTTTGTTTTGTTAAGTATTTCCTGTACCTGTTTGATATTTGGATAAGTTCTATTAAATCAAAACTCTACATTGATAAAAAAAGTTTACAGTTTTAAGTAGGTATTTCAAAATACTAAAAAGTAGGTACCTATTTGAAATTAGTAGGTAGCTGCTCTTTCAAATACTAAATAGGTACCTACTAACTACTTAGAATTCAAATAATATTTTTTTTAATCTGTATATATTTAAATACTTCTTAGTAGGTATCTGTGCTGAACAGGTACTATTAGCTCTGCTATTTTTTCCCTATTTATGTAGACACGTTTTAATATTAATGACCAAGTAAGTTAACATCGCATCGGTGGTTCAGTGGTAGAATGCTCGCCTGCCACGCGGGCGGCCCGGGTTCGATTCCCGGCCGATGCAAAATACATTTTTGTTGTTTTTATAAACAACGTTTTTATCTAAAACAATCGTCAAATATTTAACTGTAATATGAATGTTATTAATTATTTCCTAAAACTTTTAGTTGTTTATAGCACATTACAGTAGATGAAATTAGTATGCCTTTAATTTACCTAATTATAATCATTCATTTCAGGTAATTGATTTGTTAAACCCGGGTACCGCTAGGAAACCTCTAGCGGTACGTTGGAGCAAAAAAGCGAGAGGATTTTTCGTCGAAAATCTTTTCACTGTAGACTGCGAAGAGCTTGATGACTTAATAGCGGTTCTAGAAGAAGGCATGAGAAATCGTTCGATAGGACGACACAATATGAACGACTATTCCAGGTAAGAAGCCTACATATTCGGCCTATTGTTTTTTTTAGAAATTTCGCCTCGTCCAGTAAAGTTAATATTACATTTCGTGAAAAATTTCTGACAGAAAAAGTAAAAATTCCAAGCATATAGTTATTGATAAGCAACCAAAGATTGACTTGAGAAATAATATTTGTTTAATTACCATTTATTAGATACTATATACAGTTTAGATGCATTTTTTAAACTTTATTTTGAACAATACTAAGATTTTAACACACATTAATGATTGATTGTATTAAAATGGATATCATTGCTTTCAGTCGAAGTCATACGATTTTAACGGTCCATATAACGTCAGAACAACCGGCCGAAGATGGCGTCTTCCTTTCCCGTTCGGGAAAAATTAACTTCGTCGACCTGGCTGGAAGTGAGATGACGAAAAAAACACAGAGTGAAGGGAAAACACTTGAAGAAGCAAATAACATCAACAAAAGCTTGATGGTTTTAGGTAAGCCTGCATGTAGAACTAGAACTACTTGTAGAAAACATTTTAAACAACCCTGTAAGATTATGAAAATTTTCGTCTATGTGCTCCATACCAAACTGCCTAATTACGTGTAAAAAAAGGGTGGGAATTTTTTTACACGATCAGTGTACAGGAAGTGTACAGGAAGGAACACTTGGGACCCTTTGGAGGATATGATAAATTTGAATTCCTGCAACCGAAAAAATCATTGGATAACAAATCTCGAAGTGATAAAACTTGTTAAAGAACACGTAATTTAAATTCTTACAAACTGTAACAATGGGTTAAAAATTTCCGTGTAAATAATACTAAACCCTAAAAAATTAGTAATTACAAGATGACTATAAATTGTAAAGATCCCTTCATCGCCAGCAACATGGATTGCAAAGCAACATATCATCATAGAATTGAATAACATACATTTATATACTCACTATAATCATGCACGTTGGAAGTGAATGATTTCTAAGGTACTTATTATCACAATCGACAGTTTGTATACTGACAGTAGAATGTTAATTTTAACAAGAGATGGTGCTGAGAATTTTACTTTATAAATATGAATTTGTAGAACCGGTAAGTAATATTTATAGTTATCGATCACGTCGGTCGATAATATAAACTGTTTTGTAATTACATATGTCTGCAATGAATTATCGAGTTTATCTATTTATGGACTTGGTCAAACTGGTACCCTCGCCAATTAAATAGTCATGAAGAGGAACTGGATCCTTCATTTTGCATGGTAACCTTTTCACTTTCGTCAATAGTTTTAATGGCGATCGAAATTAAAGGATGTGCGAGCTAACAGGTGATTTACACAGACGAATCCCTCCAGTTGTTTTCAGCAAGTGCGCGGTATTCTTACGCGAAGTTCAGGTTAATTGACGTAGTAACCGAATTGTTGAGTTGGTTGGTTAATTATGAGGTAAATTATGACGTATAATTGTTCAATAATTAATTATCGAAGAATGTTACAAAGCAACCAGAGATTATTTCGGTTAATCGGTTAATCGAGTACCTACATCGACCATGTAATGAATGAAATTGTCCCTCAGGCGAAAAATAGCAAGACCCCAGTTGCCATTTAAAATTTTTGAGATGGTAGCTGCTGTGGCATCATCTTGAATTTGAGGGGAAAAATATGGACTTGAAAAAATGTCATTTTCAACCTTCTTAACAAGATTTTTTATCGAAAGCTTCCATCTAAATGCGTATA
Organism: Rhyzopertha dominica; assembly: GCA_025024175.1. Taxonomy (NCBI): domain Eukaryota; kingdom Metazoa; phylum Arthropoda; class Insecta; order Coleoptera; family Bostrichidae; genus Rhyzopertha; species Rhyzopertha dominica. The sequence goes on along the minus strand of QCXZ01000003.1, from coordinate 228,447 downwards.
AAAGTTATGGGGTGTAGGGAAGACCTTAGACGCTCATTTTAACGTGGATTGTTTGTACAAATATTACCCTTTTTTAGGTTACTGCATATCGTCACTAAGCGACGCAAAAAGGAAACCTTCCCACATTCCCTACAGAGATTCTAAACTGACTAAATTATTAGCAGATTCCCTTGCAGGAAATGGAGTCACCTTGATGGTAATATATTTCAAATGCTAAAAAATCAAATAATTAAATAGCATAATCTTTGTGTTACCTAGATTGCCTGCATTTCTCCAGCGAAATCTAATCTATCAGAAACTATTAACACGTTACGATATGCTGCAAGAGCTAAGAAGATTAGAACTAAACCAGTCGTCTTGATGGTAAGTATTAATTATCATCTTCTTATCTTCATTCTCTTCATTTGAAATGGCTTGCGATAAATTTAATTAAGAATAGCATTATGGTATCTTCAAGTACATACCACGTTTGTTTATCTCAGCACCTTAAGCTCTCACCCTTAATTTTTGAATAGGTAGTAACGGCACTTTCAGCACGAATTTAAAATTAATGTTTAGTGCAGAATTATTCACAAAATATGGGACCATGTGAATTACCAAGTTATTTAGATGGTGACAAAGATACTCTGTTAATATTGATGATCGAGTAGAAGTTTTTAATTTAAAATAAACCAACAGCACAATTTACTTGATTATATACAACTATTACTCTGTCAACCTTGCAGTTGACGAAAACTCTTATTATCTTTAGGACCCCCGTGAAGCATTGATCTTGACGTTGAAGAGAGAAGTTGGCGTGCTGCAAAGTGAGAACGAACATCTTCGTTCAGCGCTGCACGTTCACACTGAATCTTTAAATGGTGATGCTCAATCAGGTTTGTTTACTAACAGTTTATTGATGGTTATCTCTGCTACCTTCAGTTTCTTTTTGTTGGCTTTGTCACGCAGTTATTATGTCGGTATCTAGCAACAAAATCACAAAAAACGCGTTGCTGAAGGAAAAGAGAAATGCACGAAACGTATAATCCATTCTAGAAAGAAGAATCATTGCAACTCCTCCAAAGGTAGATCTGGACAAGTTGGCCGAACTAGAGGGTCCTCAGTTAGCGGAATTAGTACGGCTTTACATTGCTGAAAATGAAGCACTGAGGAAGGATAATGTCGAACTGTATAATTCAAGAGAACTGCTGTTGCGAGACCAAGAATTGGTGTGCAGGGAAAACGAACGGCTGCTCAAGAAGCTTGAAGATGTGAATTCGTAAGTTACGGTTAAAGCTTAAGGTTTTTCCCTTTTTGTTATTCATTAATTTAACTTCGCACATTAGTTCAATATTCCGTTTCACCGAAATTTTCTCTTAAAGCGTTTGCTGCCGATCACCAATCATTACTGCAAGGCCTGCCTTTTCAGCAGAGATGCTAAGTAACAGTGCATCAGACTTAGACTTGGCTTCCAAAACCAATATTTGGACTAACCCGGACTCAGTAAGTTTGAATATGAGTGTAATTTGTTTTTATTACAAACTTTACGCACAAGGTATACTACTTCAAATTCGAAAGGCTTACGATTTCTAGTCGTACACTGTTTGTTTCAAACGGCAGTATACTAATCTTTTCATCTCTGAGAAAATTTACATAGATTTATCTATTTTTGCTTCCTTGATTGTTCTTGCATTTAATTAGTCGTGAATAACGACCCTTCAAAACTAATTTGATAGATTTCTATCATTACTAACTTAACGTGTGCTTGTATAGCTCTAACATTTCTGTTCAATGGTGACTTAACTGTTTATATTTGATTTATATTTCTCTATTTTCCTAAACAAATGCACGTGTACCTAGAGTGGCCAGATTTTAATCCGGGAACACAGAAAAAAGGCGTTATTGAAGTATATCCAAAATTATCTTGCTTGATCAATTAGCTATAACAACTAACAAATAAGTCTATAGAGTTGCATTTTATTGAGCAAATATCACATTTTCTTAATTAATGTCTCTCATGTCATTCATGATATTATTAAAAAATCACAAAATTCTCTTTAAAACTAATTATTATTCGTTGAATTCGCCTAAGCCATACTTGAGTTATGCCATTTTGAAGATTTGAAACTTCTATATTTCCTGTTATTGTCATTATTATAGCAACTAGAAAAAAAAAGTTCGAGCAAAGGTAAACATAATATACAAAGAAACGATCCTTTCATATGTCATATTAAATGCGCCGCCCAACAGTAAATTTACGTACTTCATAATATTTTAAATGAAATCTGTGTGGCCAGCTATTTCTTTAAAAAAAAAAAGTAAGATTCTAGCATAATTAATTTGCTATATTTACCTTCCCTAAAATTTTTACCAATACTACAGAATTAAATGACCAATATTTCTCTTAGGAAACAAGCAGTATTTCGTCAAAGCAAATACCAGATACCATACAAAAAGAACTGGAAAAACGCAGAATAGGAGAGAGGTAAAAAAAATTGCAACGCAATGGTTTTCAGCAGTTGTAATCGTTTTCTGGTGTTTTCTTTTCAGATTAAACCATGCTGTGAGCAAAGAACATCTACGTCAAAATTCTGCAGATAGTAGACCTGGATCTACATCGAAGCTGATCAAAGCGAAAAGTTACGATTGCACTACCAAGTCTGCTGAGAACTCGTAAGTTATTTAGGAAATAGATATCTATAATACACGAACAAATACTACTGATATCATAGGAATATTTGAATGGGTTGTGCAGGCAAATGAATTTAATTGATAGTCAGATGTGGCAACCACTACAGCATCAAAGTTCTGTTGAAATTCCAAGTCAATAAAGTGGCGTCTGTATGTGAAAATTTATAATGTAATGCTATTGAACCCCATCTGGCGCTTTTTTACTAACAATCAAAAGGTCTCGCTTTCAATTTCCCGGTCAAAGCTGGGAGTACTTTTTTAAAAATAAATTTGCCTGCAAAACCCATTTAAATACTATAAATAACTACTGATATCATTTAATGATGTTGGTTACGTTTATACAAGGCGTTGCATCTATTTGTATCATCTAAAATAATCGATTTGTCAAAGTCGGCACGGAGCCATCCTTTCAAAATATTTCAATAGAAAGTTTTTCAAATTTGAACGACTTTTTTGAAAATACTGCCTAGAATACTATGAGAGCAAACAAAAGTGATTATAAAAATTGCAGTCAATTTCTTTCTACTTGCGTACCGTAATACAAACCTGCGTGTGAACATTCGATACGATAAAACCTTTTGTTCCAAGTTTAAGAATGATATAGAAAATTATGATGTACCAAAGCATTCAATTAGAGTTAGAGCACTACGTATCACCCCAGCGCAAAAATCATTGGTGCACGAACGTAGCTAGAATATTTTTAAGTGAAAAACTTAGGGTTAGCGCGTTAACTTTAACATTTTGGTACTAAACATCACTAAAGTCATACAACCGGGGAGAAACGGCACTTAATTTTCATTTCCGAAAAAGCAAGATCTACTCAATCACCGATTGACCGATTCCAGAAGAAAATAAAAATATTAGTTCATTTTTATAAGTGGAAACAAATGCACCCCTTTTCTTACGTCTACTTTCAATAGGCAAAAGTATGATAAGGGTTTTAAAAACAAAACCGGCCCGTCACCGTTTATTAAGTTCACTCTTAGTGTACTTTGTTTTGTTTTAGTTGCGTGTGAAGTGCGGTGATGTACTTTTCAATATCAAAAGCACGATAGTTTTCTATAGGTACCTACTTATAGAATAAATAACAGTAAACACACCACTTTCATTTATATTGTTTTAGGGATGGACTTGCTGTCCCAGGGGAACATCAAGCGTCAGGCCGACGTTTTTCCGTTGCGAAGTCGAATTCAGTGGATGTGGTMCACGAAGCAAACTTTCCCACGGAAAATTTGCTAAAACAAAAGATGGCAATGATGCAGAATCCAAATTTTACGAAAACAGACATGCTTAGGCGGATGGGCGTAACCACAGATCCAGAAATATTCGGAAGCATAATTTCGTTAGATGACGAAGATGCACATATTTAGAAAGTACATAACTCGTTGTGTAAATTGGACTGTAAGGTAAAAGTAACTATATTTTAGCACACTGAACAAGTTGAGTCCGTATTTCTTACAGTTCAATTTTAGTCAGTATCTTTTCTGTAATATAACATTAACATTTAGAAATCTTGTTAGAAGATATATATTACGAGAATGTTATATTTGCATCCAAAGTTACCACAACATCAAGTTCAAACGAAATAAATGCTATTTAGTTATGATTTTCTTTATGCTCCACAGGTTGTATCCGTTAATAGTTCCTCTGAAAATTAATATAATTTGTATAAGAAAAGAATACTTCAAATAACGAATTGCTTGTAAACAGTACAACAGTTATACCTACCTAAAGTATTTCATTCGTTTTAAGTCGCGGACTTTTTCAAATAAACATTGTCCTGTTTACGAAAAAAATTTGTATTCTTTCAAGTAGAAATTCTTAGATAGGCAAAGTGCAACAGCGCCCTCAAGTTATTTACAAAGCTTGACACCTTCAAACTCCACGAAAAGAGTGTGGACGAGCAGTTCGTTAGAAGTTAAAGGTAAGTTGGAACTTTGTAAATGATCAATAAGGTTGAAACTAATACATTAAGGATATATCTACTTTCGTAACTCACTTGACAAAAATATATCCTTCACTGATGATTTCACTCGCGATTCTTGGTGAAACATTTTATTGACAAAAATAAAATTCAAAAACACTTGGTTGTTTCACGCTATTTAATAATTTCTGACAGATCTGTTTCGAATCTTTCGGTTCTTCTTCAAAATATAACAATATATAGTATGAATATTCCTAACTTGCACAGATCAACTTATATTGAATTACCTGATCATTATATTATGTTTTTGACTGTATCGTTAGATGATTATAACAAACATTAAACTAGTACCTATTTACAATCTTACATTACCAGCAAATGTAATCAGTTCAATTAAATAATACATTCAGAATTTCCAAATTACCATTTTCCACAGAATTTTTCGATGTATATGCCATATATTTTTTGTTTAGTATGTTTCTTGCTTGCTTGCTTGCTTGTTTATGATTAACGTTGTTAACTATTAATACAGAGATCATGTGGGAAGGACAAATATATTCGAGGTAGAAAAACATATTTAAAAGAAACAACCCCATCATATAAAAACTACTGAGTATTTACAGATAAATCTGACAAATAAAAGATTCAACTAGACCCTAAGGTACTTAAAAAAGTATACTTAATATTTTGTGCTAAAATAATAATTGCTAGTTGGGAGGTCTGCCTACCTTTGAGATTATTTTTGGCGTAAACTGTTACGGATTTTAGTTATTGCGCCATTTAGTTTGTAGATACAAAATAGCTTATATGAAAATGTAATATACCAGCTTTAGAATAAGGCATTTTTAGACATATCAGTGCAACAGTTATTATTTGAGTGTTGCTGTTTTATAAGAAAATTGTCATTCTTTTTGTATCGCTATCTGAGATGGGTACTTTATCTCTCTCCAGGATTCCACGTTCCTTTTCTAAAGGCTGGAATGCTGGAACCCTGAAGAGAGATCCCGAGATCACTATAGAAAGAGGAATACAGCGCATTATTAAATATATTTGTTGAAAAAATAACTTAAGGTCTAGCTGAACCCTACATCTTTCAGATAAGCATTCATTTAGCTCCAAATAAAAATTGGTATTTGAGTAGTGTTCTTTTGTAAAAATGAGTGGTTCTCTTGTCTATCCGTGATGTCCGATAAATCTTTTCTTATTTTCTAGGTGAAACCGGTGAAACGGGCTACACATTTTAATACGTATAAATTTTTACGCGACGTAGATAATATCAAATGAGACATAATTATAAACAAACAAGTTTTAAAATGCGTTGTGGAACTATACGTTTTTATTTTTAGAGCAATATGGATTGTGTTTTGGAGATTCATTACGCTCAATAATGAGATTAATCGGAATTTACAAATAGAGTTTGTATTTACTTAAGCAATTTACAATCCTCCCTATTTTTATACGCGTATTAAATTGAAATACAAAGATTATAATCCAGAAATAAAGAAATCTGCCATTTTCGGTTTGGTAAAGAACGGACCATCGGAAGAAATGTTGTAAAAGTGCGGTAAGAACGAAATCGAAAACTGAATAAACGCACGGGAGTTTTACTATGGATTGTGAAGTCACAGCGGTTTGGTGCGGATGTCACATCTAAAACTCACATATTATGTGTTTGTAGGTAGGTATACTACATATTGTATTTAAAGAAATATGTTCATATTCACTAAAAACAGTTATGGAATGCTGTTTTGTACCTAGATTATAGTAGAATGTTATTTTAACAAAGGAAACGCGAAATTGTTTATTTTCAAGTCAATGAATTATATTATTTTTATTTATTATTGGCTATTATATAATTTACATCCCAGTTTTTCATTTTTTATTATTATTTTATTTATTTAGCTACTTTCTAAGAAATGCACGATTTTATCCACAAGCCATGTACTTATAATCATTAATAGCATAATGGAAAATCGAATGTTAAAAGTTAGGTACACAGTGCTCAGTTCCATTCTAAACGCTAAGCGTGTCGGGCGCTATTCTAAAAGGCAAAAGTACATAAATTATTCACTCTTTCGTAGCTTCAGATATCGATACCCTGTCGTTGCGTTTCCGTTTAATAAAATTTATCTCTGCTGGCCTATATATTCCTTGAAATTTATGTATTTCATGTTAATTGGCTTCAGAATCGTGATAACATCAATATACATTGTAAACAAATATCAAAGGGTGAGTAATTCATATTTATTTTTAATCTGTAAATTAAATTAAAGTAACTTGTTTGATTTTTTCAACAATCGTATTTATTTATTTTTTTTACAAAAGGTACAGGTGCGTTCATTCGTAATTTATGCAACGTCGATCACACTTATTGCATTGCCATCTCTATTCAAAACTCGAAATGCCGCACAACATTTGAACTAAAGCTGAGTTCATATTATCTACCATGTGAAAGTCGCCCGTACGGCCGCAACTGGTCATTAGCCAATAGCCAAGCAGAAACCGAGCAAGCCCAACAAAGAACCACTGATTTCAAATATAAAACTTAGGGAGGTACGTTCTATATAGTTAGTTAACTTCAATTTATTTTATTACGTAAATTATTGCATTTAATGTTTAGAAACTTCGACGAGTTCAAACTTTTGTCGTGTTGTAGCAATGGGAAAATTAACAAAAACGCAGATATATTTGCAGGTTTTGCACGTCACAGCGGGTTTAGAATAATGACAGACATAACGATAACGTCATTGATTGTGAAAAGAACATTCATGCCAAATTTTGTTGTCCATTAGTACACTTTTACGCAATATACATTTAAATTTTCGTCATTCAAACTGGCTCCTTTTTCACCCTCAATGTTGGCATGACGCATCAAATCCACCGTCTTTCTACCGTGAAGTTAAGCGCAGTTCGTATTCTTTGTTCGTTCATTTTGACGTGCAGTTGTGAGCAGAGCCGGTTATTTATATGAGATTAAAAAGAAACGTAATAAGTGACTATTATAAATTAGGACGAGACTTATTATATTGTGTTCTTTTTGTGTCCGATGTCTAGTGCTGAAATAAGAGATAACTCCGTGGATCCCCCTGCAAAGAAACGAAAGCTCGATTCGTTCCCGCATCCAACCGATATGGCGAATCACGGTCCTTCATCGTCCTCAACCCAAACCGGACATGACATCGACGAGGGGCTTTACTCGAGGCAGCTCTACGTCCTGGGGCACGACGCCATGCGTCGCATGGCCAGCAGCGACGTCTTGATCTCGGGCCTCGGTGGTCTCGGTGTCGAGATAGCGAAAAACGTCATCCTCGGCGGGGTTAAATCCGTCACACTGCATGACGAGGCCGTTTGCAGTGTTACTGACCTGTCGTCACAGTTTTACTTAACCGAAAATGACATTGGAAAGAACAGAGCAGAGGCTTGCTGCGACCATCTTTCAGAACTGAACAGATACGTGCCTACCAAACCGTATACTGGGCCTTTAGATGCAGACTTCATTCAAAAGTTCCGCGTGGTCGTGCTTACTACAAGTTCGCTGGCCGAGCAACAGCGCATTGCTGAAATAACCCATAAAAATGATATCGCCCTTATAATCGCTGACACACGTGGTGTGTTCGCCCAAGTTTTTTGCGATTTTGGTCCTGAATTTACCGTTTACGATACAAATGGCGAGTCTCCTGTTTCTGCTATGATCGCTGATGTATCTAAAGACACTGAAGCGGTTGTAACTTGTATCGATGACACCCGCCACGGCTTGGAAGATGGAGATTACGTGACTTTTTCTGAAATTCAGGGCATGACTGAATTGAACAACTGCGAACCTATTAAGATCAAAGTTTTGGGTCCCTACACTTTCAGTATCGGTGACACCTCGAAATTTTCGAAGTATGAAAGAGGAGGTATCGTTACGCAAGTTAAAATGCCGAAAGTCCTTAACTTTAAACCGCTAAAAGAATCTTTGAAGTCACCAGAATACGTATTTACTGATTTCGGCAAATTCGAACATCCCKAACAGCTCCACTTGGCTTTTCAATCTCTTCATAGGTTTATTGAAAAGCACGGCAAGGTCCCGAAACCATGGAGCAAAGAAGATGCTGCCGAGTTCCTGTCAACGGCCAAGTCTCTCGCTGTTGATGGCGGCAACGACAACGAACTGAATTCAAATTTATTACAAACCTTTTCAAAAGTGTGCGCAGGAGACTTGAATCCAATGAATGCAACTATTGGTGGTATTGTTGCGCAAGAGGTTATGAAAGCTTGTTCAGGAAAATTCCATCCCATATTCCAGTGGTTATATTTTGATGCTGTAGAAGTGTTGCCAGCAGAAGGAGAAGAAATCTCTGAAGAAGAAGCTGCACCAATTGGATCACGTTATGATGGACAGATTATGGTCTTTGGCAAGGAGTTCCAAAAGAAATTAGGTAATTATTTCAGTTATTATCGTACTATGGTTTTATAAGTATCACCTTTTTAATTTTAATTTAACATGTTTATTGACTTTGCATGTAATGCCAGTCATATTTACGTTGTGCCTTTAATATAACTGTCATTTTAATCCATGAGGAAAATTTCGTCATAGTATTCTTTAACGACAGTATTAGAAGAACAGTATCATAACTGTATTGGGTTACCAACATAGAAAACCCAATACTAACGTACAATGACAACTACCGTGGTAATTTAGTTATATATGCACTTAATGCATATTCTCATAAATTAAAAAAATGGGAACACTAACCATAAGAAACAGTAGCCTTTACTTTAGACTTCTTTATATTTTTAATGAGTGTAAACCTTTTGTCAGTTTTATCCTCAATACTAACAAAGTAAATACTTCAGTGGCTTTTGTTATCATTTTGATAACAGCCGACAGTCATTGACATTGTTCAAAATGGCATCTGGGATTTTTATGATGTCGTCAATTTTGTTGGCATAAATAAATCACTTTTACAAACTTTCATTACAAGATATATTATTTATCATCCTCTGGTTTAAATACTCAAAGCAAAGGATTAGTGTAATATTTTTCCTTTGTTTCTTGAACAAAAATTTAACATTAAACATTTGTTTTTATATTTAAATTCCATACTGGATAATTTTTCATATACCAAGTTCTCTTTTTCTATCTTCAGGGAACCTAAAATATTTCATCGTTGGTGCCGGCGCCATAGGATGCGAGCTGCTGAAGAACTTCGCCATGATGGGTGTCGGTGCAGAAGGTGGTAAAATTTTCGTAACCGACATGGATTTGATCGAGAAATCAAACTTGAACAGACAGTTCCTGTTTCGTCCACACGACGTACAGAAACCAAAATCGGCCACTGCTGCTAAGMTTAGTAAAGTTAGTGGAGATATGGTGACTAATTATAGATTCCAGTAAAGGGATATTTGCCAGTATGGTGTWACATATTAATTATTTTTTGGATCAGGTCCACAAATAGAACAACTTGAAGGAGAGATAAATATAGCTTTATATTGATTAAAGTGTCATGATGCAAGTTTATGCTGATACAGTTTTTGCATAAAGTACTATATTGATATACATAAATTCCCAAACATTTATTAAAAACATGTGGGCATCATTTTAATGGCTTACACTTCAAATAATGATTTTTTATTCAATAATATTTAATAATAATTTATTATTAGCCAAAAAACAGTATAAAAAATAACTGGTAACATTGGCTTAAACAAAGGAAAACCAATATACACAGTTTTGACACACATTTGATGAAATTATATCAACTGGTCTAAGAGATATTTTTGAAAAACTGTTTCTCTTTCCCCATGCTGCGGCGATATTTAAAAAAAAAAGTTATAGTGTAAAATAGTGTTATTTTTACACCAGTTTTCAGATTCATAGACACCCCGTATAACTTGTTTATCTCTTGAAGAAGAATTTCAATTTTATGTTGTACGCAATTATTTCCTCTGTCATGTTTCTGACATCTGGACTACTAGTGTTGGGAAATGTTCTACTTCTTTAATTTTTTTATTGTTCGAACATTTTTTAAACATAATTTTTTCCCATTGCAGGTTATAAAGAAAATGAACCCTCTCGTCAACATTGTTGCCCATGAAAACCGAGTAGGTCCCGAAACGGAGAACATCTACGATGACGTCTTCTTCGAAGCGCTGGACGGTGTAGCCAACGCCTTAGACAACGTGGACGCCAGAATCTACATGGACCGCAGGTGCGTGTACTATCGCAAGCCTCTCCTGGAGTCGGGAACGTTGGGCACGAAGGGCAACACGCAAGTCGTCGTGCCCTTCCTCACCGAATCGTACAGTTCGTCGCAGGATCCGCCGGAGAAGAGCATCCCTATTTGCACGCTGAAGAACTTCCCCAACGCCATCGAACACACCCTGCAGTGGGCGAGGGACATGTTCGAGGGGCTGTTCAAGCAGAGCGCCGAGAACGCCTCCCAATACTTGACGGATCCCGATTTCATTGAGAGAACCCTGAAACTGCCCGGCGTGCAGCCGATCGAAGTGCTGGAGTCCGTCAAGGCGGCCCTGGTCACGGACAGGCCGAAGTCGATCGAGGATTGCGTGACGTGGGCGCGTCTCCACTGGCAAGAACAGTATTCGAATCAGATCAAGCAGCTGTTGTTCAATTTTCCGCCGGATCAGCTCACTTCGACGGGACAGTTGTTCTGGTCGGGCCCGAAAAGATGTCCCATGCCGCTTACATTTGACATTAACAATCCGTTGCATTTGGATTACATTGTTGCGGCCGCCAATCTGAAGGCGGAAGTTTACGGCATTCCCCAGAACAGGGACAGGAAAGCCATTGCCGAGATGGTTGAAAAAGTACAGGTAAATATATTGGCTTCTAAGAATATTGAAATTTATTAATTTTGAACCAGAATATTACATTGAATCAAAATCTAAATGTAACAGATTTATCTGACGAACTCGCAGCCTGTAAACTAAGTAAATCTTGAAATTCACTCTAGGTGTGCAAAAAAAGTTCTAGTGAAAGTTTACAACATTTGATAGATAAAATTTGTAGTACATAACAATTTTTATCTAATAATTAATGTAAAATATCCCAATTGTTCCAACAGTTTGTACCATATTAATATTTATTAGTTAAATTATACAATCTAAAATACAATATTTACAATCCTAATCCATTTCTGTTAATTTAATTTTAATTATTTTTTTTGAGCTGTCTAATATTTTTAAGTTAATTGGTCAGCAATTATAATATTTTATTGCTACACCACTTTATAGAATAAACAATGCCGCTAAGAAGCTAGTACATATTTCTAAAGGTACATTACTCACTTTATCAATATTTCTCTATTTGCGTCATAAAACGTAAACGTAAAATTTCTGATTTGTCCTTCTCAACATGGATTCATGAGTGGACGCTCAGTGGTTTCCAATTTGTTTGTGTACACAGAATTTTTATTACAACAAATGGACAATCAACAACAGGTTGATAGCATTTACACTGACTTCAGCAAAGCGTTTGACAAAATTGATCATTTTATAATGCTTAATAAATTGGAAGACATTGGAGTGTGTGATTCTCTTCTTGCGTGGTTTGAATCATATTTGTTTGATAGGAGTCAGTTTGTGAAGATTAGTAGGGTTAAGTCTGATCAAGTGGAAATAACTTCGGGTGTTCCTCAAGGATCACATCTAGGTCCTTTGTTGTTTAATATCTATATAAATGACATTTCCAATTGTTTCAAACATTCAAATTTTTTAATGTATGCCGATGATTTAAAAATCTATCATTGTGTTTCATCTATAGACAACTGCAAGCTTCTCCAGGAGGATATTGAAAGGCTGAAATCGTACTGCCAAAGTAATAGCCTTTTTTTAACATTGATAAATGTTGCACAATATCTTTTACCAGGAATAAGAGCATTATAAAATTTGATTATAATATAAACAGTAACGTGTTGAATAGGGTAAATTCAATTAGAGACTTGGGTGTTGTATTTGATTCAAAGATGTTATTTAGTGAACATATTTCCTATATCGTAAGGAAGGCAAATAATAGTCTAGGATTTATTTTTAGAGTTTGTTCTGAATTTAGAAAATGGAAATCTTTTAATTCTTTGTTCATGGCTTACGTTAATAGTATTCTGAACTATGCTTCGGTTATTTGGAATCCCCAATATATTGTGTACATTAATAGCCTTGAAAGGATTCAGAACAAATTCCTTAGATATGTTGCTTATAAACTTCGTATAGATCTGCAGAGTACTGATCTTTTACGTGAACACTTTCGCATGCTGTCTCAGGAGCAGTGACGAAGTTTTGCAGATCTCCGTTATCTGCACAGCATTTGCAGTGGTGCAGTGGACTCGACAGTTATTTTGAGTATGTTGAATATTTCGGTGCCTTCTGTGTATAACACTAGGTCTCATAATTTGTTTTATGTACCAGTACATTTCACTAATGCATATGCAAACTCCCCACTTCTTAGATGTATGAAGTCCTACAATTCATTAAGCAGGCTGACTAATCCACCACTTGAAGTTGATATATTTAGTGATTCTGTATACTCATTCCGGAGAAAAATTTTTAAAGTGCTCCACCAATAAATTCTTCCGTTTCCTTTCGTATTTTGATAGTTTACTTCTTATATAATGTTATAATCGTAAATTAGGTATTAATTTTACATTTTAATAATTTCTGTTTTGCGGTGTGGTTTATTCTCTAATATGTTAATTTCATTTTTGAAAAAGTTGTAAGCACTGTTTTAGGTTCGTCCTTCTGTATATAAATAAATAAATAAATATTTATTTACTTATATCTCTACTCCAATTTTGTTTTTATTTAGGTGCCTGAATTCGTACCCAAGTCTGGCATAAAGATTGCCGTAACCGACTCACAAATGGCTGTGGCGAACGGCACTAACGTCGACCTGGACCGCGTCAGCCAACTTCAGGAAGAACTGCCGCCCGTCCCTGCGCTAGGGAATCTCCACCTCACACCTCTGGAATTCGAGAAGGACGACGACAACAACCTCCACATGGACTTCATAGTGGCGGCGTCGAACTTGCGCGCCGCCAACTACCAAATCCCACCGGCAGACAGGCACAAGTCCAAACTGATAGCGGGAAAGATCATCCCCGCAATAGCCACGACGACCTCTGTCGTAGGCGGCCTGGTCTGCATAGAACTTTACAAGCTCGTGCGCAGCTTGAAGGCACTCGAACCGTTCAAGAACGGCTTCGTGAACCTCGCGCTGCCGTTCTTCGGCTTTTCGGAGCCGATCGCCGCACCCAAGATGGAGTACTGCGGGAAGCAGTGGACGCTGTGGGATCGCTTCGAGGTGCAGGGAGACATGACCCTGAGCGAGTTCCTGCAGTATTTCAAAGAGAAACACGGCCTGGAGATCACGATGCTGTCCCAGGGCGTGTGCATGCTGTACTCGTTCTTCATGGCGAAGGCGAAGGCACAGGAACGTCTGGGACTGACCATGTCGGAGGTCGTTAGGAGGGTGTCGAAGAAGAAGATCGAGCCGCACGTCAAGGCGTTGGTGTTCGAATTGTGCTGCAACGACGAAGACGGCAACGACGTGGAAGTGCCGTATGTTCGTTATGTTCTGCCGTGATTCGTACGTACACTTTGTGATCGTAAAGGACGTGTTGATGGACGGGCACTTCGTTTGTAAAATTTACGCCAGAGAAGATGGTAAGATTTTAGTGGTTGTTCTTTCTAGTTTATTTAAAATTAAATCTACTAGTGTTTATCTTCTATGTTTTGCATTTAATTATACAGGTCCGCAAGAAAAATAACTGTTCACCTAGTGCAGATAACAGCAATTAGATGCGTAACCATTTTTATTTTCTTAAGGTTATTTGAGTGTGAAATTAAATAAATATCTTTTCAGCTAATTGTTTTTTATTATTAATCTCCCTCACTACAAATGCATAATCACTATTGTCTGCATCGTGTAAGTTAAAATCAAAGATGGTAGACATATTACACCACAAACGAATAGCTTATGACTTTCCTGTCAATTCTGAACTGCTAAGAATGAGCTGGTTGCGTAGATGTTTTCAAGCCTCAGTCCACAGCCAACCAAATTTTAAGGAGTTTAAAAAAATTGCAAACATGTTGAAAATGATAAAAGTTTAGCCAGAGCAAAGATTTGAAAACGTCAATTTTGTTGTTTTTTTTCAAATAACTTCTGAACAAGTAGAAATTCAGTTGTTTTCAAAATGGCTTATCATTATGCATTAAATTCAGCACTACTTTCCCCATTTAAGTGACCTTTTATCTCCACTAATGCAAGTCTGATGTAACAATTTGGATATTTACACTGATAAGTTACTGAGATATTAATTAGAAAAGGTAAAAATAATTTTCACAGTCTATTGGAAACAAATGAATAATTACCTCACATTTTGAAGCATGTCTGAAATAATTACTGATTCTATTTTTTTACTAGTGCATCTAAACCACTTTTTCTGTTGTATTCAATCCTTTCTTACAAAATAAAAGTTTAATGATCAACAAAATCTATTTATTTGACGATAGTCATCGTACAGAACACACATTTATTATTTAATGTTTCGTCCTTGCATGTTTATTTTCACAGAAGCAATAATATTTCATCACTATATACGTCAAACTTGTTATAATTACATAACAGAAAGACTCAATCGAAAAAAGAAAAGTTTTATCGTATAATATTTCGCTGTGTGTGAATTTCGTAACTAAATCGAAAAAGCAAGGTATGAAAACACATGAGCAAATTTATTTAGAACTGCGTGAAGGGGAGAACTAGCCTCCTCCACCTCCCAGTTCGTCTTCATTTTGCTTGCGGAAACAGTCACCCACGGGGAAGAAGTCCCAGCACCTCTGCTGGTACATGTTCCAAACATAAGTTTCCTGTCCAGTATGTTCGGTGTCCGGTTTGTTAATCAGATGCATGAGGAAGAACCTAAAATTCACTTTGTGAAATTACATGAAGTTTAAAATGATTAAATTTTCAAAATGGCTCCCATCGACCTCTAAACACCAAAAGAAAACAGTACTTACATATAATTGGCCAGGTTATGCTCTCGCTGCACATGGGTATCAAAACCGTGTGGTACATTGTCAAGATAATCTTTGCCCACACCGCAAATGAAGCAATTGGATTCCATGTCCTCTTTAACGCTCTCCAGCTGATCACGAAGCTCACCAAAAGCATCAATGATCAAACCTGAACAAGTCAAATGTTAAATGTTACAAAAAGATTTCATATAAGATACTTGAATAACTAACCCTGAATGATGGCCAGTAGAATAACAATTACAAAGAAGAAAAATGTTATGTCAAACATGATTCTGTACACTTCATAGTCGTCACCATCTGGAGGCTCGATCTCATCACCAATACCTCCACCGGCTCTTACACCTTTGTACAAGTGAAAAACGAAGCACTGAAAGTAACAAGGTAATCAATAAGGTACCAAATACTAGTCTTTAAAATAAAACTTTATAGATATTTAGCCAAATTAAGAAATAAAGATACTTTAAAAAAACATATAAAAAATGCAAAACATCCTATGTGACAAAGAAAACTCATCTCAGATTTTGTAAATATTCCTGGTTTTATTTTAAACTTACCGTCAGCATGTCATGGCATTTTTTGTCCACCTCTTCATCCTCCTCTTGCACATAAAACTTCCTAAAGAAATTGAAAGCAATGACGGTATAAATGTATACAATAATCGTCAGCAACATGACAGTCAGGACGAGCTGCTTGCCATTGTGTGTAACCGACTGCAAGATTGTGCGCAACGTCTTGAATCCAACGGCAACATCCAGCAGATGTGCGGCAAAAAAGAAATTGTTGAAATTGCCAAGGATGGAAAAAGTGAAATACCACAAAGAATACAGGAAAGAATTATCCGTGATTGTAACACCTGCTTTCCAAATTTGGTAACGCCAGTCAATACTGATTATCCTAGAAAGGAAAACAGAGATGTTAACTTGTAGTAAAACAATGAGGGCAACTTACAGTCGTATTAAGCTCTTGTTTTCATCGACATCTTGTTGCTGGAAAGACGTTTTCTCCATGCCTAGTAAATTGCTAATAGAATCAAAATCATATGTTTCACTGTATTTTTGCCGTACTTTCTTCTTAACAAATTTGTCCCAGTAATTCACAGGAAATGATCTAGAAACATGATAATATAATAAATACAATGATATTTAATGACCTTTATGATTAATTACTTTGCTGATATTACGAGTTTATCCCAATGAGACTTTAGATCATCATCTTCTGGCTGTTCGGCGATGAAAAGGCCCTCAAACTCAAGCCGCCTAGCAATTTCCTTTTCCCTTTTGAAAATAGCTAGTGGTACCTGAAGACAAAAATGCAGTGATAAAACAACCTTGAATGAACACCAATTATTTTGTAAAAGGTAAATGCTGCTTAGTCAATTTTTTCTGTAAGTTACACTTCTTAATTTTCTACTCATTTTATTCCTTTTTTGCTAACTTTGTGTATGATAAGAGTCACAGGAGGCCTGCACGACTTTATGCATGTGTCTCAAAAATATATTGCTCTTACCTGAAAAAGAAAAACAATCTTACCTTCAAATGGTAGTAAGCAATCAGCATGGCCAGTGAGACTAAAGAATGCAACAAGGCTGCCAGTCTCATTACATGCATCATGTAGTAGAAGTCTTCATCAACATGCACAAGCTCTAGTGGATCTTCTTCCGATTCATCTCCTGATCCCCCACCGCTTCCTTCAGCAGATCCTTCTCTGATTGAGTTTGAAACATCTTCTTTACTACCACTTCCCTCCGGTTCATTCAGTGAAGATACCTGATAAATGAGGTTTATAAGTACCTAACTTTTTTTTTATTCAGTCTAGCATACTCAATGTAATTTAAACCAGAACTACTTTGTACAGTCATTACTACTGTAAACACTCAATTAAATGTTACTTTTCAATGTATTTGAGGGTTGTCAACAAAAAATCCTATTTACTTGTACATCTGAAAAACAGTGCTAATGCTAAACACATATTGGTGCGCCAGTGGCTTTCATAATTTTGAAATTCAATGAAAAGGTTAAAAGAAAGCACATGCAATCCAGCGCACAGTTTTATGAAGAACATAAAGAGTATGATAAAGTATACACGGTAAAACATTTTAAAAACATAAGAATTTCACACAGTAGCAACTTTGTGGAAACCAGAAACTGAATCATGTTGAGATAAGTATATGAATTGCTAAGAAAACGCCAAAAAAGATAACTTGTTGTAGAAGCAGCTGTGGAAAGATTTCCAGCATACAACCATACAAAAATATTGTAACTTTCATTGATAAATGTCACAATGCCCAATACACAGTCAATTCTCAAGAATTTTACAAAGATAATAAAATAGTTAAAGTAATATTTTTAACATAATACATCACTACTATAAGCCATGTGTGATAATTAAGGTAATTTTTGGCAGCAGTGGTAACTTTTTTGTCTAAGTGCAGAAACAAAAATTTGTACACGACTATTTCATGAAAATAATTTAGTAAATGGTAAGAATGATTTAATTTCAAAGAATCTACTTACTTTGTAGAACAACAGCATGAAGTTGATGCAGAAAGCAAGAACCAGTGCAACATATTTCAAATTGTAAAAGTTGCGGGCCAGAAATGAGACAGCTCTTTGGCCATATGCACCCAAGTTAATTTGAGCAACTGCAGGTGGTTCAGTTTCAGCACGTTTTTTGCTTTCTGTTTCGATGGCCTGCATTGCTGCTTGTTGGGCAGCTTGGGCTTCTGCTTTCTCTTGTGCTGCAAGCTTAGCTTGTTCGCCTCTGTGCAAAGAAAAGGAACAAGAAGAAAAAAGATATAGTTACTTTGATTTTAAGCTTTAATTCATAACTGATCTATAAGATAACAAAACTGCCTTACCCTAGAAGATCAGACAATGAAAGAGGCTGTTCTGCTTCAGCTTCGGGGTGTTCTGTTCCCTCTTCTACACTCACTTCTCCTTCGCCCTCTCCGGATGGGGCTTGACTTCCAGCTGAGGAATCGTGTAATGCCAATTTCATCCTAAAAAAGGAATAATTGTTTTCATCATAAGTTCAACAACACAATAAATAAACTTTTGATAAAAAAAATATTGTTTGATTTCAATGGTACTTACTGGCCAGCATCTTCCTTGGTAACATCTGCACCGAAGGGTTGCACCTCTTTACTTTGCTCTTCGGCTGCAGCTGGTAGTGCAGGTAGTACTCTAATTGGACCAGCCTTAACCAACTCTTCTTCTTTAACAACAACCGGCTCTTCTATTTGTGGGCCTCTCATTAAGGTTAACAATATACCAAAGAAATATCTGAACAACAAAGTACATCATACAAAAATTATAGAATACATAAAAGTATTCTATTCACCTTAATACAGCCGAAACACCATAACCCGAATAATAAAAGGCGTAGAAAATCAACTTAAAGAATCCTATAAACAACTCTGGAATGGTCATTTGCTGCATTTCATTAAACTTGTGCTTCAGATTGGAAGGACTTAAACATGAAAGGCCATAAGAAATGCCGTCTTTGAGAGACTGGTAGGCTCTACGGATTGGATCTTTGGCCATACTACAAGATAATAAATTATATCGTTCCTGATGTATAAAAGAGCAAAGTAAAATTTACCGTTCCTCGTCATCTCCAGTCATATAACTGTAGCTTGCTGCTCTAGTCTGACCGACACCACCAGATTCCTCAACGGCCATGAGTCCACTTGCATGCTGCATTTCAAAGATCGCATCTTCACAGAAGTTTATAAATGCTTCCAACTTTTCCTTGTCTCCCCCTTCTGTTACGATTGAGTAGAAGAATGCCCTCTTTGATTCCTGAATCCAACAGATTTTATCAATAACCAGTAGCGGATGACAAGATATATGTTATATAATTAGCAAATTTTTATTTTTAGTGAATCTTTGGTTAAATACATTCTTTTTTGGTAAACTCTGCAGTTTAAAAAACTATATAAATGATTATTTGTTCCCATATTTATACACAGCATTTTAGGAACGAATTTGTCTTGAGAATTTTGATAATGGCACCCTATTAATTTTTTTCATTTTCTTCATCTCAAAAACAACTAACTTGATGAGCAAAGCAGATCAAACTTTTGTATTCTGAATGCAAATCTAATGTACCTTGATCTGTGGTTTCTCCCACTGCTCAATGTTCGACTCCTTAATTTCAAAATACACCCTTTCTATCCTCTTGCTTCCACCCATGATCTCGATACGTCCGAGGAATGGTTCAAAGTAGTTCAACACTGAACCAGCAGTTTCTAAGAAACGGGCCAGCCTAGGTTCATTGGGCATATGTTCTGACAGATTGGTTAAAAGTACTGCCAAATTGAAGCCGATTTCTTTAGCTGGTTCATGGAAACGGTCAATGAAACCTACATAATCAACTTTACCATCGTGGTTGGTTTCACAGCATGTCAGCAAGAATTCGATTTCCTCTCTGAAATAAAGGAATGGGATTATAGGAATCTTTTGCCTATCTTTGAAATGTAAATTTTTTAGAGCTCCATGCACAGGCAAGATAGTGCCATTTGATTTGATGTGTTAAATTTTGTGAATTTGTAGTTGCTTATATTTAATATTTAAATTTTTATAATAAAGGGAAACATTTTAATGTGTACCTTGCATCTGCACTACTTGAATCCTAAGGAGTAGCAGAGCATGTAATTCAGTAATGGAAATAAATATGATTGTTTTTATTTAAATCCATCACAATATATTTACAATAAGTATTCTTAGTGTATAAGTAGATTTAGGTTTTCATTTTTGATTGTTAAACAAAAGCCAAAAAAACTCATCATCAATCCATAATTTAAATCAATTAAATTATAAAAAGAACTATTAATAAAATATTCTGTCAAAATAAATGGTCAAAATTTTCTGGTAGCTGTTGGTATTCAAAGCAAATTTCTAATATTATTAACACGGAATCCAGTTTATTATTTACTTACGGTGTGTAACTCTTCTGCTGTTCCATCTTCTCCTTGAAATCTTTAGGATAAACCCAGCCATCGCTATTGATGTCAATCTCCTGAAAACTGGCTGAAGAAGTGAGGTCTTTCAATTTCAAGAACATGTCAAAATATTTCAGAATTAACTCGACATTAGAAGCACTTTCCACCAAAGTGTCTACCATCTGTTTACCAATAGTACCTGTAAAAATATATTAATTTTTAATTGCTATAAATACTAATTAATTGTAGTAATAGCTCACCATTAACAACATTGCCTTCGAGCATAGAGAGCATCATTGTAATCATGTCTTTTTGCAAGTTGAGCAATTCTTTTAATAAATCTACTTGACTTGAGTGTTTTGATAGTTTATCTTGCATGTGTGAGAACAAAAAGAGGAAACCACCAACTGCATCCCACAATCTGCAAAAAATCAAAAGTTATTTATCTATACAGGGTGTGATTCACATAAATGATTCATTAGGAGGTTTTGGAGATATTTTTTAGTATAAAAGTCTGGTAATATATAAGGTAGCTCAGGAATTCTATTTTAAAAATATCTTTCCCACTTCTGGTTATGCCAGAAGTAGATGCTAACTTTGTTATTTTAAGTGGAAAACCCTATATACTACGGCATTTTACTTTTACCGCCTTCAATCATAGGGTAACTTTATTAATCATAATTGTGACCTAAAATTTGTTTCTACACTATTAAATACATGTTGAAATACCGTTGCAGATATATTTATTGAGATAAATTTAGAAGAGACAATTTATTCCGAGAATATTATTACATTTTTGTTTTTGTTTTGAATTTTAGGGTAACTTTATTAACTATACTCATGGTCGATATTTTCGAATTTTAATATTTCATGAAAATCTTCCAAAAACCACTTATACAAATCACACTGTATACCTCATCAAGTTAAACCAAAATTTTCCCAAGGTTTTACTTACCTGGAATGAGCTAAAGCCTGCTGATTTAGTGTACAAGGGCCTTGGATTACCTCAGTCAGGGTGTTGAAAACTTGACTTGCTACACCAATGGCTTTGAAGAAATTTGCTTTTCCCGCAGGGTCAATCAATTCTTTGCTAGAATAATGCCAGTAGAAGTCCATGATCGATTCTTGTAATCGCAGCAAGTAATCCACAGTACAGATTACAACATTCACGGTAGTTGTATTACCAGCCTGAGTACGGAGATAGTTTTGCCATTCTATGGTGAAATTGATACGTTAAATTAGCAAGGAAAAAAATTGGGTGATTTTTGTACCTAAGTTGTGACCTTCACAAGTTAGCTGTATAAAACGGAAAAGAGCACATGTAAATTCTGCATCATGCATGTTCTTTTCTCCCGCGGCACCTGAAAGAAATTAAAACCTCTTACTGCAATAAAAAAAATTTAAAATTCTTCGAATAGCTCGGGCAGATCGAATTTATTTTAACTAAAGTGACACATTTATATGATCAGTTACCTTCCGAACCAACACCGAGACCCTCAGCTTTGGTGTTTCTCTCAAAGGCATCCAGATCCAATACGCTACAGCTGTTCATCAAGCCAGCGATGCTAGTGAAGAATCCGACATCCTTTTTTTCTTTCAGGTGGTTCAACATTCCCATTTGAATGTCGGTGTTGCCACCTCTCAAGACTGATATTCCAAGCTGCAATGTTTTCATGACCATTTCCGATGGAACGCCCTTGCAAGCTGAAATGTGGAGGAGCACCATCTCGGCCACTCCTCGGTTGGCCAATCTTGCTTGGTGGAAAAGGAGMTMTTGCTTTTCCATTTCTTGTTCCTAATAAATTAGAAGTGAAACGTAAGAGGAAAGATATATCCCGGGAAATAACAACTGCCACATTCAAAATTTGTGTTTTATTTAGATGGAAAATAGTTTGCATTTGTAGCGTCCCCCCTCCATTTTAACTTTATAACGCTAGCTAGAAAGTTTGAATAAAGTAACATTGCTGTGAAATGACCTCCTTATTTTTTCTCAAAATCGAAGCTATCAACTCAAAAATTTTATATGAGATGTTACAGCTGATTTGAAAGCGGCTTTCATTATCTACATCATTTACACACATTCTTTTAGGATTTGGTTAAGTTTTTTTTCAGGTAATTACAATTATATTATCAGTTATTAACTTTTGTTTCTTCTTTTCCTTCCTCAAAGAGTTTTATGGCAGCTTGCAGGCAAGGGAAAATTTAAAAACATTTATTTTATAACAATGAATATTGTTCAGTAGTCAGTAAAAATCTAAAAATTTCAAAACCTACTACATAATTACTGGCTAAGTAACTCTTATAAGAAGCGAATATTCATACTTTTCACTGATCAGTAGGTAATTGGAACATTATTTCAGTCAGTTTTTTGATCAAGCAGAGATTAAAACTATTTGCAATCTTAGTATAGTATATAGTAGTATAAAGTATAGTAGTAATGTGCAAGATACAGGCCCCATTAAACCCAAACCACTGGTACATACACTGAATCAAGTTAACTTTATGTCAATAAACATATGCATTAATTTTCAATGTCGAATCATTAAAAAGTTTTATTGCTACAAAGTACTTAGAAATATTTGTTAAGACACAAATAAATCAAAGCAATACTTTTACATTATATGAAGAATTTTTTGTTATGCTAGATTATATCTGTATTTTGTTTTTGATACTTAAAAATATATTTATTATAAATAAATAAATAACGACAATAATCTAGTAATAGTCCAATATAGAATGTAACAAACATGAATATAAATCTCTTACCCTCAGTTTTTTTATAGTCCGCTATTGCATAGGAACATACATCAATATTTCATAAAGACCCTTATTTTATAACATTACAAATAACGCAGATTGAGAATAATTTACATCTGCAAAAGAGAAAGTATAGTATAAAATAATAAAACAAAAATAATTCACAACTGAGGATGTCAGCGGCAAAAGGTACTTCAGAAATAGTTTTTTGCACTAGATATGGGATAAGATTACCATGCTATTTTATATTATGCTTTCTCTTTTAAATAATCCAGATTTACTTACATGAATAGAAGATCCACCTTCCTCTTCGCCCCCTCCTTCTTCTTCTTCCCCCTCTTCCTCCTCCTCGCCACATGACTTGGCGATAATTTCTGCATAACTCATGTACAGTGGGTCTTCCTAAAAAAATTGCAAATAATAAGCTTATAAAACTTTAATATAGTGCATCTTTACTTGAAGTGCTCCCGAGCGTTCTGTCATAGCTCCACGGCAGAAGGTTGTTACTAACTGCGTCAGAGGATCTGGTTTTCCCTCTTCTTCTTCTGCATCTTGTTTCTTTAATTCGGCATCTTCAAAGCTTTGGGTGAGGTCTTCAATCATCACCTCCTGTCCAACGTTCTCATCTTGCAACCACAATTCATGATAGGTACGAATGAAAATATTGATGGCACGATGTCTAAACAAATAAAATCAAAATAAAAATAACTTACAGTATATTTATTTTATATTATACGAAGTTCATCAAAACAATACATGCTTAAAATGATGACATCTTGGATTGTTTTATTATTTGCAATACTAATCTTAATCAATAGCTTTTTCTATAAAAAATGGTACTTTGTTGATTTCTTTTTTTGTTTTTTGGAGGTATAGTATAATCTATATCGCAACCATACACTCAGTAGCAGTCAGTTCATTGGTTGTTGTTACCGAAGCTAACTAGATTGGGGAAGTCCCAGAACAGTGTAACCTAATATGGTGACTGAACGAGTAGGAAATTTTAAATGAATTTAAAAGTGCTGCAGTGGAAAGCTGCTGGCTGCAAAATATGGCATGGGTACAACAACAATTTCACCCTAAATAATTAATAGGGATAAAATAATTAAGCATGTACTTCTTTTTTCATTTACAGTTTCTTGTTATTACAGCAATTAAATTCTGCACAGCGATATTGGTGACTGCATTTCGATACCAAAGCAAAAAAAAACTGTACAGTTCAGAATACCCAGTATCATAAACAGATCTTTATAGATGGCTTCTGTTACAAAGAGAAAAACACGCAAATGTAACTACAACACTAATGGCATGGCATTCCCAAATTAAAAGTTAGTGGAGAAAAGTTATCAAGCGATCCTAGAGTGGTTCAACCTTTTCTGCAAAATTCAGGGAAAAATGAACGAGTTTAAGCTTTTACCTAGCCAAATATACAACGCTGATGAATCAACACTATATTCTAAGCTACAACCAGGTTTGTGATTTGTGTTATTAAAGGTTTATTTTAACATGTTCTAATACTGAATTAATTAATACTACTTTTCTTAAAGGTCTACATATGTATTTATTTTTTTTTGACTTGCAAATAAATGTTTGACAGTCTAAAATGATATTTTTTTTAAATTAGTTGGGCAACCTCTCGGAATCTGATAACTGGTATAAAAATAACACTATTTTACAGTATAACTTTTTTTTAAATAACGCCCACCTAGTGAAATATTCACTCTTAAATATGGGGGGAAGAGAAACAGTTTTAAAAAAATATCTTTTAGACCGGTCGATATAATGTCATCAAATTTTAATTAATCATTATTTGAAGTAGAAGCCCTTAAAATGATGCCCACATATTTTTAATAAATATTTTGGGGGGCTGGGAACGGGCCAACCCCTGACAAAAAAATCCACCCACCTTGTCATTTTATACAAAGCCGGACATCGAAGGCAAGCCAATGCAGCTCGTTTTCTAGCAGCTCCGAGCACTCTCCTCCAAGCATTAGTATTAGACTTTGGTTTAGAGGCCTGTTAGTAATGCACACCAAAAACTCTGTTAAGTTCACAATGTTATATGATGCTAAAGAAGAAATGACAAACGCCAAGCCAGTATGGAACAAACCTGGGCAAACTGTGCAACGAAGCTTGTCTGAAGCAAGAGAGTACTGCACGTTTTCGTTGGGTAGAAACAACGCTGCGGTATACGCCTTTTTGCTGTTGTTGAGGATGGTCAATCTGTTTGCGTAACGCAAATAATGCATAATTATAAATAATCCTTGCTGAAGTCAACTAATGTGAATAAATATAACTGAACTTTGCAAATAAGATTGTAAACAAGCTAACCCTATTTAATATGTAAAGTTAGTTGAGTATTCCAAGTAACGTTCTGAGATGTATAATCATTAATKATTTGTTTTATACCTAAAGTTTTATGTTAAAAAAATAATTCAATAGATAACAGTAATAGTACACGAYATKWTAAGATGATATCAGTTTTTGATGTTGTTTATGGGAAAAATTCTGCAGCCTCTAGGCTGTCTAAAATATGCAATGAACTTTCTAATAATGTAGATTTTATAGGTTTACCTAAAGATTATAATTTCTAAAAGAGTTAAAAACTGTGAATGAAAATAGTTTACCTGAACTCTTTTACTAATTAACATATATTAACTGTATTGTATCTATGTTTGTTTTTATATATTAATTGTAATTGGCACAGCTGTTAATAAATAAATAAATAAAGTAAAAACAAAACCAAGAAATAATGAAAATTGCAAAAATATGATTACATTTTTGAGTAAAAGTTTATTTACAAGGATTATTAACTTTATGGTCCCACAAAAACAACCGACTATTCTGTTATTCGTTTGCATCTAAATGCTACAAATCTTCTATAATTTAAGCTAATTGGAATACTCAATATGATAAAAATTAATCCCTATAAGAAAAATTTAGAAATGGAATATCAGAGAAAATATAAAATTTCAAAAGTTCAAGAAAAATAAAGCAAATCCCTTACCATGTGCAGCCCATACAAAACTTTACTCATCGCTACAATCCTATCCACGGTTTCTTCCAGAAGATTTTTGCCATTACTGTCCACTATGCCGATGGCGGTACTTTTTTTACTACCAAGTTGGCTATATAGATAATGCTGCCAAGACATTTCATCTGCAGGATCGATCTTATCAGGCAAAGTAAGCTGTGTCTTTGCGAAATTGATGATGTCATACTCGGGCATTTTCTAAACGAAAAGCACAGTTAAGTTTGCATTCTATATTGCATCAGTTGTACTCATATATACCTTCAAGAACCGATCTTTGCAATGCTGCACCAGCTCTTGCTCTCTACCAGCAAATAAGTTGAGACCAACTGGTAGAAGACGCTTGAGGCATGCTACCATTAAAGATGCTTGGATTTCTTTTGCCTTGTCTCGCTTCTTATCCCGGTTTTTTTTCTTTTTCTGCAYGATTAAATTCATATCATAGCAGAGAGCATGAGAGTATTAAATATTGTAAAGAATAGAAAATTGTACTTTACCACAATTTGCACATCCTGTGGTACGATTGAAACATCAAAGATAAAAAAGATGTGATAATAATTACTATTAATTAAAAAAATCATATCATTAAGAATATCGTAAGAAGAAAAAATGTATATAATATGTTTCTAAATAGAGCTACAATGTGGCTGATTATTCTTTTATGTTGTTGAAGACTAAACTAAAGAAACCACAAAAGAAGTAAGTAACAAAGAGTACGCTCAATTTAAAACTGAAGCACTGAAAAAAATTAAATAATACAATATTTACATTTTTCATCATATAGTATTAACTTTTTGAACTATTGCAAATATAATTGCTGCATTACCTTTCCTCCTGTTGGTTGACTACCATCAGGTACAACAGATCTGCGTGTTGCTGTCGGCATTATCAATGTCATGTTGTCAATTTCATTAGCCGATATGAAGTTTTGTTCTTCCCTCAAAAAGTACTGAGAATTGGACCAAATATTGAAAATGTCTGCTACATGGTTATAGAGGTCTTCTGCTTCTGCTACATTATGCCGTAGCCAATGGTTACGTTGAAGATCCACATATTTAATCAGAAGAGGATAGAAAGAGTAAATATCACGGACAAGAAGGTGCCAGTCCTCTTGGATTTGAGCTTCAATCTATAAAAGAATTGCCATGATTAGGATTTTTAGATTTTTCAATTCAGCTGTGTTTTGTGTATTTTAAGGAAACAGAAGCTGAAGTGAAATTATAACTTAGCCAGTAGCTGCCCACCCTGCACCAAATATAAAAAATGGACTATATTTTTCACTTGGCATCAATTTAATTTAATTTTCAAATTATATGTAAAACTGCAGGAAGAAGGCAATGGGTGCTAAGTCGGGGCTCAGTTGACAGCAGTTGACTCATCAGTTCCATCATTTGAGTGCTTAAATCGCTAAATTTACCTGCGAGGTGTCTTCAGTGGAACTTTTAATAAAGCCGCGCAAGCTTTCTTCCTTGTGATACATGGCTTCAGTTCGCTTCTTAACTCTTTCAGCCAGTGGTAAGAATGGATCTTTAAGAAGCTCTTCACTACTGTTTATAATGATCTGTTGGGTGTAAGCAGCTATACGAGTCATCCAAGGTGAACTTTCATTGCCGATGTTCTTCTTGATTAGCTTCAACACATTTTTCAACAACTGATTCATGTAGTCTGCTGTCACCATGGTTACATGGGCTCTAAAAAGTTTCGACAAAATTTAAACACAATAATATTTTTTATTATTTTTTTCTTTTGTTAATGCTAAAGGTTTTCAATATTGTAAAAACAACGCTTACCCTCCAGTAGGGCTAACATTGTCAGGTCCCTGCTGCCACCAGAATGGTAAATATGAACAAAGCATTGGCAGAATTACATCTATAATGTGGGGTGCATCTACGTAAGTCTTTTCACTATCAACAAAATGATCCACTTCTGACAAAATTGTTTCTAAAGTTGGCATTGAACCTTCCATACGAGCCATGATATCTAAAACAAATTACAGTGAAAACATGTTATTCACAGGTTACTTGAAAACATGACAAACACACAAATACACAAATCATGAATACGGATTTGATATTTTGCAAAACACACTATGTGTCTTATAACTTGTTGATGACATCTTCCATTTCTGAGAGCTAAATGTCAAATCACAATGTATTGAATTTTCAATACTGTTTAGATGGTAATCTTCCAAACTGTGGCCTATATTGCATTCGGTAAAATTTTTTTTTAATCGAAGTAGAATTTTTAAAGAAATTTGATCACATCAATGTAACTTTTTCACTTACCCTGGGCCTCAAGTGAATGATCAGCTATCCTGTTGAGTAGAGAATACGGATTATGCTTATTCAGATGCGGTTCCAGATAAGCAACAGGGAATGTAGAACCGAAGGCGCCCAAGCATGAACCCAGAGCGGGCTTGTGTCTCTCTATTTCAGTTTTTAAATACTTCCTGTCATGAGTTAAAGTTGGATCAGTTCCCAAAGTGTACAGAGAAGATAAAATTTTATAAGAAGCCACTTGGATCTCATCCACTGGAATGAAATTCTGTATTAATAATCGAATTTCAATTTTTTGTCTGAACAACTTACAAAGCAGATCACTTCCATATTCGCAATTTGCGAGGTGATCGAATAGTGCTGTTAAAACTGGCAGGACCACAGAATTGATGTAGAAGAGCGAAGTAGATGTTTTTAGATGGGTTCCACGTAGGTGACTGTATTTACCCTTTGAAAAAAAAATGAAACATAAGTTAGCTGGTTAGTGAAATAAATTAGACCATAATAAAAATAATACTCACTAACTAACTAACTAACTAATATGTTCAATGAAAATAAAAAAAAACTATCTGACAAGTGTGGTTGAAAATTTGAGGCACTAATTATAGAAAAAAAAAATTTCTCAAAAATGCTTTGTGGTAGCTGTAAAAAACATAATAGTAATTGCCTTTTTTAGTCCATAAGACAAAAAGGCTACAATATACAGGACATTTCAATTAAATTTCACAACTTTGGTACTTGGTACATTTGCACTTACCTCTTGCAAATTGATAATTGTATGTGCCAAATCATCAGCAGTATTGTTGAAGAATGTCAGCATAGACGTCCTGATGAACTCAGGGCAATTCTTCACCAACGACTTGGCATCGATTCCTTTCACTAGCACCTGCAAACAACGCACAGTAATCTTCACATCAGGTCCAAAGGCAGCCAATCGAGATCTCAGCAGGCTAGCCAATTTGCAGAATAATGCGGCTACCATCTCTTTTTCCTTCAAACTCGCAGCCCCAACCATATTCGTTGCGGTGGCAATTGCGATGAAGTAGTTACGATGGGTGGAGAAGTATTTTTCCATTAGCGGCAACACAACCTATAATAATATATAATTATTAGTAACAACCAAGTGAAATGGAATCTAAATAATGTACTTTTGAGAAAAATTTGATATCCCTGGATGATGTCTTATAGGAGTTCCTGCGGCTGAAAGTAGATGATGGTTTTAAAAGTTTCATGTTGATTGTGGCACGATCCAGGTATTGGATCAGTTTCTCCAAGAGGCTGTAAGCAAAACGCAGTTCGACTGCAGGTCCAGTTGTTGTTTGCTCGGTCTCTGATTGTGTTCCTCGACTGGGTCTGAAATGCAACTCAAAAATATTAGTAAAGTACATTTTCAAAGTATAAAGTTAAGTAATTTCATATTTTGTTCAGTACAAATGTGTGGTGCTACTCTTCATAGTAATAATAATAATATCAATTTTTTTTTTAAGTCAAGCTTTAACTTGTAACGGATTTTTTTGACAGTTCCATCGTTTGCTAAATTTATGGAATTTACTCATCTGAAGCTGCCTGTGATCTTTATTGGGGTACTTGTCATAAAGTTAAAGTTCTCAAAGCTTAACACGGTAAAGGTTAAATATTTATAGTTTAGTATGACTATCAATTCTCCATTTTAAAGTCAACAAAGGTTGTTCCATTTTTTTCTTCTAGACTGTGCAATTTCCTGAGCGAGTTAGGGTGGGTAGGACAAAAAGACCATAAATCGAATCAATGAATTCTATCAAAAATATACCCACCTGTGTAATTTATATCCCTGATACTGCAAATATTTCAAAAACTCCTGAGACCTCTCCCTGTCTTTCTTCTTTTCTTTATCAGTCAGCAAATCGTACGGCACAAGCTGTGGATGAATGCCGCCTCCGCAGGTCATGAGTTCTTCTTTCTTCTTCTTAGCCCAAATATCGTGTGCATTCTCGGCCAGTCTCTCCGCCATATTCTGCATTTCTCGGGACAAAGTCAAATTGGTCATGTCTACTGGGTGAGGGTTGTAGTTGAACGGTGAAGAGGCATCACCTGATGATCTCCTGACAGAGCTTCTGTTGTTCGATGGCAGATCAACTTCAGAATGCTCTACTGACCAGCCAATGGCCAGTAAAGCTTTGAGGGATTCACGTACAGGTTCTTTGTATCGCTCTTTTTCCTATAATGACGGCAAATCATTTAAAGATTAAAAAAGATTTCCAAGTCAGATATCTAATGGCAAAGCGGGAAATTTTAATTTACTCAGATGGAAGAAAGAAATTGTTAGTAACAAAAGATTATATTATTATACAGGGTGTCCTCGAAATACACGGACATTGTTTGACAAGTGATAGAAAACATGATTTTTTAAATCTTTTTCAAATAAAAAATTCAAAAACGTTTTGTTTTTTATATACAGGGTATTAATAAAAAAATATATTTTTTTAAATACAACTTTAACACCCTGTATATCAAAAACAAAGCATTTTTGTAAATTTGGTGCTTTAAAAAATCTCAGGTCAGGTGAGGTCATTTTATCTTATGCCATTATGATTCCCACTAAATTTGAAGTATCTTTTATAGTTCTGGAATAATTAAAAAACAGCCTGTATATAAAAACAAAACATTTTTGGAATTGTCTTTATTTGAAAATTATTTCTAGAATCGCATTTTCTTTCACCTGTCAAACGTTGTCCATGTACACCCTGTATATTTACTTAAAACAGAACAGAAGTTATTCCAAGTTAACACAACTCCTTTGGCATACTTACATAATCATTTAGCATGGAATATGGTTTAAGCCTTGGATGGGTTTTGTTCAGGTCTGACCAGCTTTCTCCATACTGCCACCCATTTTCTAATTTGCGGGATGCCCAAGCATCGTGGTAATGTTCGGAGAACTTTTGCACTATACTGTTAAGATCATTATTCAGTTGTACAGAAGAGGTGTTTATCGGCTGTGGATTATATGGTCCATCGGGTCCTAAAAGCAATTTCTTTTTGCTTTGGATAGCACAATATTCAGTAAGCAAAATGTACTAGGAAACATGAAACTAGACCCCCGCGAAGTAAATTTTGTATCTCTTATAGCTGACCTAAGCTCACTGATAGATAAAGTAAGAACATATATAGGAGAGCAGGATTTTATTCAGATCATCTATCAGTAATTGCAAGCCTAAAACAAATGATATCCCACATGAAAACAAAGAAGGAAATTATAAATATTTAAGAGCCCTCAACCCGTTAAATTGCTCACAGCAATGAAATAAGAAAAACTGATTCTCTTTTTTAATTTCTGTTTGCTAGTAAAAAATGTAGAAAGTATACCCATTTTTTAAAAGTTTATAAGGCAGTATTTTTGTTGTATTTATAGATGAAGAAAGACTGCTCGAAAAAAATTATGTTTAATTTTTTTTTATTCTAGCTGCGCTTAAAAGTTTGATTTAGTGAAACTGTATCATGATTTATGGTGGCAGAGGGAAACCTCTACACGCGTTAACACTWAGGTTAGGAAAAATTATACATGTAACACCAGTACCTAAAATCTATATGCTTAGTTGTGATTTGTTAAAAAATATTTACCATAAATGAAACTGAATTGCAGAAATAAACTCACCTGTAGTTGCATTTTTGTTCGCATACCACTCATCATCATAATTCTTGGACAAAGAATAATCAGGAGGTAGAGCACATCCAATGGCGCTCAAGCAAGGCAAGGCCTTTCCAAACAGTTCCGGATCATAATCCATTTTACTCAGAGAATCAAAAATATTCGAGAACAACATCATTGTCAATCGCTTTTCCTCATCACTTGCAGCACCGTACAATCCTTGCCCTGTAGTTGACCCGTAATATTTTGCACAGCGATCATAGTGCAATGTCAACAATCTCAGGGCGACTGTAGTGTATTCAGACAAATTCGACACGTCGATGGTCAACTTTCTAAGTAATTTGAGCAACATGGACGGCTGCAGCTGACTGGTGAGTGCAACCAGGAAATCCGAAACTGCCTCTCTTTGACCTTTGGTCAACATTCGGTTTTTGGAAAGTCGATACACTGTATGGAGGGTGGCATCCAACAGTGAAGAATAATTTTCCGCTTCATTATAGAATTTGCTGTGTTTTATCAGCAATGGTAGGATGGAATTCCCTATGTATCTATTCATGCTTAGGGCCATGTCAGATTCAGAACCATCATTCTGCAAGAAAATTTAAAGAAAAATCATAAAATTACTTTCTTCGGTATAATAAGAAAGAGGTTCATATTAAAATGCATGTCTATGCTGTGCTGTCTACACCTCAACCAACTGCAGATAGTACTATTTTGCTGTCATTACAGCTCATCAGTAGTACTGTAGCAAACCGTATGTATTCGTTACTGAGTAACGGGTAGCCGGTCAGAACCGAAGTATCGATTCGTTACTGCCTTTAAAATATCGTTACTCGTTACTCGCATCGACGGTAAATCGTGCTCGCATCTGGCATCTCACAATCCGATCCCGACTAGTGTTCGGGTCGAGAGTGGGGACTTCGGACACCGTACTGCACTACTACCGCTGTGAGATGATCGAAATACGAAATGCGATTACCGACTATTTTCTCGTATGTCATGTTCGTAGTTCGTAATCGTATGCCTTGTTGCTAGGTGCAAGTTGGACGGTTGCAGTCGTCGCGGAATGGCGGGAAAGACAGTGACGAAGAAGCATTAATAATTATGGTTTATCTTACCATTTCTTTGATACAAATTCGCTACGTATTTGATTAATTAATAACCGAATAAATAGGTACGATTCGTTACCGATTCGGTATCCTGCGCTATAGGTACGTGTGCGAGGATCCGGGCGCGGAGTATTCAGTTGGTAATTAGGTTTCCCTCTCGTATAACAGTAACGAAAGTAACGAGTAACGAATATTTTGTAACGAATACTCGGAGCTGAAATAACGAATACATACGGGTAGTGATTTTCTCGTTACTTTTACACCACTACTCATCAGTGCAGTTTAGGTCTAGTGTAGACAAAACGGCATAGAACTGGTTTTGCTTATATACCAAAGCAATGGTATGATGAAAGTAAGAATTTAGGATGGCAATGCCATCTGTCAGCATTACACTGACATGATGACAAAGCCACCTAGCTGCCTTAACGGGTACTACGTCCTAAAGGAAGTGACCTGTAGCCTGACAAATTGGCATGCAACTGTATACTTTAATTTGAGAGGTTTATACTTGTAATGGTTTTTATAGTGTAGAAATAGCAAAACTTAAAAATTTTAAAAAATATAACACTACCACTTACAAAATAGTAATTGCTAAAATGTGTAATGTCTTCTCAAGTAAAAGTAAAATTTTGAAATCCACTTACCCTATCTAACATAGTCGCACATCTCAAATCTGGTAGGAACGCTTCCTCTAGTAACTTGTAGAACAAATCCTGCGTTTCTATGCCATAAACTCTTTCAAGGAACAGCACTACCGACTGCTTGTGTGCTGGAATTAAACCAGAAGGCATGTCCGACTTAGGACGTTCTTCACCCGCTGCTGGATTTTGCAAAGTAAAGCGCAGGCTAAGAACTCCTTGAAGATCTTCAAGTGGAACCAGAGAACGCAAAATTGCACGGGCCCTGAGAGATTCATTTTTGCCCTGAAAGCACATACAAACAAGCACTTTATTAATTTTGCCAAATATTTATTGTAATGCAATGTAATGTAATGTTTTTATTAATTGAAAGTAGGATAATCTGTAGACAATTTAATATTCAATCTCATATTTCTATGTTACATATTTTAATAGCTACGATGAATTCATATACCTTAAAAAAATTATTACATACCAAAGCGATAACTGAAGTGTCCGGTGCACATCGGCCCAGTAAATCAACTAATGTACAATAAAAGTTCAAAATGGCTGCACCTGTGTCGATATAGTCTTCATCATCATCACTCTCTGGTAAAGGATGAGTAAACTGTGATACATTAACTGTGCCTTCTGGTTCATCCATTAGCTTTCTTCTGTCAGCTATGCGTTCTGACATCTATTCATAAGAAAGAAAGTTACATTTAATCTGGCTGCTTATTCATGTCTTTACCTTGTTAGCATCCATAATAGCTCTTAAAAGACCTTCGCCTTCACCTCTGAGAGCTGGACCTAAACACTCGGGTCTTCGAATTAACAATCGAATGACCAAGTTCGCATTTTCTTCAACGCTTTCTCCATTTACCTGTCAAAAAGGAGTTTGAACATATATATTTCAGGAAGAGATTACAATTTTATTTCCTACCCAAACACAGAATCGCAAGAAGTCTAAATAACGCTCTCCTTCTACTGGATCCCAACCTAAATCAGGGTAGCCTTTTTCTATAAGTTCAGAATTGGATTGAAGTCCACACCGGGATAAATAGATGGCGATCTTTTCTAGGTAATGTTCTCTGAAATCCACAGATATTTGTATTGCAATATATCAAGCAACTTTTTCTATTTTCAAGATAGAGGATGTAAAGTATTTTTTTAAAAAGGTATCCAAAATTTTAAATTATTACAAATCATTGTTGTCTATGTAGACTTATAAACAACGAGTTCCCACCTGGGTTGGGTATTTTCGACTACTCACTTAATAAATTAAAAAATGGTTTGCAGAGGGGAACACTTTTAGTTTAGTTTCGTTTAATTAAATGCTTGTCATTGTTAGTTTTGTACATTTAATTTTTTATGGGTTTTTGTAACCTTCCTGGCAATAAATATATTAAATTAAATAAAAATTAAAAACTAAACTAAATTCATATGTAAAATATACCTCAAAGCCAGTGCAAGTTCCGTGTTCTCCATCAATGACGAATAAGCCACGTCAAGAGGTGTAGAACCCCTTAAACTTGGTCTCGACAACAAAATATTACTGTTGTCCAGCAAAAAATCAAAGTGCTCGAACATGGCTTTCTGATTTTGCCGGCCAGTACGGCAGAAATAACAGAGGAACCTACAGCATGCCACCACCATTTCGTGAGAAGTATCCTGCAAGATTTCGTTCAATGTATGAAGCAGGGAAAAATTGATGACACCATTTACCTTTTTCGGTACTGCTTCGCCTTCAGCAGCTTGCGGTTGTGCGCTGGCATCAGATTGTGCCTGAGATCTGCGGCCCAGCGTATTTATCATGACTGCCATGACATTTTCATGAATACGTAATACACGAATTAAATCAGGGTGTTGGAAGAAAGTGTGGTTATTCACAAGTTTCCTGTTTAAAGAGAGAACACGTTTAATTAATTGCAAGTGGTGAGACTACTTTTAAATTAACCCACAGGCTATTTCACGAGCTTATCCCGATCTGCCATAAAACGTTTGGCAGTTTTACAACTAAATAGAACAGAAAAAATTTAAATATCTAAAACTTTAATCTGCAGTGCATCCTAAATGGCAGCAAAGAATCACCACAGCAAAGTACTTACCATAGCCTTTCCCTCATTAATTCCTCTTCTTCTTGAGACATCTGGACAGGTAACAAGGCTCTTATCTGACTAAGGCCAACCCACATCTCAGCAACATCCTCTTTTGTTTTTGAATTAATAACATAAGTCTTCTGCAAAGCTCTTATTAATTCTCCCACTGTGTCATACTGTCGTACAAGCAAACTAGAAGCAAATACACATTAGAATGTTGGAAGAAATGGGCATGAGATTTTTCTCTTGAAACACCCTAATCTGGCCTGACATTCCAACTTTGTCTTACATACGATGTTTGTTATTACCTACCTGAACATCTCTTGTACAAGTTTAGCGGTCTCAATCTGCTGCTCCTCCGCCCAACTGACAATAGTAGAAATCAAAACTTTCCTAAACACTTCTTCAGGAGTTTTCCTTTCAGGTTCTGGTTCTTCCTTTGGTTCTTCCTCCAGCTCTTTCACAGCATTTATCAAGTTGTACAACTTTGTGATGGCTCCAGGTTTATGAGTATCCTCAGGATTTTCTTCTTGAGGAGGAGCCAGCAATGCCTTCAACGATACATGGGCCATAAGATGATCGTGGAAGTCATTCAAACGACCCATGAGATCTTCACCGATCGGGCAGTTCTCTTTTTCGTCTCCTTCTAAGTTTTTGAAGCCTAATATAGCGTTCATTTGTTCACGAGGTGGACAACGGAATTCTCTGGTTTTCTTGGCTGCAACAGCTGATGGCAGGTCTGATTGTTTGATTTCCACGTAACGTCTCAGTTGGTCTGTTTGGATATCATAGACAAAATCGTGGCTGAATGCAATTATCGATTCTACTCTGTGCCGAAGTTGTACATCATTTAAGTGGTGAATCAGATAACACATTTGTAGCTTGGCTCCTTCAGCCATTTTCATATGCAAAAGACCTTTTCTGTGTTCATCTTTGCCATCTAAGGAAGTGAACACATAAATAATTTTAATGTACCAGTTAGTGAAAATTAGCAACATTTCTTTCTACTAATGGATAAGCTAATTATTAATAACTCACCTTTATCAAAAGTTTCATCCCAGGTTTCCGGATGAATCATTATCAGCATTTTTTCTACATCTTCATCCCTAAGCATTCCAACCAACAGGAGTCGATCAACCAATTTCAACAAAGGCCTTAAATTACATGGAATCAGATTTGGACTTGAAATGAATGTAGTATTTAACTTACAAAAACAGATTTTCGTTAGATCCTCCTATAGGATCTCGATTATGCACCTGATTAACTTGCACTGCTTCAGCCAATGCAGCCATGACAAAATCTCTAACTACATCCAGCGGGAAGAATGGTGAATATAAATTTTTTATGTTGTCTATAGATTCCCTACGAAGGCCATTGACAAATGTAATAAATTCATTTATAGTAAAATAACAACTTACGTAATATCTGTCATTTTCATTTGGGGTCGTACTGATTCTATTTGGAGTTTTCTCAAACTATGTCCCATTTCGGGATCTTGTTCGTACAGGTCCTTCAAATCTTGACCCAGGGGAATCACGAATTCATTCTTACACACTTCCCTTTAGTATAAAGTGATTACATTAAAACTTACTTCAATAACAGCTAATACAGTGGATTCCACCCACAATGGATTCAATTGCAATAGAAATTTAAATACATTGTAAAATACAGATTAGAAAATTAAGACAAAATTTGAGTAAAATTAAGTTGGTTGAAATGATTATTAATAATAAAAAACATGAGTTTACAGTGCATAAAAAATATACAGTAATAAATAACCATGAGACTCTATCTAACGAACTAGGACAACTTATGTAAAGTATAACTGTACAAAGCATAATCATACTAGTTATCATAGTATTCCAAAATTTGATATTGACCACAGGACAATACTAATTTCCTTAGATTTTAAGTCCATTATAAGTAGATTCCACTCTATTTTCACCAAACACTTACATTGTTGTTGCAGTCGACTCCAAATGCACGGCGATCAACAAGTCGTAAAATCCTTGTCTCAATGGTCCACTCATATATTCCGACTTAATGGCATACAGCAACTGCTTTTGATCGACATGTTTACACAGAGCATGTGCCGCCCTGTAGTTGCTTTGGTAACAAAGTGCAGCATACAAGGTAAGCGTGTGTGCATGGAAACTCAACAGCTTATCCATTTCAATTAGCTCTAAGATATCAATGCAGCGATCTTCCTCTGGTATGTGCAAGGCAAGCATTGAAATGGGGTCTTCACAGAGCATTGACCAACCACGAATATCGGACAGCTTAAGGGCATGCACTTGCAAACTTTGGTTGGGAACCTACAGTAAGTTAAGAAGATTGTAATGAAAAATATTTTCTAATCTAAACTGAATATTAATCCTACGTTTTAATTGGTTAAATTGGATAGAAAAAATTATTAATCAAATTGATTTATGCCAGTGAGTGAACAAACTAATTTTATTAAATTGAACTTTGTAGAGCAAAGCAAACAAGAATCTATTGTTTTTTTTTAATTTGCCTTGTTATATGGTATTTATATTAATGACCAGATTTTTATGATAAAAGAAAAATCTTTATATTATTACATCATTTTATTTTATGTCATCCCAAAGTTCGAATCTCGATCAAGGCCAATACAAATAAAATATCACATATATTCTTATCTTATACAATATAATTGCAACATCATTTAATGAACTACTATTAAAACTTACCCTAGCCCACTGATGTGGCTTCAAACACTGAACTTTCAACCTTGGCGGGAACTGCGGAATAACATGTTTTGCACTGTTCTGTAGGACTGCAGCAGACAAGGGCAAACTTGATGGGGTCCTTCCCAATTCTATCTGGAGAATTTCCTTACTTGTTGCCTCAACAAATATCGCTGGGAATAATTTGGTCTCTGGTTCCATCTGCAATAACAATGAGGTATAGGTAAAAGAAACATTTATAATTAAAAGGATGGAGCCTACTTTGAATCTGTATTTGGTAGCTTTGCCTTCACAAGTGAATGATATGACTCCGGTAGACGCATCGACAAAGCAACCCACAAACATTCCTTGGGAAGCACCTTTGCCAGAGGCATCCTGCGTTACTTCATTGTAAAGTTCATCTGCTCGAACCATGTAACATGACTGGCGATCAATACTGAAAAAAAATAAACACTTGTACCAAATTAATAATAATCAATCAATATTGCACAAATATTGCTGTAAAAAAATCCAGTTTCTAGATTAAGCAAACAATCGCTAGTGTATTACACTGAAAAATAATACAGTGTAATGATAACACAAAAGTAAAGGGCAATACTTTCGTCAGTGATATCCAAATTAATAAAAATGTGAGTATCAATTGCTGAATTGATAAAACTATGACCACAACAGAGATTATAACACTTCAGCATTATGGTACATCAAACTTTAAATGATTACAGTTACAGTAATAGAGAAGAAAAGAAAATTAAAATTAAATTATAATATTTAAAACACTTAGATATGTCATTTATTAATATTATGAATAAAATAAAAGGACTCCATTAGTGGATGATAAAGACATGAAGGTAAAGTTAACGTAATGAATGCTATTCAACAATTGTAAAAAAATCACAGTTTTATCCTATGCTAACTTTTTTATAAAAAATGAACAAGATTTGACCAGTTATCTTGTCCAAACATTTCTTATTTTGCTCATATTTGGTTAAAATTTCGTACTTACTAAAACATTTCTGCAAAATTACTTACCTTCCTAAAAATCTATCATAGTCATCAACTATGACCACTGAACTCTTCAATACTTGATTTTGGTTGAAATCTTTGCTGTGTAAATGGTATTGGGTGGTTACCCAACCAACATATACGTGAGTTGGGTCTTGCCCAGGAAAGATGCGAACACCTAACGAAATTTTATATTATTCATTGTTATAATAGGATCGAAAGCAGAACTTACCATAAAAATATTCATTCATAAGTTTCAGACATTCAGCATCAAATATTTCATCACCAACTGATTCTACATCTGAGGTCTGTGGTACACTTAATTGTTTTTGCTGTTTGTCAGGCATACCTTGACTCATATCAGCCTAAGTGAAGTACATAAGTTATGGTTACTAAAAATGTTATCTATCACATAATTAACATAAACATTTGGTATATAGTAACCCTTTATGAGTTTATGAAATACCAAAAGATCACAAAATTCTTATAATAAGATAGAATGCTTTCTGTGGTGGCAAAACAATAAGTTTGTCATGTACAGTCGGTTGCAAAATCAATGCTACGTCTACTTTTGAACAGCGGGCTAAAACATTATTATAGACTCATTAAATACTGTTTAATTTTTGCATACTATATACTAGATACACTTACTGTATAATGTATAGTATTCCCATAAGTAGCGCTCTATCTATTGTACTGAGAGAGATTTAAATCTACCTTATTTGTTTCATGAATTTTGCAACCGTCTGTATATTTTTTAAGACATGAAGAAAAAGATGCCCTCTATTTATATTTGTAATACTAGCAGTATTCCCCATTAATCAGCACAAAAGTGCAATATAAATACGTAAGCACAAATTTTGAAGAAAAAATATTCAAATTGTGCTACATTTATGGGAAATTAATTAAAACAAAGGAATTTGAGATTAATACAAGGACCTACTAGAACAAATATGTAAATTATTCATTAGATATATGTATATGAAGTATTATATTTGTCAATGTTTTTATATATGAATTTTATTTAGTTTTATTTAAAACTATGGCTCTTTTACAGGAACCATCCCTAATTTCCAATATAAGTCAGCAAGAAGTATTACATATGTATTTATATTTTATGCAGATAAATATTTTTATGTTTTTATGTTTTTTTTATATTAATCATATCAGCAAAAAAACACTTTCTGCATTATTTAAAGGAGCTTGATAGCGACAGTCCCTTAAATTGGATATGTATATGTTTTTTTGTATTGACTAATGCAACTGCAATTCAGTAGTAATGATAATAAATTTACTCTAATTACACAGATTGCTTTTAAAGCAATATAACAAAGACCGTAAGCAAAAACCAAAAAAGTTAAACTTACCTGAGGCTGTGCTTTGATTGTTGGTTGTCTAGATAGCATAGTATTAGATAATCCTACTGATCTCGCTGTAGGGTTTAATGTTCCAAGTCTTGTACCTCTGTCTATTTCTGGTGTACGTGCTTTGCCTAAATTTTTCTGCCTATCTCCACTAGATGCTCCCTCTCTTTTTCGAGAAAAGAATCTGAAAGCAGCGGTGAGTTGCAATTTCTGATGCAGTTTACTGAATAAAAATCAAGAGAACTAAAAATGACATTTTCCAATAACAAATGATAGATCACAGCTATCTGATGTTGTAGGAGGATGCAAGAATAAAGTACTAGATTGAATAATTTTGTAACAATTTTGATATAATTATTGCAAATTTTTTTGTTACCTGAAAGGAGACCGTCCCCTTTTCTTCTTGTCTTCTTGTTTCTCTTGGTGACGAGGTGTATGTTCATATTGATTCAGATTTAATTCACTGCTAGAGCGGTGAACAAGTTTGCCTGTGCTGACAGTTAAAGCTGGAAACGTATATGTGACAGTGCAAAAAAACTAACAGGTTGTGATAGAAATTACTGTTTTCTGCGTCGAATCCAGTCAGATTTCTGGACAGGGAACCTTTTCTTGGTGGTCGAGATGGTAGTGTCTTTGTGGATTTTGACTGGGGCTTCATCATTTCATCCGCCTCTACTGCGTCTTCTGAGTAGTTTCGGTGTAAACCTATTGAATATAGATTCGAAAAACACCCATTGCAATTGTATGCAACCATCTTATTTCATATATACTTGCTGCCAAGATATTTGAACTATTGTAAAACTAAAGGCAAGGACCTGAATTGCTCTTAACAATAGAGGGGATTGGGTGGTTGTAAATAATATTCTTTGAGTAGAGTAGATGAAATTTTGGGAGATTAAAAAGGAAAAAATATGTCCTTTAGTTTACTAAAATAATTCCTAAAGCTTGTTTAGTAATCAAAAGAAAATTTTAGTCTCTATCTTTAGCTTTTGGGCAACTCACCTTTGATGTCAGTCATCGAGAACCCACTCTTCATAATTTGCTCTATGTGAGCAGGCGTGGTCTGGTCAACTTCCGCCTTCAAACGATACTGTCTAAGTTTAATCTCTTGCCAGCGTTTCATTTTCTCATCTTCACTGTAACATATATAATCCAATATTAATTTTTGAACAGCTCGAGGAGGTTCCACTTACTCTATGAACTCTGAATGGCATATTACAGGAAGACTAAGCCTAAGAAACTCCCAATTTGCTTTCTCCATAGTTTCAAATGTATTGTGACTGATTTTTAAACAAGGAGGACTATCGGAACCAGCCAGAATTCTGGTAACATCGATTTTTGTATCGGCCATATCGTCTGTGTTTTCAAATACTGGCTGATCTTTAGTGTACCAATAAGTAACGGCACGATTCATGTTCCTGGAAATTAAGATCTGAAGAAGTGATAGATGTTTAATAGAAGATGACTTACACACAGAATGGTTCATAACCCTCTTGCAAACCACAAGTAGTGAAATACTTTAATTGGGTTACATCTTGGCCAAATGTTAGTTTGGCCTTTTGGCCTACACCAAGTGTGAATGCTGGCACAAAATTATCACCCTGAACATCAGCAAAAGTAGTTTCACCGCCCAAGGCATCCATAAGTAATTCTCCATTTAAAGAAAAGCCTATAGATAAAATAAAGGTAATAAATTGTGTGAAACAGTCCATGTATCATGCAGTGGATACAACAAAAAATAACAAGCGGCAAACAAAACAAAAATAATTAATTGAGAACATCTAGCAAGACACGACTCTTGTAACACAGTTCATACCATTGTTTTTATAATGCTTATACCTTTCTAACAATAAAAAATTTATTCAGAAAGCCTTAATAGGTCTGCTTTTCATTGGGCTCAGTAGACCCTTTTATATTGGCAGGCAGGAAATTTTATGAGGGGTTATTTAAAAGGGGTGCGCTTTAAAACAAAAGTAAAACCTAAAATTAATTGTATTATTGTTTCGAATGGACTGGTTCCGTCAAATACCTAATTATTGAAATACAGGGAACTTCAGTAAATAAGCGGCGACATACCACACACATTGGTTGAAGAATTGGAGAATTGAATTGAAAAGGCTGAAACTATCAAAAGTAGTTGTAAAGACCTTCAACCTAATTGAGCTACAACAATATAGCTGAAATTCAATTGCACATTTGGGTGTCCCACAATTTTTTTGACATTTTTGAATTTGATATTAATATATTTTGTTGTTTAAAGAATAATTATTCCAAATTTAATTTATGAAATTAGGATAACTTGATATCTCTGACATTCATTACTAAAATCTATGCTGTATGAAACAAAAAAAAAGAAATATTTAAGCTCATAAGAAGCATTAGCTAATAAACACCCTTACTAATCGTGTGATCTATCAGATCAAGAAATACTCCGACAACATCTCCCACTTGCCACTGCTTTCCAAAAGATTCAGCTGTGTTGGAATACACTTTTTCTTCCTAGAAAACCATGCAGACAGAACAAACATAAAATTAATGTCAAACATTTGCGGAATCAGGTGTGTTAATCAGTTGAACACGTGAGTAAACATCGATCAACTCACTTACTAATAGTATTATCATACATGTCTAAAAAGCATCCAATGACATCTCCCACTTTATATCTCGAGCCAAAAGGTTCGAAACTGCTCCCATGAATTTTTTGTGACTATTGAAAATCAATATGAAATTTCAGTTTTAAAAATATAACAAGATACACTAAAATTAAAATGATAAGTTAAACATGTTGTGTCAATCACACACATGAAATAAAAGATTTCAGATTATTTTTTAATGCATTTCTATAGTTGAAAATACATATTTTTATATTATGTGAGACATGTGGAAAACAATACTTTTTTAAATTTTTTAACTGTTTTTTTAAGAAGTGTTTCATGAACCATATTAATTTTAACACATATTTATACTACTCTTTATAAGTTTGTATGTGAGTACTATCTTTTTTTGGTTAGCTGTGCGCTTCTAGCCAATATGGAAAGATTTTGTGTTAGAGACGGGTAAAAACGACTCAAAAAGCAGCTTGTGGCCCTAGTCAACCCACCTCCTTTACGTTTTTTACTTGACATGACATACCATGGGTAAATGTTATTTGGTAAGTTAAAAGCAATCACTCTTTACTTACATTATATCCATCAAACGCCCAAGTATTTTCGTCAGACCCCAGCATGCATCCTGGTGCACAGTCTGCTTTGGCCCAACCTACTCTCATTGGTCCAAATGTAAGAATTTCGAATTCGAAATACCACTTTCCACAGCTAACTGCATAGTTCTTTTCTGCTCTGTAGGTCCTGAAGGTCGACTGGCGAAGTCTGCTTGCTTCAGCCAGTAAGGCTATAAAGTATAACATCAAGACAACTTTAAATTGTGTGAAGCAAATCTAGTGGATGGGTCAAATGAACA
Source organism: Rhyzopertha dominica (assembly GCA_025024175.1). Lineage (NCBI taxonomy): Eukaryota > Metazoa > Arthropoda > Insecta > Coleoptera > Bostrichidae > Rhyzopertha > Rhyzopertha dominica. The sequence continues at coordinate 183,827 of QCXZ01000003.1, read as the reverse complement.
TAACTGTTGAAAAGGCGAGAAATTGTTTTGCACAAAAGTGTAAAGGGTTAAAGGTGAAAGGGATACCACAATATAAAATTTTCTCCACAAACGGAGGGCTTCCATTTATACTGGAAATGAGTACAGATTCTGTTTTTTCTTAATGCAACACCTTATTTTTTATTATACTTTTTTATTAGTACACGTGTTTTACAAAATTTTCAATAATTTCGCTTTGGTTCATTTTACTCTTAATGTATGGTCATATTACTTAACTATTATTTTTGTAGCGTATGATAATCACCATGGCAAAAGTAAAAAAACATTTACCTTCATGCTGCTCTCCAGTTGGTGGATCCAAATTATATCCATAAACAAGAAGTGTACGAACCGTTTCTGATGCAGTGTCTCGATTAGCCTTTTTAATCATATCATCCACTTTCGGATACGGGACCAAGTGAGGACTGCGAAACATGTCAGGATCCTGCAAGACCAAACGAATAACACAAAAACAAATAAATGTGGTCTGGTAGGAAAACTGACCTCGTTCAAACCATAAGTCCAACCTTGTTGAATCCTTTCTTTAGCCCACAAGTTATGAGTGTTTTCTGCAAGTTGATCAACCAGCTCTTCCATTTTTGGTGTAAGCGTAATCGCACTTAAATCTAACGGAGCCGGTTTATAGTTGTTTGCTTGCATAAACTGCTCATTCGGAAGACGAAGCGTCTTGATTCTAGATGGAGGCTTGTCCATTGTTATGTAGTAACCTAACGCTAAGATTGTCCTGAGAAGAAAAGGAATTTAGTCTGTTTGGAAATTTAAATTTCATGTTATCATACTTAAGGGTTTGCACTGCCAACTGTGAATCATACCGCTTTTCAGCAGGTGGTAGCTTATCAAAGGGTACAAGGCAAGGGTGAATATGTCGCAAGTCATCCCTGTGCTCCCCCCACTGCCAACCGGCTTCGATTTTATTCATAGCCCACATCTCGTGGATGTTCTCCGCTAATTTATCTTTTATGGTTTCTACATAAGCCGGTAAGGAGATCTAACAAATAGATGAGTATGAACTTAGTTATACCCTTGTTTATATATTAATATGTATACAAAAAGCTTATACTTCACAATATAAGATATTCAGTGTCATCAGAAGATATTGGCTATACTATTGAAGTGCACAAATGATTTCTTGTATTATTATTGTTCCATTAGTCTAAAGCCATATTCAACTTCTGTTATACAAATAATTAATTGAAGTATGAAAGATATTTTGTTATATAACAAATACACGACTACAATCTTCCTTCAGTATTAAAGGTATTTTGTAAAAAATTCAGATTCCAATTTAAGAAACAAAATTGAATATGGTCTTGTAGAACTTGTAAATAATTTACATAAATGGAGCTTATGCCACTATATAATCAAAAAAATATGTAGTATTAAAAATGTAGTTCCTCCGAAAACTTTGGCTCGATTAAAAACAAAACAACAGATATTAAAAATCTGTTGGTAATAAATAATAAAACTGTAACTAAATATAAAAATCAAAAAGTTGTCCAAAACAAGACTGTGATACTAGTAGTTAACTGTCCAATTAAAATCTGCAAATGCTGCAATAATAAAAACACTAAAAGCACATTATTTATTTAATAAGTTACCATTGAAGTATCAACTGGATTTGGCACAAAGGCAGTGTCATCCTCTACCAGAAGTGGCCCAGCTAACACACACTTATTAAGATTTCCAAAATAGAAACATGGTTCAAGGCTCAAGATTTGTTGAGGCAACAAACTTTCTACAAGTGGAGAAAATTCCTCAGGTGGTATGTATTTTAAACGACCATGATCCCCACCCAAGAGAAAACGACAGCTGAAAAAATACTACTTTGGATAGATGTCGAGAATGTTTTACTGCTTAAATACCTAAGTTTAGAAGAACAACTTATGACAGGGAAGAACATCCCATCAAGATTGAAATTACGAAAGCTACCCCTAATTGGTATTCCATTGAAGGTAAAAGATATCACAGGTACAGTCAAGTCCAAGGCACATCCAATGACATCATCTGAAAGAAGAGTTCACGGTTTATACAATCATATTATTGTGTAAAATAGTATCTCAAGAGTTCGAAATTAAACTGTCTCTTACAATATTACACATGATTTACAACTTATATGTACAGAATTTAAAAAAGCAACAATTCAAAAAATAATACCACTAGTTTTAAAAAGTTTAAATATATTAAATATTTATGAAAATTTTCTCTGAAAAGCAGGAAGATGTTTACTTTCATCAATGTACTATCATTCCAGCAAGCTGCCAAATCTTTTCAGAAATCATGCCTGGAGAACAAGCCAGTTCTTCACACAAAAATAATAAAAAATACACCCACTCTTTCTAATGTAGGGTTCCTTAGGATTGTTGACCACTTGAGTGCTTCTACCTCCAGACCACAAGAAGGCACCGTCAAATCCGTAAGAATAGAGATCATCACCCACGCCATTACCTCCCCATTTTTCACCACCACCAGGATATGGCACATATCTACCACAACAAACATCAACACTTATTGATACTGAAAACTTGTAAAAATCAATAGAAACAAACCCTTTTGCGTTTGCCCATCCTATGCGCAGATGCGGCATCATGTGGGTACTTTGTTCTAAATGATCAACGGTTACCTCAAAATACCACTTCTGATATATGGCGCTTCCTTCCACTCGGCCAACAAATATGTTAGGGCGCACACTGAAATATAAAAAGTGACAACAGATTCTGAAAAAATGTATCTTATCATACCTAGCAACATGGTCCACCAATTGAGTTTGTAGAAGCAAATTTTTACCAGGAAGTAGAAAATCACAGATGTTGTTTTGAGAGCTTCGGACAGCTACACCGTTACCAACACAAAGTGAGCATAATACATCTAATACCTTCGGATCCCTGCCATGTTTTTCAAGTAGGGAAATTATAACTTTTATATGTTCATCCTGGAAAAAACAGTATAGAGTACAACATTATACTTATAATTCTGAACAATAAAGATGAACTTTTGCAAAACTTTAAAAAATTTGATCATGATAACAAGAAATGTCTCTAAAGAGAATTAAGTGGCACTTTAATCCTCCTAGTGCACCACATATGGGAGGTGTTTGGAAAGGACTAATAAGAATAGATGGTGCTTTAAAAGAACCTGTTCCAAAGGAAGAAACACTTGTGGAAATTGAGTCAGTTTTATATTTCAGACAGCTGACATATATTCCTGTGGATCCTGATGCACCAGAAGTGTTAACACCAAATAATTGTTTAATTGGCTCGAGCAATACTTACCTGCCGGGAGATGAGAGTGAATGTGATATTCTAAAGGAACAGTGGAGGAATGCCCAGAAAATTTCAAATAAATTTTGTAAAAGATTGTTAGAAGAATATTTAAACCGAAGAAAAAAGTTGTTAGAAGAAACCATAAATCTAAAAGAAGGTGACATAGTGTGTATTGCTGACTCCAATTTACAGAGAAAGTGCTGTCCTCTTGGTAGAATAATTAAGACCTTTCCTGGAAAAGATGGTGTTGCATGGGTAGCTGAAGTAAGAACACAAGCTGGAGTGTTCAAACTTGATGTTGAAACAAAACAACAAGTGTGGAGACATTTCTTCACACGGGGTGGAACATTTTATTTATTGTGTTCTTATTCAATCATGTCTTAAAAGAATCATATAGTAGCTTCTGTACTCACCCTCATCATATTCAAAGCTTCCGGAGAATCAATAAGAACACAGTGCAATACATCCAGCATTCCGGTTCCTTCACTGGATGCCTGAGATCCAAGTCGTGAGAACAGCCAGTTCAACCTATTTGAATTGGCAAATTGAGCACAATTTGTATGATTTCCCTTTATAATTGCAGCTGAAAAAAAGAATCGGGAACATCACCTCTTGTACACTTCATTCCACATTCCTAAAATTACCTAGCAACTGATAAAGATACATTGAAATCATTTCCCAACTCTGGTCCCCGGCAAGTGCAGCTAAGAAACCTTGAGAAGTGATAATGTTTATTTTGTCTATGGCTTCTAGGATTAAATTTAAAATGCCTTCTTCCTGGAAGAGATCTTGTCGATTTCTTAAAGCTCGTAATCGATTTTGTTTCTCTTCATGTTCTATAAGCAAAAGGTTACAATATGAATAAAATTTCTCAAATCTTGATTTGCTCAATCTTACCCATGTCTTCTTCAGGCTGAGCAAAGTAATTTATTAAATCTTCTAAACACATGACCATTTCGTTTAAGTTCATTGATGCGAAKAACATCGAGTGTCTCCTGTTTATCTGAAGGGTCTCTAAACCACTGCAAAAATGAAACTCAGATTAAAGAAGTGCCTTAGTATAATAAGGAGGATGGCTGCATACTTGATGAACTGCATGAATAAAGAGCTGCACTTTCGAATGACTCTGGCCGTTCTCGATTCTTCTTCCTGACTTCGGCTGAAATCTAGGCCATCGTCCATTTTTCCTTCTTCATGAAGTACAGCTTGCTTTTCCTCAACTTTACCGACACCTTTTTTCTTTGTTTCGTACGACTAAAAAAACATATTTAAAAAATAGAAATTGAATTGCAGCTCTTGGTATCTTTAATAAAAAGATAAGGGACTTAATTTTTCACCAATACACTGATATAAAATTTGTACAATACCGTCCAATTTCTAGGTTTATTTAAGGTTGGTTGCTGTGTTGGATAACAAATTCATTTTGGCAGCTTTAAAATATGTCTGTTTAATATAAAAAAATACTTCAATATTTTCTGAAGATTTATTTAAATATATTATTTTTTTGCAGGGTGATTCTTGCCCCATTGGTAATTTAGAGAAAGAGTGGGAAAACGAGATTAAAATAGCCTTTTTGTCGAAAGAGATTTTTGCACATTTTCTTTGTATCGTTGAGATAATAATAATAATACCTTTATTTATTGAGTACACAATAACAAATGAGGCGAAGTTTAGCTATAATTAATGATAAAGAAAACTAGAGAATCACAGTTTTTTCTAGTTTTGTAATTTTAATACTGAAAAAAGTACCTACAACATGTTTTTGTGTTTAATTTCATTTTGAGTAAAAAAATATACATGTTATTAATAATTCTTAAGCTAAGACCTTTACCACCAGCCTAATTTATTTAGTTGTCCTCAAGCTATGAGTGACAGATGGACAAAGTGCGGACAATAGCTAACAGCAAATAATTGTATCCTCAGCTATTAAATTAAATGATGCATTCTATTCCTTATACCCCCACTCTCTAATCATAAATTCCCTTTTTATTACATTTCCATATCAAATAAAAATAAAGCAACAGTACTTACTTTATAGGACAACCACAGTAAAGTTTCACAATGTTGGACAATGACTGTTGTATCACCATACTTTATAATAGGTGTACCAATCACCTCCAGATCTTTATCTTCAAGTACAACCTTTTGGTCGACCTTTTCTTGTCTCAGTCGAAATGTGGAAGAAGCAGTGGTCGCCTCATCCCTGCAAAACCATAAATTTACACACATTACAAAAGAAGGAGAAGTTCTCTTTTACTGAAAAAAAAATGGATACTGAAGCTAGATCTTGCTTCATAAAAACAGTAGTAGCCAGAGCAAATACCAGGTTTTAATATTAGTTGGTTTAAATATTTATCTTCTTCAATTCAGGATTCACATTGTACAAAAAAACTTCCATTTCAAAACTATCCCTTATCACAGTGGAAACAGCATGAAGTCATCAACAACATGTTCTATCAATAATAATTAATTATATTAGCTTACCTGCTAAGCAAACAAAGTTCATTGTTTTCATTCACGCCTAAATATCTACCACTTGTAAGGTGTCGAATTCTCATGGGATGGTACCAGTTGATGAAACCGCCTGCCCATTTGGTTCTGGCTAATTCCAATCTCCACAAAGATCTAGCCTGTGACATCACACTTCCGCCTTCGTAAACCACTATGCTGTGAAAAAAGCAACGTGTGCTTGACAATAGCAAAAGACAACGTCAAATGTTGGCATACTTATGAGCGGCTTCCGTAGACCACGTAGACGGTATGGTGAGACACTCGTCCCCACCATGAAAGAATCGTAGAACATCCCCCCCGAAAACGTAGCCTACATATTTCATTCTGGACATGCCGGTTCCGTAAGGCTGGACGGACCAATGTGTTACGTGGAAACTGGCATTTACAATAGATATTTCGTTTTCCTTGGTTGTATGCTAAGTGGAAAAAAATGATTTGGTAAAGCACATACGAGAAATTAAGACCACTTACCAAATATCGCTCTGTTGCTACTGAAACTAATATCAAGTCGTCACCTACACGGACTTTTTCTCCTTCAGATCTAAAAGAGATACAGTTTATTAGGTAAAGTTAGTTATTAGTACAATAAATTAATCCAAACCGAGAAAAACAGACGGCTTACAAAAAAAGTACTTTCTACAGCATGGCAAATCTTCAATGAAAAATAAAGAAAGATGAAATCATAATAATTGTGCCTAGTAGTTAAAACACAAATTCAATTAGAAAAACAAAAATTGAATAAAAAAGTAAGGGTAAGATTGCCATGAAATTATAAAGTGAACCAGTACTGCAATCTTTTACACAAAATATAGTTTTCAGAAAAGGCACTGTCAGTATATTTTATATGTTTCTCATTCTTTTCAGTTTTTTTTAAACAATTTTTTGCTTGATTTTTGCTTGGTTTTAGATTTTTGTGGAATATGTTTATATAGAGTATTTAGGAGATAATTATGTAGTAACTATTTAGTAACTGATGCCAGTTTGTTATGGTCTATACACAAATGCCTTTTTGATCAGAAAAGAGACAATTTTGAAAACTATCACCTTGGAAGCATGACTAAAATTATTAATGAAGCTGACTAAAGTTTTTATTATTGACCATAAAATTTTACCAAAGTTAACATTTTTTGTCTTTTAAATATCCAAGTAGAAATCACCTTAAGTACAGAATTTTTTTTTTGTATTTTTCTAGCACGTTCAATAGTTTTTGGAAATTTTTATAAAGATTCTAAAGACTGGAGTTACTAAGGGAGAGAGATACACTATCATCACATTCATCAGTCTCACTTCACAGGCTTCAATTTCACAGTGTATTTCTTGAGACAGTCCAAGAAATCCTATTCAGATAAATTGTATGAATTTGGTTTTTGAAGCAATGGCTAGATTACTGTCTTGTATATCCACTGGCAAGGTTGTATCCTTGTAGGTTGCAGTATTCAGCAGTTATTTGCATCAACCATGCTTCATACACACGTAGTTTTCTTATCAAGTTTGGTGTATTTCTCATGTTTCAGAAGTAACATTTCAGGCCTTTTCCGATTCTCGTTGATGTAAGAACACTGCATTTAGAAAACAAAAAGTTTTATTGTACCAAACTTAGAAAATTGTAAGAATAGAAGAGCTTGACATCATCCAGGTTCAATTAATTAATAATGTGAATAGGTAGAATTTCCTTATTAGTGGATATTTGAATTCCACACATACACTTTATGGGAAAGAAATCGAAGCCATCATTATCATATCTGCAATTCTAATGGGGTGTGATTGAGAAAAATAATAATGAAGCATTTTTATACCCCATATACCAACATTATTAACAGAAAGTATTGCGTCTTCAGTACCATAGCCAAAGTATTTATACTTTGACAGTATCGAAATATCGTTATGGTATTCCTAATCGACCGGTGAGGTTACCTTTGCTTGCTTGCTGGATGTACTGTCCACCAACACGCCTCGCCCTGACTATGCTCTTGCAAACCAACATCAAAAGCAAGTTTGTCATTGCTTGAACTGGTCGACAAACAGGCTAAATACTGCAAAACAAGTTTAATTAGATATAACGAAATAAATAAAATCAACTACCATACCATATCACTATTGAGATGTCTCAAAAGAATGGCATTACCATACAGCAATGTACGGTGACCCGAACCAGTACCACCTTTACCCTGAAAGTAATATTAATGCTTACCATTTATGTTAGTCTGCTTATAATACTCCCTTCGTACATAGCTAAGACTACCATAAACAGTGTTGAATATGTACAAGTTAGAGTTATTGTTATTATCATTTAATTTAGGTCATTTTTAGATCATGAATGATAATGGGTGAACACAAAAGACTAGTCTATATCAGTATTATAACTATATTTCTACACTTGTTGAATTGTATTCCAGAAAAGCAAAAAGTAAAAAATTAATTGATAATTTCTATGGGAACAGTTGAGTTTCTAACAACCTCTAGGTGGTAATATTGATAGAGTGCATCAAATTAAATTTTAACTTCCTATGTTTAGTAAAGAATTGCCTATGTTACTACTTTATTAACATCAGCAGGACAAAGCAGCAATCTTTTCAATTCAGGTCTGGTTTCTCCAAATAGTAAGATAACTTGTGAAAATTCAAAGCATAAAACAAGTACGGATCGCCGATCTCTGAAAAACTTTACTATTAATACAACACAACTTTAATGAAGTGTATAAAGAAGTAACTCTCTACTAAATGCACAAATAATATGACGATATGATATCTGGGGCCTTTGCCAAAACATATGACGCCTGCATTACAGCAAAAGTTAGTAGTGATGAAAGATATGCACAGGTATAATGTTTACATAATGAAGAAGCAGCATCATAATACACAGAATTATTGCACAGATTGTGAAAGTTAGATTAGGCAAAACAAACAGTAGAAAATATATGATCAAGACTGAGACCAGTTTACTCCATCAAGATATGCATGCAAGTTATACTGAAGTCTACAACACCTTTTAGCAACGACGGTATTATTTACTTACTAATGAATCCTGCTCCTGAAAAAGCAAAATCACCATGCAAATGAGAACAATGGAAATTAGGTATTCAATAAGTGAGCATATTAAAAAGAGCGGAATATTCTATTAAAACACTATATTAACTGTTATTGTTAAATTTAATAGTGTTTAGATTAGATATAAATATAACTAATGCTTTTTTGTATTAATTATTTTATATCATACGTTCAACAATAACTGTTGCTGTGGGATATGATAGTGCAGTTCAAGTTAGCATTAAGTAAATCTAATAACAAATACTTATATGAATTATAAAATTTTCTTCAACTTAGTGATTGTGATGTGCTGTTAGGTAACATTCTAATACTGTTGTTAATTCCTCAAAACAATTAAAAAATTTAACAGTTATAAAAATCATCAGAAATTCTAATTAGTAATAATACTTGGCTTGATAATTCTGATGACCTTTCCCTTAAGAAAAAATGGTAATGTAGTGCAGACAGAAGAAAAATTAAACATAGGTACTGAAAAAAATTCAAATAATTATTTCATACAAAAGCATAAAACATCCTAACAATCTGCTGTTATATTTATCTTGTACCTACCTAACACTCACTACAGAGAAAACAATTAACAAATAAAAACTTCCGTCCCAACAATAATTTTATACAGCACTTATGAGCAAAAGGATAAGTCACAATTAATGTGTAAGTATTATTAATTATGAAATAAGATATGAGAATCACTTACAGTTTCGCTGCCAGCAGCGGTGACAAGCTCTTGCAGCGCTCGAACTGATAGTGCCTGTTCGATAACAAAGACACACTGCGACAAATCTGGTGGAATATTCTGTAAAAGACAGTCAGAGTTAACTTAAAACTTTAAAAGTGAAGTTCCKGTCTTTTATTTTGCAAATCTTAGAAAAAGTCCCCTTTCGATATATTTGTTATATTTTAAATAATAACCACAAAACATTTGTATTTTGGTTGATCGGCAGATCAGACAAAAGAAGCAGACAAAAGAACACTTCTGTGCTTCTACTGTTAAAGTCGTGATAATTACACAATTTAATTACAAAATTAAGGTTTCGGTTTGCCAATAATTTAAAGAAATAAACTGAATTTGTTTTTTGCAAAAATATTCTTAAATGTATTTTTTATATTTTTGTGTTTATTTTATCAATTGTGTTTTTAATACTGTACCTACTTAAATATTCTAAAAAATATTTAATACATATTTGGTTGTGTTGTAATAATCAATGCTACCCTCGAAGATCCTCTTTTTTCTCAGGTTGCAACTGGTCACCCCACTTGGCTGTAGAAAAAATAATGAAAGCAATAGGTACCTTATCAGCGATGTTCTCCAGAAAGCAGTGCCGATTACCAAAGCCTTCTGCAGCGAGACATACTCTTTCCCCGGTTGCTGTACAGGAGAGACATACCATGTCTTCCTGCAACACAAAAAAAAAATATTTTGAATTACCGCAACGTAATCTAACAAACGAGAGGACCTCACCGTTCGCAAGAACGAAACATCGTCCTGTTCAGAGCCCCCTTCTGCCTCTGCCATTGTGGGGGCTTAGCCGGAAAAACTACAACTAAAAAAAAAGAAAAACAATCAAGGTGCTTATGTAGCGATGCATTAGCGCAGAATTCAAATCAAGCGCACAATTGCAATCAAGCGGCATAGCCAGAATGGGCAAATTTAGTGAAAAGCTGACTACAAAATCCAGTTCCTTACATAATTTGTTGTATTATAGATACGATCATTTTGGTGTGGTTTATATCCGTATCCATACATATCAACAAGACAATCTTTTAGATAGATATGAATTTTTACGTAATTGTTCTTTCTCACTTAATAGATCCATAAATATCGCTACACAAATTTAAAAATAACTGTGAAATAGATATTTAAGCATCAGATTTATATATTGCAATTCACCATAAACTATTTTACTTATAAATGCATCGATAAAAGCGTCATAAACAACCGTTTAACTAAATATTTTTTATGTTCTAACTGTTTCGAGTAAAGATGTTTTCTTTAAAAAATATGGATTACTTACGCCAGTACAATCATATGGTTATAACTTGTCAGCAAATAGTTAGGAATATTATCATTCTTGCGAGATTTAGCAAATAAATTTGTATTAATACATTATTTTTATTTTCTGCCTTCTGGCAACGCAACAATGCAAAATGCACGCGACGTTCTGCCGGCTACTATCGAGCATACGCTGTTGGCGATAGTGTTCTGTTTACAAGATTTATGATAATTTTTCAAGGTCGTATTGGATTTACCTACTTTTTAGGAAAATCATTTTCTAGTAGGTATCTACATTATTCTGTACAAAAAATGTAATAAATCGAGAGTAATAAAAGATATCTATACAACAATCCGATAGTGCGGTTCAGGATGCGTCTTTTAATTAAATTTTTCTGATGCGTTAAAAATATTAAGTATTAAATTTAAAGGAGTTAAGAAAAGTGCAATTATGATGCGTCAAATAAGCACTGACGTTCAACACTCAAATATGCGTTATGCAATAACTACAATGCTACATTGGCGCCCATAAATCACTATTAGACTACTACAGATAATAAAACTTTATGCCACACGACATTACCCTAATTTGATTAAATTTTTACATTGGTTGAATTCACACACAGCATCGTTCTGTCAGCGTACTGAGTGGTGAAACCTATTTTTACCATCAGCTGCCGAATGCCGAAAGTATTTTTAGAATAGGCGGCTCCAAGCAAAAATTAGGAAACCGTCTCATATCTGTAGTAACAATTTTATTCTGTCCAAATTTTGGTGCCTGTCCAAATAAATTTAACATGTAAACATAATTATGTCCGTGAACGTGAATATAGCATATAGCAAAGGCTACTTAAGTACTTATAGGTACTAGGCCAGACTCGCGCGCATACTTGGGCAAAAACCGCTAGGTATATGCAATATACAACATTATGATAGGAACATTAAAGCACGCTTTACCAATCTTTAATTCTTCCCAACTTCGTACCAAGAGACCATGACAGTGTTTTACTGTGATATTAGCTTTTAGTTAGTCTGATTTTAAAATATGCATCAAAAAAACTGAAGCGGTTTTTTCATCCATTTTGCGGGCGTCCGTTTAATACACCCGTAAAGTTTCAATAAGTGTATCTGAAATACTTCGTAGAGAAGATAGTTAATAACTTTTTGTTCAATTTAAAGTGGCATTCTCTTATGCTTGTGAAGTACAGCGCTGTTATTATATCTGTCAGGAAGATAGGTCTACCATCTAATAACACAGTTGGTCAATATAATAGCATAAGGGACCATTTTGCTTTTTTTTGTTTTGTACCACTCTGTGAATTTATCTGGTACATTTTTATCCAAAAAATTTTTTCTTGGAAGCGATAGTTTGGAGGGTTTTCAAGATACAGCCGCTTCTTTGCATTTTTGAATATATTATGTTTACTAGAATTTGTTAATATCATTTTAGATAGGTGCAGATTCCACCTGACGAGCTGCCACTGACCTAAAGCTGTTTGTAGTAACGAAATAAGCAATGAAAAGGCACTTTTAACAATTCCTAAAATATAAATACAACTTATGTGGCATTACTATTCAATTACAGCAATTCATTATACCTTTAATTGAATAATAAACTTAATGATTATATTAAGATTATTGTTTTATTATCATTACCAGTTTAAAAATTTCCAGTTTCTGATATAGCAACAATGCTTTGACCTTTAATAGAAAATGGAAATATTGGTAATGGCAGGTTCCCCATATATTCGCCACTACCACAGTCTTTGGTAGTCAAACAGTTGATTCAGAATCTTGCAAGTGTTTATTTTCTGCTCTAAAACTCAAGGGAATGTTATAATTTTCCGAAATTCCTCTTCATGTTGATGGAATGCGCAAAGGTCATATAAAGGCTACATGTCTTAAATCCAGTAAAATTGCTGGAGGGAGAGGACACCTTTAGCACAGTATAACCATTTGCTTCGTAGTAAATGTCTATACTTTAGCCTTTAGCGTCATACAAAACAAACTTTCAACAGTATTTATACTTACTTTCAAAGAGTGGTCAATAGCTTCGCCTTCTTGATTAATTTTTTTAATAAGCTTGAATACTTAACGTAGTCGACAAAGAACTCGGAAGTTCTTAAACCTAGTAAAATTACGGGAAGGGAAAGGAGACGGGCCAATTTGGCAATACCTCTATTTTGAAACACAAGAACATTTCAACAATATTTATACTTATTCTCACTGGATGGCCAATAACTGCTTTGTTGATAAAAATTTCTTATAATTGATATCCATATTAAACAACAATCAAATTCAACTTATGCAGCAATGCTATCCGACGTGATTGCTTTTAGCTTGGACGATGTGTGCATTTTAGACACATGTCTCTTGCATGCTTTTATCACATAGTATAAAATTCAGCATCATCAATAATTAACTGATGTTGATTTCCAAAAAAGGTTAGCGTTTAGTCAGAGAGCTCTAAAGTAGAAAGAAAAGCAATATTTTTTAAACAAGTGCTGTTTCCTGATGGATCTAATTCCACTATAATGACTTCATGAACTGTCATAATCATCATTAATAAGAGGGTGAAAATCCCTTTCATTTTCGATGATGCTTCAACAATACTCTTGTCAATATTATGTTCTATGTCTTTTCTAGTTAGTTAGTTTCTATTGCTTTCAAGGAAGTCGTTCCAGAATATTTCATAAGATTAAGAGAAATGAAAAATGGGTTTGGCTGTATTTTCAAAACAAGTCATTTTTAACAAAATCTATAAACACCGAATTTTCTGTTTCTTATACCAATTCTTCATTTACGATCTTGTCCAGAGAGGTGCGTGTCTCATGCAAATATTTGGAAAAAAATGGTCGTATTACGTTTTGAGCAATGAAGTTATCTTTAAATTTCATTTAATGAAAGGTAATTTCAACAATAAATACATAAATAATAGAAACTCAAAAAAATTTCCTGATTTCTTGGAAACTGAAAATTTGTTATTTTTTTAAATACTTAATTCAGAAGCAGTTTATTCAAACTACTAACAACGCTACACCTAATCAAAGGAATTCTATTTCACATTCAATCCATTTAAAACCAAAGTAAGTGTGCATTTCCATAACAACCTGATGAAGAAAATTAAAAAAAAATAATAATGTTGTTAAAAAAACACCCACTCATATAATTGAACGTTTATTGAAACTGTGCTTATAATAATAAATGATAAAAAAATACACAACAAAAATACAATTTAATACTCACAGTTCAATTTAAATATAAGTCTTATTGATAATTATGTACATCCACTGAGAACACTCCAAGAAAAACCATCTCAACCATTTTCTCCAACACACAACTGATGTTAGGAGCCCACTCTATTTTTTGTATTATGTTACATGATTTTTAAATTATGACATACAGAAATGACTTGACATTTTACTACATGTATGTATATAAAAAATAAATATGTACTGTAAATATTCAGCTAGGTTACATAAACATTATTAATTTCTTAGAAGTATACCAAACTGCACAAAAATGTGTGTTTTCAGATAATGATGTAAAAACATAAATATAATGTTAATATCATCCCTATACTAGAATGTTTCAATAACTATAGAAGCGACTTTGTTTTTGGTATGATCTCAGTTATCTCAAAATTTACAATATTTACAGCTAACATACTAAGATATCTAATACACCTAAACACAGCCCAAAATGCTGTTGACTATACAATACAGAAACCCGCTGCTTTTGCTAGGTCTATTCTAGAGTTACTTGCACAAAAATATAATCTTGCACTCGAGTTTAAGAAAGTTCATTTTATAATGCCCACATAAAGGAATTAAACCGTGAATTAATCAATGAGTATTATATATAAAAAAACCGTATTTGTGTCTGAGGAGAAGAGCGAAGAATTAATAACGTGTCATACATTAAAACTTGATCTTTTTTTATAAAATGAACTTCCAAAAAACCGAGAAACATATTAATTCAAAAATATAGATATATGTTTTTATGCTGTTAATTTGAATTATCTAAAATAGTTTTGAATATCGTGCAGAAAATGTTCTAATTTCAACTATTGATTTTTTAAATCCTACGGATAAATCGCTTTATGCTAATTCTTCAATGAGGTACATTGGCAAATTTTGTTGCTTAATTATATCACGATTTCTGTATTTGATGTTGAATGTTGGCTTAATGCTAGTAATAAGTTAAAAAAATTATAAGAATTGTCTAAGTAAAAGCTGAGGAATTGTTATCTTTGTGAGCATCATACCTGAAAACATAAAAGAGTTGTTAATAAAAATGCAAAAAAAATATATCTAAAACATATTCTAGTACAGTGGTTGGCAAACTCACTCATCAAAAGAGTCACAAATGCTAATGTTACTATGTTTTTTCTGAATTGCTGAAACCTGTTGAGAAAGTGTTGTTTGAAATACCAAATGTCAGTAACAGAATTATTTTCTTAGCGATGTTTCAACAGGTTTTGACAATAATTTCATATATCATTATGGACTCAAGAGGTCAAACAGCTGCATGTGGATTGCAAACCGAGGTTTGCCGACCACTGTCCATAGATTCTAGAGTAAATTCTAGGACAATGGGATCAAAAATATCTATATCCAAATTGGCTTCCTAAGGGAGCTACGGCCCCTTAAAAATGCAACCCTAAACACTGTTTTTATTTAATTTAAGTATTTAAGTATATGGCACCACCCCATCAGCTTAACAAAATTTTATAATAATTCTTAGCATTATTACTATATTTCCATAGATGATGAAAATTAAACAATCATTAACTCTAAAGCAATAAAAATTTAAAAATGTACAAATTAATATGTCACTAAAAATCATATTTGAACATTACTTACGTATTACAATATTTATTTAGTAACTGGCTTCATGTCCTGCCAAGATATACAAGTCATGTCCTTCTTCATGTGTTATCGTTCCAGTTCGCAAAAGATTACTTTCCAACATCACCACTCTTAAAAATTAAAATTATTTTAGTAAAAACCATTGTAATATGTTTAGAAACTCACTTATCAGATCCTAGTAATTTGTATGTCCTACTGGCATCAGTAATCTCTTGTGTAATATCACCATTTTTAAAAGATCTACCTTGCATTCCATGTTTGTGAAATGCCAACACACTATCAGGAAGTATAACTGCAAAAATAAAGGAATTACGAAATTTCTGGTAACATCAATTTCTCAGGAACGAATAAGTAAGAAACAATAACTGACAACTGAATAATATTTTTCAACAAACTCTAATGGGCAAACCTAAAAATGTACGAGACCCCACAATATTTTAAAACTAAATTTTAATTTATTCAACATAATCTTCATTAAGGCTTATACATTTAATAGAACATACATAAAGTAATTCTAAATGCTTGAAAAAAAAATCTTTATCTTGGTCTGCAAACCTCTCCTCAATGAACATATGACTTCATTATTTGACGAAAATCTTTTTTTTTTCCAAATGTTTTTTGGGCTTTGAGAATAAATAATAGTCTGGCAATTTGTACCAAAACCTAGATTAAACTTTTATGTTTTATTACAATAAGGATAAAAATTATACTTACTAATGCTGCTTATGTTAAAATCAAACGTTAATTCAGAAACTAGCTTCTTGTTCATTCTCAATTTTCCTTGGGGCGTAATTATCTTAACTACATTATCGTGGCAAACTAATATTGAATCCTTATCTATCTGTGAGACACTTATTATATTCAAGTTCTCTCTTTTTGGTATAACGGTCGCCGTGCCATCCATATCCTGAAGTTCATCAGAATGGAACCAGCTGGCTCCTAAAATTATTTTTTTAGCATATATCTATCGCTTAGCTAAGACTAGACCTACCCGAATTCATATTAATGAGATCTAATTTGTAAAGGTTAGGTTGGTAGGCTTGCTTGACGGATACACAAGCCATGGGGTACTCAAATTCTGGTGTTATTATCATTTCGAAAACGCTCAGTGGACTTGGTATTGAGACTTCAATGTGCTGTAAAAAAAGAAAGTATATATAATATACTGCCATAACTTTTATCGACACATTTTTATTCAAAATTAAAATTAGCCTGAATTATTTCAGATATAAAGAATCTGCTGATTCACAGTGACAATAATTAACACATTGTGCAATTTACTAATAAAAAAAATTATAAAAGAATACACTTTGATGTGGCTTACCTTCAACAGCATAAACTTATTTAGTGGATCATACCACTGCATCAAATAAATACCATTCGCAGTTGCCCCAGACAGATACTTATATCCGTTATAAGGATTCCTTGCCACACAGCACCGTAAAGTGCCTCTTGTATCAGGTACACGAGTTGTGAGTGCAAACTTTCTTGGAACTAATCTTTCCGGTATCCTGTTCATGTGCAAACTGAACCTGTGAGACTGTTTATTGTGCAGCGCCAGTATATCATGTCGATATAACTGTGGGGTTTTACTACCTAAAAATACAATGTAGAATGTTCCACTATAAATATAAAAAAAAGAAAATAAAGCAGCTTTCTTACCTGAAAGTGTCATTAATACATCTTTAATAACATACATCCATGTGGTCCTTCTAGGATACAATTGTGTAATACATGTCTCATGCAGTTCATTTAAATTCAAATTATAAATTCCTTCTTCAGCGCCAATCAATATGTGCTGATCACGTGTCTCAGGATGAATCCATGACGCTGTACAGTGAATTCGCAATGGACAACCATTGAATACCTAAAAGTTATTGAATGTAAAGAACCACTGCATTTGTAAAACAGAAACCACCCTCATTGAAAAAATGCAAAACGAAATATTGCTCAAGATATGTAATACTTAAATGCAAATTCTCGCTTGAATAAACAGGCTGATTATTTTTTTAATTTGCTGCTAGTTTTACATTTGATAAGGCTACAAAAAATCCCAATGAATGAATGAAAAAATGTGCTCATTTTAGAGTGGTTTTTAATGATTTTTAACTTAATCATAAATAATATGAATTGCATTTCAATTTTTGATATTAGAGAACACTATTCAAGATAATACAATTTTTTCATGACCACAGGTCACTTCCTTTAGGAGGTAGTTTCCGCTAAGGCAGCCAGGTGACTTTGTCATCATGTCAGTGTAATGCTGACAGATGGCATTGCCATCCTAAATTCTTACTGTTGTATCTATTCATTTCTAATATTTTCTTAATGCATTTATGGACTTCGGTCGGTTGGATAAATATATAGTTATATTACGGAAACAACACAATGATTAATATAGTTACCCACCTTAGAGAAACATGCACCCATGTGTACTTTCGGCGTTGGAGGTAACCCATTACTAACAGGTCGCGGTGGCGTATGCCTTCTACGATGCTTCCTCGGTGGTACTGGCGGACACATCACCAAATCTGGTGTGCTCGATTCTTGGTTGTTTGTTTCGGCATTCGCACCTACACCCACACTTACAATAAAACATTCCTCAGACAAAATCTCTTACATACCGTTAACTGCTCTTTCAGTCCTTCCACTGTCGCTGAGAGAGCGCTGCCGTTGTCCGCTAATGTTCATGGTATTAACTAAGCCGAATATTTCATCTACTGAAGAATGTCTACGAGGAGAATTGTTCATAGTGCTATCATTCACTGGACTAGAAGGGATTGTGTGTATATCACATTTAACGTGCCCGCCCGAGTCGTTATCCTGAACAGGTAACGTTGCTCTAGAGAAGAAAGCAGTTGTGAATACGAGTAGTGGCATGAAAAAATTACGTTGCTTGTTTAAAGTAGGTATCACACTATGCAAATTTGCGTACAGAGTTTGCAAAATTAGTTTATGCTATACTGATACATATATACAATACTGAAATAGTGAATAAGACATTATTTTTGACAGCAACTTTTGAAAATCACATCGTCAAATGCTGTTTTTATAAAAATGTTTTGGCTGTTGTTTAGTACTATAAGTAGTAAACATTTTAATTTAAAAAAATATATGTGTATATATAAGATTACTTTTTAATGACCTTCCTGCTTTTTTAATGACTGCTTTTAAAGCGCATTATAAGTAATCATCTGTAATTACTTAATTTCGATCTATTATTTTTTATCATTTAAAACAAATACATTATATTTGAAAAATTTTTGTGCTGTGAAAATTCTTACTACATTTAATGTTATCTATGGATAAATGCCTGTTTTTTCAAAACCATTTTAAAATCTAGCTTAAAGTTGTAACACACTGGTAGTGAGTCATAATTTCATTTTGTTTTCTACGTATATACAGGAAGATTTCTCTCATGATCTATTAATTTTTCAATCTCTTACAAAACACTTGGAAATATGTTCTCAAAAAGCCATACCTGTATTCCACTTTCTACCACTTCTTTAACTCCTCATTGTGGTAGTTTTTTAATCCTCAATGTCTTGATTTTAAACATGCAATAGCAGCCATTAAGTTCATTTTAGCTACACTAGATAAAACCACTAAGTCATCAGATTTTATTCATTTAATTTTATGGTTGACCAAAAACCTTGCAACGTAGACAAATAAATTTGTCAACTAGCACGAGGCGTTGCATAGTGCAACACATGCTTAACAATGCATGCTGGTGGCAACTGAAAATCTTATAAATCGAGCAACAGATACGTTATACACTACCTAATATCACTACCACGTAAAACCATGTCACTAACTTCTTCATAAAACAATCACAAAAACAATATCAGTTTGTGTAGTGTCAAACAAACACACTGCTCCAGTAATCTGTTCAGTGAACAAACCAAACTGTATGTCAATTTGTGTTAAGTATGCAGCGTAAAATTGTCCTTGCATACAATTGAATCTGTGGGCGTTCAGTTAATGCCAACATAAAATTACGCATATATTATTTGCTAGTTTGAATGGTATGTGTTCAGCTTATTTAAAATTTATTATTTTTATGTGGCCCTAGGTTTTGATAATTACATACAATTTAGAAGACCTCCTAAACATCAGGATAATTACAACATTGCATCTATACATTTGTTCGTTGTTAGGTTATTTGTGAAGCAACATAATATTATGAAATCACGATAAAGTATTATTTAATTCCAGATGTAAACAGCATAGGTGCAGCAGCTTCCATAAAAAAATATTTGATGGCAAAAGTTGAAAGCACGATTCTCAATTGCTTTTTAAGTGTTACAAATACTACTTCTTTGCTAATTTGAACAATTTTATTTTGAGCCTTAAAGTTCCCTTTGCACAGATTAGTATCTTTATGTAACATGTGCATGTTTAACACAGAATTAGAGCATCAAGAGCATGTACTACTTAAGGTTTGAAAAATAATAGTTTTTATTGTGTTGTTCCTCAATGTAAGATTTTCAGTTGCAGAATTTTGACTACTTGGGTTAATTAAAATACAACTATGTATATCTAATTTAAAAAAAAACACATACAACACACCCCAACTGTAAATCAAAACCCCAAATGCTAATAAAACTTTTTGTAATACAACTTTATAACAAATAAAATGCCAAATGTTTAAGCATATCATGTAACATGATATTAATATAATAATAAAGTGTACTACAGCCCAAAGAATACACTGTACATTTAATACTGATGTATCAATTTTAAGAGACTTACTGTGATGTATATGAATCCGGGGGTTGATATTTGTAGGCTCCCCTATAATATCAAACACTTGTGTAAGAAAAACACAACTTATTTAAATTTACTTCTTTCATCAGTTCCAAGCTCCCCAAGCAAAAGCATTAAAACAAAGAGGGTGCAAAAAATACAAGCTAGTTGTGTTAGTAAGAAGCCTTTGAAAACAGAAAATTCTGTACTCAATTACCTCATCATTAGTTCTTCATCTATGTACTGCAATAGACTCCTAAATAAAATTGAAAAGACTTAAGTAAATAATAACAACAGTAGAAACAAAATAAAACTTTGTAACAGAAAATAATCAACAAAAACAGAACACTACCTTTTTTTTAGTAAATTAAGAGTATTATATATATTGGTGAAATTACTATGCTAGTAATATTAATAGAAAACATAATACAAGGCAACTTTTATCAGTAAAAAAACAACTTGTTAAAATATTTATGCAAGCACTACAAAAAAATCGATAATAATGCATTTAAAAACACAAATTATTAAACATAATAAAATGCAAAAAAAAAACAATTTTTTTATAACATCAGCTAAACTTGCAGAAAAAAGCAATAAATTTTCTAGACCAATAATTAATATCACTGGTAAACATTAATTCTTAAGGGTTTTTATGTTGTGTTTATCGCAAAAAAACATTAATTCTTGAATAAAACTACCAATAAAGGGAATTTTGAAAATGTGCATTGTAAATCTTAATTCTGATATCTAATTAAATTTTTTTTTGACAATTTGATTGTGCCTAAGGATTTAATGTTCCAAACTGGTAAAAGATAATATTTAACAAACCTCAAATGAGTAAAAAATAATTACTAATATGAAATTTTTGTACAGTGACTTTATTTTCAATATTGTGATTAGGTTTGTATAAAACATTTCTAATCAGTTGATAAAGTAAACCTTAGTCATTGATGATTAAGTATAAGAAAAAAAAAAGAAAAATGATCAAAAGTTACTTAATTTTTCCACACAAGAATTAAAATATGAGATTCTTAGATTTATTATGTATACTAATATCCATTAAAAATGAGACTGCTATGTATAACAAAATAATATATAAGATAATATGTCAAAAAGTTATATGATCATAAAATTAGTTGGTGTAGCGTGAATAAATGAAATTTAATGTTAAAAATATAATGTATATTACTTGCACTGCTGTAAATGCAATAAGGTGATTCTACTTAGTATCTTATTAATACACCCCGAAGCAGCCACAAAAAATAAAATGCAAAACAAGAACACTTCAATCTCACACACATACACCTAACCTTAATGACATTTTCAATATCTGAGATCCTGTCATTGCACACCTTTCAGGCCTTCAGTACAAAAAATTTACTCTAATTAAAAATATATTAAAAATAAAATAATAATCCAATGAACTTTTAAATAACGGAATGTACCTACTTTTCTCGATTGAGTGAATCGAAAGCATTTCCTATGCCACACTTCTGGTTCTGATGCTCAACACAGTTGTGTACTGTAGTGACATTATTCATGATGTCCATTATGTCCCAGGCTTTGTTTACGTCATCTGCTATGTCGTTTGAAGGTCCTGAAATAAAAGTGTTAAATTTCACGTTCTGTTAAGAAGGACCTATCAAATTAAAGGTTAAATTATTTTTTAGACACACATGATTTAAAAAATCAAGTTGTTTTACCAGGGAAGATCACTTATTATTGTGCCACCTATTGTCAAAAGAGAGATACTTTATTCATAGTCAAAGCCATAGTCTATTGCTAGAATCATACTAGTTCTTACTGAAAGTACTATATACATATATTAAACTGCCGTTTTTGAACTTCGACTTTCTAGCTGAATATACATTTTACAGACTATAATTTAGAAAAAAAGATTTCTTGATTTACATTAGTTTACTGAAGAAAAAAAATAATATTAATGTACATACCTGGTCTATGTAAAGTGTTATTTACTTCATCTATTCCCTGGATATCTTGTGATGCTTGCACGTTTCTTGACTTTGGACGTGATGTCAGTCGTGATGCTATACGTTGGGGTACATTAGGAACAGACTACAAGAAACATTTATCAATCATATGATGGTAATCCGAAGTTTTTGCATTTCATACCCCATCCTCATCAGGTTCAAGATCCGTGAACATGTGTGATGGATTATTTACCTTTTGTAGTAATTCTATTGCCAGTCTTTTACTCATATCACCACTTTGGAAAAAATCATGCTGAAATGAGTGATTATTTAATAAAACGTCGCTTACACTGTTAAAACTATAAGATATAACTAATTATTTGTTGTGAAAGTTTGTATACGGGGTCTTTTAATATCAATATGGACAACTTTATTATTGAGAATAAAAGATATGATTATCCCAGATCTGCAATCAATGGTATAATTAAGCAGTTTAAAGACACAGAGGTTTTGATTAATTATTCATGTTTTTAAAATTATTTCAAATCAAAGGGTCTTTAAAATGTTACTGTTGATCTGAAATTATTAGATTATATTAGAATTAAATTTATTTTTATTCACATAACTAAAGATCTATTACACATATTTCACCTTATTGAAAAGCTGTTTTCACGATAACCATAAGAAAAACAGAAAATAGAATTAATACCTTTGAAACAAATAAAAATCAGGGGTTTCTGTTAACATTACAAAATTTGATGAGGATTGAATTCTGCAAAACATTCTCCATTTAAACAATGGCAGGCATCAAAACGTGTATACACTGTATATACAAATTACAATAATTTAACTGAAATCATTATACAGATATCGTAATGTTCTGTCCAAAAGATTAATTATTTATTTAGCATGAAGTGATTGCTAGTGCTGCAAATGTAATATGCATGCATCTTAAATGAACTGATAACACATAATAATATGTTGTTTATCTCATGCAACTACATGATAAACCAGTACAACATTGCGCAGATGAAATTACATACCCGTAACAATTTTTCAGCAGTAGGTCTTTTCTTAGGGTTTTTAGTCAACGCTACCTTAACAAAATTATGAAATGTTGGACTCCTGAAACAGGGCTAGCTTAACAACAGCAGTAATTTATGTGTTAAAACTTACCATCTTTCTTTATCCTTTAATGTTGGTGGCTTGAAGCCACTCTTGGACATGAGAAATAACGCCCTCATTGGATGCAAATCAAACATAGGAGGCTGCAATTCCGCTAATTCTATTGCTGTTATGCCGATAGCCCATATATCACATAATTGGTTGTAACCACCCTTCCGTTCGACAGCGGCAACCTAATAAAAATATAAAGGATTATGTATATTTCATCCAATATCCAATGTTACTACCTCTGGAGCCATCCAATATGGTGTACCTATGAATGATTTTCTTTTGTTAATAGTGGCCGTAATTTGTGCGGATACACCAAAGTCAGCTAATTTGACGTCCCCAGCATCAGTTAGTAGTATGTTGGCTCCCTTAATGTCACGATGCATTTTACCCATTGAATGTAAATACGATAAGCCATGTAATGTTTCGCGACACATATATGCTATCTGTTGTTCCGTTAGTGGACCAGTTACTGTAATAAATCGAACGTAATAATAATAGTTATTGATGGCATACAGGCCTTTCCATTACATGGAAAAGTGACAAAATAAATTTAGACGAATAGATTGAGAAATTGTATAAGTACTACTGAACTAGTCTTACTACTTCATAATAAGTGTGTGAAATTTAAAGACTCAAAACGGTGGGAGTTTAATTTTTTTAAATTACCTATCTTATAACCAAGGTTTGTGAAATTCACACCATATTATTTAATTATGACGAACTACAGAATTATGTCATGCTTTTCCATTGAAAAGTGTAATATAAAAATTCCAAATAAAAACTAAACTTTGTTTTTATTAAAAGTAAAGCTATAGGTAGATAATGACAATGTCACAACCAAATAACTTAATTTATTCAACACAAAGGATTTTATATTAAAAATTGCAAGCTATATATAGGAGTAAAAATATAGTTCTGTAATTCTAAAGTACTTACTATGGTAAATATCTTGCAAAGAGCCCCCTCCGCAGTACTCCATGCAAATCCATAACTTGTCTTTACGTAAATAACTACCATAATATGCGATTATGTTGGGGTGTCGACAATCCTTCATCATCAAAATTTCTTGCTGTATCACAGCAAAGTCATCGCCTATAAAGATAAACTGCAAATGAGTTTTGCATTTAATTAAGTTATTGTCAGGGCACATACCCGGTTCCAGTTTAATAACTTTGATTGCTGCGAAGTCATTGGTATTCAGCTTTTTCGCCTGTAAAGTTAATGAACAATGGAAGATGCTAAATTGTTAATAAATGGTGTTTTACAAACCTTATACACATCACCATAGGTTCCACTCCCAATCCTCTGAACGAGCTCGTACTCATCCTGAGGATTCCTTCTGGATATGTCTGAACTAAGAACTCCTTGAGCCATATTTAACTCATATTATTCAATGATCACATTTTACTAATTAAATAATGATTCGTTAAAATATAAATATGTTTGGTTTACGTAAATTTGACAGAACATATCAACCACGCAGCCATACTTACAAAAGTCCCAACTTATCGAAGTCCTGACTGTACGAATCTGAATTGTATCGCTGTCACTTACGGTCGAATTCGCAACTAACCGAAATATTAATCAGGTGTGCTCCGACAGTGTAACCATTAATTAACGTAATATACATCAATCTACAGTGTAACCAGAGTGTATAACCAAAAACTGTAACTGCTTAAATCAATTTTAGGCTAGACGAAAAAAGGAAGGATTTTTCTCTCCTCAAGTTTGTTTACATTATTTTAGAGGATTTTGGCTATTTGAAGTTGACGTTACTGTCGATGACGTTAGACATAACCTGCAGTCGATGTTGTCATTGTCAGTTGTCAATGATGTCATATAATATTAAATATAATTACAAAATCAAAGAAAATGCAAGTTTTTCTGTGAAAATGAATATCCTGTCTGCAAAGAAAAACCATGCTCTATTGTGTGCTACCTGTGCATGTTTATACTGAGTTTGTGCTGCTTAATCTAACAGGGACAGTGATATACCCGGTACTTTGCAATCGCTTTTATTTTTATCAAATGCTCGTATTTTTGATGAGACATGCATAATAATAATTATAAAAACAGTGCTAAAAAACCCACTAATTGTTGGGTAAAAAATAATTTATCGCAAAATAAGGACCAGAATACATCAAAAAATGTATCAAACCGTACTGAACTTAAATTTAAAGAAGCTCAAAGAAAATTACACGCAGCTGTTCAAAAATATGTAAAAGATTATGATTCTTCGTCTGAAGAAGAAGAAGTTCAGGCAGAAACTGTGATTAGTAAGACGTGTTGTGAAATATTATATTAACATCTGTTACACAGCAGTTTTTATGTTTCAGCTTCTATTTTGAAGAATTATGAACAGTGTGGCGGAAAAAATGAATGTTTGGGACGCACTGAGGGACACTTGATAGATTCTTTTTCGTCTGGAGCAAACACCTGTTTAGTATGCATATCAAAAGTAAAGCGTATTGATGAGGTACCTATGTGGACTATTTGTAAATCACTGACATTCACAGACATTGGTATTGATAATAGGTTGCGGGAAAAGAAATCAATTACCTATTTTAAAATTATTTAAGTAATGCTTTATTTAACGTAAAAGAGATTATTCAAATTAGTTGCTATTTTTTCAAGTTCATTATGTAATCACTTGTTTTCTATCGAGAAATAACTCGACTAAGCAATTCCCTCAAAAGGATATTATTTTATGTTAAAACTGAGGGTAAGATTATCACAAATACCTGTACAGATGGTTTGTTTAAAAAAAATGCTATTAGACTTCAAAGAATAAAAATGTATGTTAAGTACAATGCTTTCAGGAAGTACACTAACGCCTGTACCTCTGTACATGTTTTATATGATTCTTAATATTGCATCTATAAATTCCTAAATAATTTATGCAAGCAATATGCATATCAAGATAGAAACCAATGAATAAATGAATAGAAAACTTTATGACCAACTTGCACCCATAGCTAATATATCCCAAATTTGCATGTAAGTACTYATGTATGCGGTATAACAAAGTGCTAATTTGTGTTGAATGCTGTTATTAATAAAAAATGTAATATTATGATTTAATTGTTTAAATAAACTTTGTTGCTGCAGACAATGGTGCAAGTATTGTAAGAAATGTAAATATCAGAACAAAACAATAAACTCTAAAGTTGACGTAACTGGGCTTAAGAGTAGTATACTTATAAAATAGGGTTAGCTCTCTACGATTTAAAAGTGGGCTTGACATATTTTTTTTGTCTAGAAAATTAAAAACCTCTGAATATTATGAGTTCTCCAATTAATATTAATTTAAGAAAAGGCCAAAAATTATGCACCATTTGATTATTAAATCATTAGTGTTTTTTAATTAAGGAATTAATTATTCTAGAATTCTTCTCTTGCAGGTGTGGAGCTGTAAAGAATGCTTCTGCTTGTTTCATCTCATGTGCATTCAGAGATGGTCAAAGGACACTATCACACACAAGAAATTAGCTTTGGAGGACCAAATTCAAGTTAAAAAAATAACACTCACTTGGGGTTGTCCCAAGTGTAGATATGAATATAACCCTGATGATATCCCAGATCAGTACAAATGCTATTGTGGCAGAGTAGTTAATCCTTCTTACGAACCTCTTATAGCTCCTCATTCTTGTGGTGAAACCTGCAGAAAACCCCTGAAACCAAATTGTGGCCACACTTGTGTTCTACTTTGTCATCCAGGTTAGTGTGGACATCTGAATTAGTTCATTTACCATACCATACCAGCCAATTCGGATCTACTAAATTTTGCATTGATTAAGTGAGATTAGAAGTTACTAGAATCATGTGAGTAAGTAATTTGTCAGACAGATATTCATTTAGAATTGTTTGTTTATTTAATTCCCAGCTGGATATGCAAATTTTAAATACACGTGGTATAGTATCTGCAAATGAGGCAGAAGAATGTTACCCATTCGTTTGCTCAGTAATATGGCAAAAACAGAATTGTTTCCCAGTTTTTCTTCAAATGAACGAAATAGTTAATTTATTGTTTTCAAAAACACTTCTCTGCTGAGTTTTATTCTTAAATTCGTTTTAGAGTATTAATAATCTAAAGCTACACTTTTCAAATACAACTTTACATAATATTCCTGAACATTTGAATTTAGAATACCCACTTTTTTAATGTTTTCATAATAGAAAAATAAAAAATATTTGTAGATGATGGGTAGTCTTGTTGTTGGTTCTTAATTGAAATAAGAAAATGTGTTTTTATTTGTAACATTTCCAGGTATATTTTACCTTAAGTTTTAATTTTGCCCCTCCCTCCCCATTTGGCTCACAGAAAATCTGGTCCAATATAGAAACATTGTAAGTGATTATCTTATTCAACTTAAATAGTTGCCTTATACCCCATTATTAGGCCGAAGAAACATAAATAAAATAAAATTATTATAATTTATAATAAAATGCTGTCATCAGTGGTTATGGTTAACTGCTTACAATATCACATTATAAACCATAATAGGTTACCATCTAATAACCAGTTAAAGATTAACTGATTATTAAATCGGTTAGAAATGAACCAGCTATGAAACATGCTAAAAAATTCAACTGTCTGTATTTTGTAATAGGAATGGCCCTATGTTTATAAAAATGTCATTTTGTAAGTTTTTAAGAGATTTCATGTTAGTCGGTTAACCTGCTTATTTAAACTGATTACTGATGGTTTGTTGGATTTGTTGTTAACGGCATACTGGACACAGCAATCACTACAGACAGTGCTATTATCAACCCCCAATTTTATATCGTCAAAATAGATCACATAAGAATGAATATGTCATACTTATAATAATATCTAATAAAAACCACTTTATCATTGTACATTCCAATCAAAATATTTTTTAAGGTCCTTGTCCTCCATGCCCCAAAACTGTAGAAGTTCAGTGTTATTGTGGGTCACAGCCTGCAAAACTCCAAAGATGTAGTAATAAAGAGTGGTCTTGTGGTAAACCATGTGGGAAACCACTACAGTGTGGTAAACATTCCTGTACTGAACCATGCCATGCAGGAGAGTGCAAGCCATGTCCTAAAAAGAGTGTCCAAAAATGCTTATGCAGATCTAGCCAAAAGCTGAGAGACTGTTCTTCTCCATTGTGGCAGTGTGATAAAGTGAGTAGAGATGTGTATAAGATTTTTTTCAGTTAATAATTTCAGAAGAAAATTGGCTTGCAATGACACAGTAATGTTTATTAAAGTATTAAAGCTATTTAATTCTATCTTGGGTAATGGAAACTAATGTGGGGTGTATATATAAAAAAAAACTTCAATTGCTAAAATGGATATGGAAGATGTTTATAATAAAAAAATATGCAACGTTATTCTAAAAGTAGTTGTGAAAACTACAACTGGATATATTGAGTGGTTATGGAGATATTAATCTTTTAAAAAATTCAGCAATCACTAAATCTGCAGTATATAATAGTAGTCACTTATCGTGAATGACTCTGTATACAAGAATTTTTTTATTATGTATATTAGCCGCTGGATCTTTTCTCACATATCATCAGTTGTGTGTGTATGAATTACGGCAGAATATTGTACACGCTACCATCACATTCTTAATGCATTTTATGTGCTTCTTCATAACAATCAAAATTTGTGATTATCATTTCATATGTTTGTCTCTGATTGTGCTATGAATAAATCATGGCAAGAGGAAAGGCTTGGTGGACCAAATACATTGCTCTAGTGCAAGTTTTGCTAAATGAAAGGAGAATTATTCAAAAAGATTTGATTTTCTGCCGTTGACTTTCCAGGCATGTTAACTAAATTGTAAAAATATAATTTTTTGAATTGTGAATAATCTGTTTATTGTATGCAGGTATGTGATAAACCCTTAAGCTGCGGCAACCATACGTGTAGCGAAATATGTCATCCAGACAAGTGTAGGCCATGCARTTTGTCGCAGCCTAGGAACTGCCCTTGTGGAAAGACAAAGTACGAATTGCCTTGTACTGAAGAGACACCAACTTGTGGTGATACTTGCGGAAAGGTTTTAGAATGTGGCTTACACACATGCAACCAAAGATGTCACAAGGAGAAGTGTGGTCAAGCAAGTATTACATTTTAGAAAGCTTTTACTGTAATTTTATGTGTATTACCTTTTAGTGTTTGGAAACAGTGACAAAGTCATGTAAATGTGGTTTACATGAAAAGGAAGTGCAGTGTAAGAAACAATATTTATGCGATACTAAATGCAAAAGAATGAAAGATTGTAATAAGCATCCATGTAATAGAAAGGTATGTACAAACATAAGTGTGTTTTGAAGAGATGTTGTTGAGTACGTAAAATAAATTATAGTGCTGTGATGGAAATTGTCCACCTTGTGAAAAACCATGTGGAAAAACGCTGAGCTGTGGCAATCACAAATGTGCTTCAATTTGTCATAGAGGTCCTTGCTATCCTTGCAGTGAAACAGAAKTCGTTTCTTGCAGATGTGGAAAAACAGCTGTTTTCGTACCTTGTGGTAGGAAACATAAAACTAAGTCCCCAAAGTGCCTGAAGTTATGCTCGTAAGTACAGTTGTCTTTATATTCAGGCACTGGACTATGCTCAGAACATCTAGAATTTGAATCAAATAAAATAAATCAAAAGGCGAATTTGCAGTATTAACAATAAAAAGGAAAAAAGTAACGTTAACAAATTGCAGTGGTTTTTTTTTAAATCACAAATTCAAATAATATGCGGGGCAGGCCAAGTGAACATATTTCTTCCATAACACAATAAGTGTTGAAAATATGAAAGACTTATTCAGAAGTTATCCAGATTGTACTGCATATCTTAAAAAGATCCGATATTTTTAATTAAAATCACTTTATCAAGAAGGTATTCGAAGGTAATTGAGTTATGGGAGAAAACTTGATTTTGACCCACCCTGTATCAGATATCGTATGTCTTATTGTCATACAACCAAATTAGCAACCATTTTTGATGTAACACGAAGTCCATCATTTTTTAAATATTTTTATATTTTTGCGGAATCAGCGTCATCTGTGGACCATACAGTGGTTTAGTAAATTAGAACTGTTACATTAGAATTGGAACACTCTGCACATATTTTTTAGCACTCCACCAGAATGTCATCATCAAAGGCGAGAACCACATCGTTGCCACTTTGGTGACTGTCCTCCATGTAAGCAGGTTTGCAACAAATCTCGGACTTCATGTTCACATCTCTGTCCAGCTGTTTGTCATTCATCTGTACTTGTTGAAATTAAAACACAAAAACCTTCAATGCCGTGGGAACACTCGCCTCCAGTTGTTGAAAAGAAAGCCATGCCCTGTCCCGATTGTGTAGTTCCCGTTCCTGTTACATGTTTAGGTGGGTAATTAATATAAAAACTGCCATCATTTCTGTAGTTACTAGTTAATGGTTCATGTTATAGGTAAACATGAAACTAGCAATTGGCCTTGTTATTTAGCTAAGCCCTCGAGTTGCCATAAAGCATGTGGGCGTATCCTTTTGTGTGGAAACCATACCTGTAGTTTAGAATGTCACGTGGTTGAGGGT
Organism: Rhyzopertha dominica; assembly: GCA_025024175.1. Classification (NCBI taxonomy): domain Eukaryota; kingdom Metazoa; phylum Arthropoda; class Insecta; order Coleoptera; family Bostrichidae; genus Rhyzopertha; species Rhyzopertha dominica. The sequence goes on along the minus strand of QCXZ01000003.1, from coordinate 152,706 downwards.
GCACCAGATGATGTGCAGGTGAGTCAACTGATCTTATGACATTTTATCAGTTTATAGAGTGGTATGAAATAAATCTACTGAAAGCGCGGGTATATAAAAGGAGGAAGATGTACCTAGCTCCCTTACAAGATAAACTCTTACATGACATTGAACATTTACAATTCATTATTTCACATATTTTGTTTTCATAATTGAATAGTTACAGCTTGTTTCAATGTTCTACAGGCTGGTGTAAATTGCGAAACATGTGAAAGAGGATGTGAGAAACCTAGACCTGATGGTTGCAGTCATGTTTGCCCAAAACCATGTCATCCTGGAGACTGTCCCCCTTGTAAGCAAATGATACGCATTAAGTGTCATTGTGGACTAAATCAGCCATATGTGGCTTGTAAAGATTGGACTAACAAAGATGGAATAGAGGCCTTGCAGAGTTGTGGAAACCAGTGTCCAAATAATGTAAGTAGACGTCATTTTTCGCTCGCGTTATTGAAATATTATTTTACAGTATGAGTGTGGTCATCGTTGCAAAGCTAATTGTCATTCTGGCCCGTGTCCAAATCCAGAAAATTGCAAAAAGAAGGTTAAAATTTCTTGTCCTTGCAAACGTATAAAGAAAGAATTCCAGTGTGAAATTGTTCGCAAAAAAGAAGCTTTTGTCGAATGTGATGAAATATGTCTACAAAAAATAAATGAGGAAAAGAAGAGAACTGAACTGCTGATGGAACAAAAGAAAAAAGAAGAGGACTTAAAAAATAGAAGGGAATTAGAAAAATATGAAAAAATGTTTCAACAGAAGAAGAAAAGCAAGGAACGCAAAATCCATAATAATCAGAGAGATAGTTCCTATTTAAAAAAATACTGGATTTTTATTGTTACTATTATTATAGGGGTTATTGCTATATTGATTTCATTTAATACTTTAATGTAACATTCCCATTATGGTTTGAGTTGTTACTTTTTCATTAGGTTATTGACATAAGTGTAAACACATGATTTGGTATGCATGGCTAATGGTTTAGTTCAGTAAGAAGTATAATGCAGTAATTTTTTATTTAATATGTATATCTCACTGGCAGCTATCATATGTTTATTATAGCATTTTGTGATGGTTAAGGTTGGAAATTGCTATTATTTTAAAATTTATTTCTGCTCGTAGTTTGAAACTAGCATATTTATGTAGTTTGATTCGTTTTTCAAATAAAAGTCAACAGATTATCTTACTTCAATGTCTCGTCTGTTCTCTTCTGTCACTGTGATATTCATCATTCACTACCTCCTTTTCCTTTCCATTGTCTACACCTAAAAGAAGAATTTGCAGTTTGCATACAATGAATATGATGTTGAAGCTGAAAATGTTTAATTTACGACTGTTTACATTTTGTAAATTAAAAAATAATCAGACATCTCATATATTATATTGTGATGCAGTCAACAAAAAATGGAAAAAGTGAAAAAGGACTGCCCTTGGATGTAGTTTTTGTTTTTCTTTTTTTTTGCTGCATAGAGAGTGTATAATGGCGTAGATATTATGATCATTATAAAACCAGGTTGGTGGATTCCTTCATTAACTTTAAATTAATAAATTGTCAACTACCGAACAAGTAATTGACCAGAAGTATTAAATTGAATATTATGTTACTAAGAATTTAGGATGGCAATGCCATCTGTCAGCATTACACTGACATGATTACAAAGCCACCTAGCTGCCTTAACGGGTACTACTTCCTAAAGGAAGTGAGCTGTAGCCCTACAAATTGGCATGCAACTGCAGCTAGGTGGCTTTGTAATCATGTCAGTATAATGCTGACAGATGGCATTGCCATTCTAAATTCTTTCTTACATCATACATACATACATACATATACAGGGTGTCCCTGAACATGTGGGCAATATCTCGGGATCTGATAGCTGAGCTAAAATCATCACTATTTTACAGTATAACTTTTTTTGATATAACGTCCGCCTACTGAGATATTCACCCCTAAAGCTCTTTTGAAAAAATTGGTTTCTCCGAAATATCTTTTATACCGCCTGATATAATTTGATGAAATTTTCGCCATTAATATTTATAATGCAGGCGGTTAGAATAGTGCAGACACAGTTTTTGTAACTGCACGGGGAAGTTGGGGGTAAACTACCCTTCACCGTTTTTTTTTCTCTTAATTTTAAGGCGGGTAAGATTTTTTCCCCGAAATAGACGTTCTTCAATTCTATCAAACTTAAGAAGAAAAAAAGGTACTCTTTATTCATTACCCTAATGTTAACCGTTTTCGAGAAAAATGCTGTTGAATTACATGGTTCACATTTTCACTCGCGTCCACACGACCCATTTAATTTTTATAGTAGGCGCTAAAAATATTATTAGCTGTCACTCCATTTAATTTTCCTGGTGTGATTGTTATCCAACAATCATTTTAAAATGGAATATTCATTTCCTGAATATGCTGACATGCATTTAGTGTATGGTCTAGCCCTTGGTAATAGTACAGAAGCTGTGAGGTTGTACGCAGAACGATTTCCTGACCGTAGGATTCCTGATCGGAAAACTTTTGAACGGGTTGATAGACGTTTAAGGGAGACAGGTGGGACATAAAATTATCCATAAAGGCATGTTTATATCAATTTGTAATTATTAGGAAAATGTGTAAAAGATAGCTTGAACGGTGGCGTCCAAAGAAGAGTACGCACAGTGGTCCTAGAGGAGAACGTTTTGGATAGCGTGGCTGCGGATCCTACCAATAGTATTAGAAAACTTGCGGTGCAACACAATGTGTCCAAAAACACTATTTCCAGATTTTTTCAAGAACAATTACTGCACCCTTTTCATGTTCAAAAGGTACATGCTCTAAGTCATGAAGATTTTCCTGCTAGAGTGGAATTTTCAAATTGGGTCTTAGAACAGCACACAAATAACAGGGATTTTATTAGTTCGATTCTTTATTCAGATGAGGCTGGTTTCACGAAAAACGGTGTAATAAATTCACACAATTTACATGTTTGGGCGGACGAAAACCCTAATTCCACAGTGGTTGCAAGACACCAGTTCCAGTTTCAGTCTGTTAATGTTTGGGCGGGAATCATAGGGGACCATTTAATAGGACCATATGTGCTACCTCCAAGATTAAATGGGGAACTCTATTTGCAGTTCCTTCAAAATAACTTACAACAGCTTTTAGAAGACGTTCCATTAGCAACCAGAAGAAACATGTGGTTCATGCATGATGGCGCACCACCCCACTTTAGTATTGCTGTGCGACAATTTTTAAATAATGCGTATCCAAATCGATGGATAGGTCGAGGAGGACCTGTTGCTTGCCCTCCTCGATCGCCAGATTTTAACCCTCTCGATTTCTATTTGTGGGGGCACCTGAAAAACTTAGTTTACTCTACTCCTGTAGAAACGAGGGATAATCTAATAGAACGTATAGTATTTTACTGTGATGAAATACGTAATAACGCTGCCGTGTTTTGGAGAATCCGGCAGTCTTTAATTCGTCGGGCCCGAAAATGCATTGAAGTTGGAGGAGCTCATGTTGAAGCTTCTTAATTTTTTTTTTGTAGCTCCATGTAGTTTTTAAGTGTTCTTCGTAATGTTATATTTATGTAATTATTTAATAAATACAGTAATTAAATGTGGAAAATTCGCATTTGACCCCCTCCCCCTGAAAAATATGCAAAGCCCAATGCAATTGATTTTCTGTCTCCACTGCACTACACTTAAATGTTGGTCAAAGTAATATTTGAAAACAAGTTCTAATTAAATGTCTGAAAGATTATTGTGCCTGGACTGTCATAAAATACTTTAGTAGTTTACCTATGCCATTCGCTATTTACAATAATGCTTGTAATAACATTTAAAACTTGATTTCTTTTTGAAAATAGTCTATTTTAGCTAGTATGTATTCCATTTTAGTATTTCTAGTTTTTTTTTCCTACAACAACGGCCTAAAAGTGTTGTTCAGTACGCCTACTATAAAAATCAAATTGCTCGTGTGGGCGCAAGCGAAAATGTGAACCATGTTATTCAAGTACATTTTTCTCGAAAACGGTTAACTTTAGGGTAATGAATAAAGAGTACCTTTTTTTCTTCTTAAGTTTGGGAGAATTGAAAAACGCCTATTTCGGGGAAAAAATCTTACCCGCCTTAAAATTAAGAGAAAAAAAACGGTGAAGGGTAGTTTACCCCCAACTTCCCCGTGCAATTACAAAAACTGTGTCTGCACTATTCTAACCGCCTCCATTTTAAATATTAATGGCGAAAATTTCATCAAATTATATCAAGCGGTATAAAAGATATTTCGGAGAAACCACTTTTTCCAAAGGAGCTTTAGGGGTGAATATCTCAGTAGGCGAACGATATATCAAAAAAAGTTATACTGTAAAATAGTGATGTTTTTAGCTCAGCTATCAGATCCCGAGATATTGCCCACATGTTCAGGGACACCCTGTATACATGGTATATAAGCAAAACCAGTTCTATGCCGTGCTGTTTACACTAGACCTAAACTGCACTGATGAGCTGTAATGACAGCGAAATAGATCTATCTGCAGTTGGTTGAGGTGTAGACAGCACAGCATAGACATGCATTTTATTATAAGTTAGTACTATCTTTTCTTATTGTTAATCATATAAGTCTCGTCGTATTAATGAGTTGTTTTTTTCTTAAGACAATTTAAATATTTAGCTACTGCTTACAATTGACCTTATGAAAGTCCAAGGTCTACTTCAGTTCAAGTTCAGAACAAGGCTTCATGCAGTAAGGTACACTACAGTGATGATATCGTCGATTTATCATGTTTCGAGTAGCACAGATGTTTCAATTTTAAGTAATCGTTCCGTAAACACTTGTTTAAATATTAGAAACGCAATGTGTAACGTCGTTCAGTTACCTTTAGATTTCATAGCTGTTTATCGCGCCACGATAAAATGGTGAAACAGGATTTATACGCATTTGGTGCTGCCTATAAGGAAATAGAATTTGAAGGGGTAAGCACATGGGTCTTCAAACTGTATTCGTTTTAGTGCTTTGAGCGCTATTACCTTAAAAATAGTGAATATAGGCCTATATTTGTTAAGTTGCCACATATCGTCGATATTTAGATAATACGGCCCAACTAAACCATGTAAACTCATACTTGAGCTAAAACCGTTATTTACACTTTATGATGCAGTGTATTTAAAGGTATAGTCTAAAATGTACGAGCGTTGTCTTTTGGTTACTACTCTTAAGTTCAATTAACGAAAACTTGTACAACCCACATTATTATAAATTCAGTCGCAAGAAAAATAAGTACGTACCACGTTAGCTTACTTAATTTAGAGATATAGGTACGTGTTATGATTATATTGAAGCTTAAACCTTATTTTTCATGAATGTGTCGTTGGAAAATTAACACTTAATATGTGTGTGGCACAACACACCAACTTAGGATGAATATAGCACATCAGTTGATTTGCAATCCTCTTCACTGTCGAGTGTATTATACAATCTCCTATCACTTCGTTATCGCAATGCTTTTTTACATTGCTATTAATAACAGAATCAAGAATCGTTTTATTTTCTTGCGAAGCTAAATTAATTTTCACCACTATGCTCTGTGGTTAGCCTCTTTAAGGGGTAAAATTTTGCTTTCTGTTCTGCACATTCGAACTTCTTCACTAATTTTCCTGTCATGTGCCGTTTGCGAAAAAAAAACTAGATTTTCACAAATCGTGAATCAACCTTAAACCCCAAGTAAAAATTTACATAGGCGTTGGAAACAAAAGAACAGTGTGCGTGTCGGTTCATACTAATTTGCAATTTTTATTTGGCGAGAGTTAGTGAGATTAGAGTATAAGAATATAAATATATAGGTTACTCTATAGAATCTGACATACTTAAGGTCGGCTTATATTTATTATTTATATAGGTACAGGTTTAGGAAATTTTGATTTTTAAGGAAACGGCTTACACAAAAATAATACGCGAACGTTAAAACAATTAACCAACGAATCGGAATTCATATACATTGAATATAATCTATGTATTTTGCTTAGGTGATAAATAAACATTACTAGTACGCCGATCATAAAAAAGAACATACAATTAGATACAAGTGGTAGTAAAGAAATTGCATGTTTATTCAATTAAAAAGGATCTGATAGTTATTCCTGCCTGCATTGAATTAGTTTAAGAAATGATGTTAGGAAATGTAATTTAGCATTTTATTTTTATTGCGATACCTCTTTATCAAATACAAAAAAGCTGAAGACWTCAGATTCACTCCTTGGAAGCTAACTCCASAATGATCTCACTCAAATAAAAGAAACAACACTTGCAACTCTAACATGTTGTTTGCGATGATCTTCAGCTCTTTTCATGGTCAACTTCCATCCGCCGAAATAAGTCCATAAATTCGTGCAAAAAGGAAACAGTTTCCTGATAAACCTTTATGTTAGCTTTACTTAGTGCTGAGGCTGGGTGGCGTGAAAATATTACGTAGAAATCGATCTAATTGGTCCAAAAAGATGTGGTTGTTGGGTATTAAATTCCTCACCAAAGAAAAAACACAACAACTTCAATGCAGCAAATTTAATAAATAAATGTTTTATGAAACTCACCTGCAAATACAACACTTTAAACCATAATAATCTGTTCTTACGCATGCACAAAAATACACACTAAACGACGCCTAAACGGTTCTAAACTATAAATTCTGCAACATACGAGTCCAGTTTGATAATTTCTACACGACAGCGACCGACTTATGTCAGTCATAAGCCGATTGATGATTTTATTAATGATCACCAAATAAACGACAAACTAAACAAATGCAAATTTGAAAAATTTAATTATTATCTATTTCATCAACTTTTCCAGTTTTGGGATTGGTTTGTTCGCATAAATAGTATTGAACACCTTTGGAAGTATGAGCCAACATACTTTATTTCACAATGCGTATTTGTCTTTGGAGGGCTTGCAACACTTTTACACGGTAAGTTATTTCAGCGACTGAAATAACAAATTTATTTCAAACCGTTTCCAATATTTAAGCTTGCACTCGTGGCGGGAGGCTACCATTTTTGTGGCTGGGCACAGTACTCCATGGATTGGTGGTAGAAATGTTATGTTATGTACTTCCTGATGTAGACAACTTTTGGCATTCGCAGACGGGGGTGATATTTTTAGGAATGAGATTACCTCTTCACATAGTCTTTTTATGTAAGTAGTTGTACCAGCAATATATTGGTACACAATCAAATAATTTACTACGATGTAGTCATATCGATTTTTATATACAGCCGGGGATAAGGATTCAAAAATACACAAGAATTAGTACTATTTGTAGCAAGTATTTCTTTTAAATCAATCTAAAACATCTAGAAAATATATGTAAATTATATTGAAATGGAAATATAAAACCTTTTCATCAAAGTAACAGAGCTTATGCTTTAAAGACGTAAAAAAGCTTTTGCGAATTACATTTTTCTCACAAAAACTTCACCGTGTCCTCCTTGCTCGTTGCCCATAACAAATTTAAAGTGACATCTGCATAAAAATTTTTTGAGTAAAAGATTATTTCGGTTTTCTGGCTGCATTTAATCGGAGGATATTCTCCCGTCCAAATTTTCAATGGAAGTGCAAACTGCAGCACTAAAATGAACAAATCGATCTTGAGCGTTCATTCATCATCTTTATGCAAAACGATCTTTTAACAAAAACGCATATTCCTCTTGATTGAATGATTTACACGGTTAACTTTCAGATCCATGCTTCATCTACAATGGTTCAGTAGCAGTAGCCAAATTGCGCCTACCGAAGTGGTCAGAACCATTCGCTGTTGGTCTGATGTCGGTATTGGTTGATATACCTTATGATATTGTTAGTGTAAACTTTTTGCATTGGACCTGGCACGATACAGATCCAAATATTGCGGAACGACATTACTGGGTGCCGTGGAATTCGTACTACTTCCATGCCTGTTTTGCCGCCAGTTTTACATTCTTTTTTCATTTCACTAGACGCCATATTTGTAAATCCGAAGGAAAGTGGATTGCAGATTCGTAAGTATATTTCACATTTTGCTTTTCAGCTAATTATGCTCATTTGCAATGTGTGAATGCTCTAATATCATGATGTTAATAACGAGATTGAGGTATCATATCTAACCCCTTATTTCCTATTTCCTTTGCTCGCTTGTGTAATAAAATTCACTCCCAGGAATTAAATAATACAGATATTTCTTGATTTCTGTTGCACCACAACTTTGCACAAAACCTGCTTCGAAAAATTTGTAACCATTCAATCATTAAATCACAAAACTGCAAACCTGCCCCCATTTAACATTCCCTCTATCAAATCCCCCGCTAATAAGCATCGAAAAAATTCACCCCTTATTTTGAACATCCTTAAAATTTAGAGAAAAGTTGGAAACAGTCCAGCGCACAACTTTTTTGTATCACGATTTATACACCTCTATAAAATTTAGCTTTACTCCATATCTGTTACACCACCTTTCCATTTGTGCTTTCTCGACACATTTATCAAATGTGCAACGGGTTACTTATACTTTTATTTCAGCTGGTATAAAGAAATACTGTGTACAGCAATAGCTGCACTTATGGGCACACCTGGGGGTATACTTCTGTTCCTGCCCATATATCATCCGTTGCACGACATATACAACATTCACAGCGAAGTGACATTCTTCATTCTGTTCTCCGTATTTCTGCTGATAGCCTGGACTGGAGATAGGGTGGCGCGTAGGGCCATTGATCAACAAGCAACTCAAAGCTTGGTGCACGGAAGCACATGGCTGTTACTGTTCCATTTAATTATTCACTACTCCTCGTTCCTGTTGATGCCCGTTCTGTTTAATCCGGAAGATGAAGCTGCCATTGGTTTGAAAGAACCGATCGGGCCGTGTGATGAGTATTCTCCTATACGTACTGCTTTCGGAATGGTGAGCGTTTCACTATTTTTATCCTGCAACGTATTGAAACTTGTTTAATTTATTGAATAAATCATGTACTTAGTTAATTAAAATAATTTTATTGCAGTGAGGAAAATTTTTTGCTGAATTAAGTAGCTTGAAAATATCTTTTTTTTAATTTTGTACGATGTTTTTTTTTATATTGTAAGAAATTAGACTCATCAGAATCAAAAGTTAGCTTGCTTAGTCGTTTCAAACGTCTCAAAATGAGTGCACCTGAGTCTTAAGTTTTCATATTCCGAAATGAATGATGAGTACATATCTTCAAGAACACGATTTCTTTTAAGTTCCTTTCAAGTGAGAAGAACTGCGTCTCAGCTAACTCGTAAGAATCTCCAAGCTTGTCAGGATTTTCTTTGACAGGAACTGTAACAAAGAAACGACCGTCTTAGTTCCTTTTTGTGTTATTGACGAAATGATGCTCACAGTACTTTTCTTCTACCGAATATTAAATTAGTGTAAGAAATCTCAACATCACACTTCAATTTAGCAAGCGAGAAAGATTGATTGATACCGACTATATTAATTTTTGCATCTTGCTTGCACAAAGAGTTTTGGTAATAATTGCATCTAGCAATGCTCTAGCTTTGTGAGGATTCCCTTCTATGTCATGAATTAGTACAATCATTGTCGACAAAAGAACGCTATCGTGATTAAACGAAAATGTGGAGTCATCACTCTGTGGACACTCCTTCTTAGGAGGTGTTTCAACTGTTACAGCTTTTTCCAAGTGTAATAGAGTGTGACGCTTACCATATGTATGTACAACGTTTACAAGGACGGGATTTGCGGTTACCCAAAAATGACCTTTTAGAAGTACAGGCTTTAATCGATTTAGCTTTCTCTAATCTTTCTTCAATTGAAAACATACCATATTGTTCACATTGTCTTAGAATAAGTGATTCTGAACAAAGAGTAGAAGAGGAACTACTAACAACGAAAGATTTGGAAGAGCGAATGGTATCCTATTTTTCTTCTGTGTGTGTCGTTGAAGATGAAGCCTTAAAACTTCCACGGATTCGAACAGGTCTGCTTTATTTTGAAGTCTTCTAGAGTAGGTACACTATCACCAGTAGGTACGATTTTGCTCCTATTTACGGGTGGTTGCATTATTCAACCTTGTAGTTATGAAATAATGTTTCCCATAAGTATTCAGTGCTAGTGTGAGTACGTATAGCTCTGAGATGCTTATTGAGTGAATGATGATGATGTATGATAAATAAGAGAAACGAAACTGTCCCTGATTTCCAGTCATGCTTCAGCTTTTCCGTCGAATTTGGGTAATGCAATAGTGGGTAGACGCTGAATGTCGCGGTTGTTACCAGGATTAGATTTTAAATTTATTAGCATATTGATAAGGGATTCCGCTATTGAAATTGTTCGAAATGTTCATTTTCGATCTCTTTCGGACTTTCATTTGCAACTCGATTTCTCCTTCACAACTTAACAACCCAATTTCGGCTTGAATGCTTTTAAACTGGTATAATAACGATTCAATGTTAGCAGTAATTTGGAGAAAATTATCAATTGATAATGGGTAGCTTCCGCGACAAAATAACTGAGTACTTTTCTTCGTGCTCTATAATATTTCTATGTTTATACTATTTATTCTAATATGAGTAACGCAAATACATTTCTTATCGTTTAATTTTTAGGTTTTGACAAAACGGAAATATCTGTGTGCTACTGACTACGATGAAAAATACTTTGACTGGCACTGTTTACCCGATGGAAAGCCGCCACCACATGGTTCTATTTGGTATACAGCATGCGGGGTGCCATTTCCAAATAGGACAGAAATTATTGTTATAGTTGCCCTTATAGGAGTAGTTGCAACTACTATCTTTAGCAACCTTCATTTTTTCTCTTTTGGTGATGCAGTATTTAACCATGTTGATGTGAAATCCAAAAAGAAGGTTAAAAGGAACTGATGATTTTTGTACAGGGTAAATACAGTTGCTTTTGAGAAACAATGGTTGTATTATTTTTAATTATAATTACCAACCTACGTCTCTTTGCTTCCAGGGTGAGAATATTATCATGCATGGGGAGGCGCTGGCTTTTAATTATAGTATAATTTATCGCCTGATGTAAAGTAAGTAAATATTTATTGGTGAAGAAGCAAATTTTGTTACATATTTTGACAATTTTTAATGGATGGACATATACAGGGTGATTTTTTGAAAACTTCACACCTTAAATAACTTTAAATAGAGGAAAAATTAAAAATTTTGCAAAAACAGGTAAACTTTTGTTTGCAGGGGGACAACTTTTGAGATAAGTTTTTAATGGATAGCGCTTACCCTCTTAGCGGGGTAGATACCCCTTCAAAAATTTTAAATGAAACTACCCATCTTAAAAGCTTATTACACAAGGAGTCTTGCCATGTAATTAGTTTTACTATTTTTTACCCATTGACGGGGTAGTGGGTCAAAAAGTGCATTGTAGCAAGTGGCTTATAAAATGGAATATTTTGGACTTTTTTAACAAAATTTATTATCTTACAGTTACAATAAAAATTGTCCTTACTTAAGCCTAAAAAAACTTGTTAAAAAATAATTGTTACACCTAAGCAAAATGCCAAAAATACTTAAAATTTTCTTTCGACATTACTTGATATTGCAACTCGACAGTTTATACTGAATTAGCTAAATAATTATCTACTTTGTTTTTCCAATTTTTTGTTTCAACTATTTGGCTACTTCTTTGGCACGACCATCTTTTTGTTCACATTCCTTTTTATAAATCGCGTGAAATTTTAAAGTGAGAGTCCAAGTGATAATGGTTTATTCAACTGCCGAAAGGGTAGAAATAATTTTTATTTACGGTGCTGAGCATAGCTGTGCTCGTGCGTCAGCAAGGGTGTTTAACGAACGGCACCCCGATAAAAATGTTGACGCTAGGTACATTCTCGATCTCGTGCAGAAATTTCAAGACACTGGATCTGTAGTAAACAAAAAAAAAGGCAGGGAATAGAGTCGTTGATGAATTGGCCCTACTTGAAGTACTTGGTCATTTTGCAATGGATCCAACTAGCTCTTTGCGTAACATTTGTACAGCCACTGGACTTTCTTATTCATCTGTAAGGAAAGTTACAAAACTGCACAAATTCCATCCCTATAAGATGAAAACTCTCCAGGAACTCGGCGAAGATGACTTCGATAGAAGACTGCAATTTTGCGAAATTATGACAGAAAAGATTATAGMAAATCCAAATCTAATAAAAAATATCTGCTTCAGTGATGAATGCACATTTTTTTGAACGGCTCTGTAAATAAACATAACGTCAGGTACTGGAGTGACGAAGATCCTTATATTTTTCGAGAAGGTCATACACAAGTTCCTCAGAAGCTGAACGTCTGGGCTGGAATACTTGGCAACGCAATTGTAGGTHCAATTTTCATTGATGGGACGCTAAATGGGGGAATGTATTTAGAATTACTTGATAACGTTATTGATCCTTTCATCACAGAGCAATTAGAAAACCAACGTGACCCTGAAGGAAATCCAATGTTGGATGAATACGAATTGTTTTACCAACATGATGGAGCCCCACCGCATTACGCCATTAATGTGCGAAATTGGTTAAATCATAGATTTCCTCTTCACTGGATTGGTAGACGTGGAACAATTGAATGGCCGCCACGATCACCCGATTTGACTGCTTTAGATTTCTTTCTATGGGGTCATTTAAAATCTGTGGTTTACAAAACACAACCTACTAGCCTGGACGATCTGCGAGAAAGAGTTATTAACGAGTGCAGGAGGATTCCACCTGAAACTTTCCGAAAAGTGCAGCAGGAGTTCGAGAACCGTCTGTATTATTGTATGGAAAGAGGTGGTGCACATTTTGAGAATCTATTGTAAGGTTTGAATTTCTATGGTTTTGTTCACACTGTTTTTGGAGTTACAAATAAATAATTTTTCTCTTTCGTGGACATGGACTTTCTAAAGAATTACATGATAAATACTTTAATGTTAATAATAATGTTAAAATAAAATTTTCAGTATTCTGGGAGTTTTTTTTAAGTGTCATATTTTTTACAAGTTGTTTGTTTAAATTTTGGGTTCTCGTAAGGACAAATTTTATTTCCGCTCTAAAATAAAATACATTTTGTTGAAAAGAGTCCAAAATATTCAACTTAATAAGCAACCTGTTTCGTAGGCACTATTAATCTATTACCCCGTCAATAAGTTAAACGTGGTAAAACTAATTACATGGCCAGACTCTTTGTGAAATAAGCTTTCATTTAAAATTTTTAAAGGGGTGTCTACCCTGCTCAGAGAGTAAGCGCTATCCATTAAAAACTTATCTCAAAAGTTGTCCCCCTGCAAACAAAAGTTTACCTGTTTTTGCAAATTTTTAAATTTTTGCTATATTTAAAGTTGTTTAAGGTGTGAAGTTTTCAAAAAATCACCCTGTATGTATATTTGAATAGGTTCATGTGCATATTATTCCTTGCTTTGGTAATAAGAGTCCCAATTGCAACTTATAGTAGCATAGATGCCGTTAAAATATCCTGTGTAACTTCCACCAACGTAAGTTCAGTTTTAACCCTCAACGGTTAAATAACAATTCCTGAACAGGAACGATGCCTGAAATTCTCATTTAATAAGGTTTTAAAATGCACAGAGAGGGAGCCCTTGCATACATCAAGCAATTATTATGCGATTCCTAGTGGAAGCCCGTGTACGTGAGTGTTGCGGCGAAACAGCGAAACGTAATTTGAAACCAACAGGCTGCAACGAATGTGGGTGAAATGGGGCACTGCCTTTCTATTATTTTTATTTCACTATATCCGAGTGAAATATATCTCCTGCTATTATTCAGGGAGTCAGTGGTTGAAAGCGACACGCCACATGGAATTAGCTGCCAGAACGGCGTTAGTGACAAGAATATTATTTGTTGCTTTGAGCTAATACTTTATCATTTATTATAGCGTGAAGATTTCGGAAACTAGGGGAGATAGAAGGAATGTTAAATGGGGAAAGGATGCAGTTTTGTAGCTTTACATATACGGTGCAAATACAAAACTTGTAGAAAATGACGTCTCCAACCCCAGTCAGATAACGTCATTTCCGAGATATTTTTCTTTGGTAAAATGTTACTACATAATAATCGGCAATGATATCGCAAGAGAGCCAGAATAAATTGTAAATAATTTGGCAGAATTGCTGGGGAATAATTTTTAAATTTATCGAACTCTCAAGTGGTATTCGAAGGTTTATTTTTGACGTAGCAAGCAATAACACTTTCAGTATATTACATTGCTCACCTTAGTGTTTTTACATATATTTTCATTGATCTTCTTATCGATTTCATCGAATAAAGACGTATTAAATCTTGTTCCACTCATTTTTAGTAAGGTTTAATGACAGACGTCAAGCCATGCAAAACCTACCTTAAATTATTGTGAATATTTTCGTTATAATTGTGATTTGATTCATTCAGAATGACATAATTGACCGAAATTGAATTTTTCCATTGTTTTTTGGAAACGTCAAAAATAATAATAAAAATAATTAAGCGATAGGAGGACAAGGGATAGGAATATTTAATATTAAGTTTGCAGTATGCTCTGAACGGTTACAACAAAGAATAAGTTAATTAAGTACTATTTTACAAGTTGCATTGGCCTATCTTTTAAGCGTTTTTGAACTTATTTTAGTGTCAGTTGGGCTACATTCGTTATTTAACATTCGATTTGTCGAAATAAATGTGTGGTAGTACATAGGCTTCCTATTATATTACCATATGTGTTCTTATTATACGGTAATTTTATGGTTGGTATTTGTAGTTTTATGACGCAATAAAAATAAAAACCTAGCGTTATGGGGAAAGAACCTTAGGGATAAAACAACCTGGTTGTGTAATTTTTTATATTCTCATGTATATAAAGTATATCGGCGAATCCGTGTTGCTAGTCAATTAAAAACACAAAAACCTTAAACATTTTATTGAAATTCCTTAAATATGTCAATTACAGTGATTTATGAATATTCCACATTCACGTTTATTAAGTAAGTAAAAAATATAATAATAAAATATCAAAGAAACAAGTAAATCGTTAATATTAAAATGTATAATTATACACATCAATATCTCCTGATGATTATCCTATTATACAATCTACAAAGAACATCTATACATTTGTAATGTAAATTACACCCTCAGTGATAATAACACTAAATTACTCCTTGGTGAAATTTACATTGTTGACGTTATGAAATGACGAGAAGTTATATAGAAAGGGTTTTGAATGTATCGCACTTGGCAGTGAATGGAAACCGGGTTTGATAATGACATGATATTACGCTGTATGAAATACTAATGGATTTAATTAAGACTGCTGTTGGTTATGATTCGCTGTTGATCGTTTCTACTGGCGAGCTTTGCGAGCAGCTGAAAAAGAAACAGTCACAATCAATCAAGGGGGCGGCGTACAGTGGACAACGATAATGATTGAGATGGATGGGCGGGTTATAAAAGCGCTCATTGGTATACATTATTTTCCTTAAGACAGTAACATTTTTGCTATCTGAGCTGTAGCACCAGAACGCTTTAATTTTATTTAAAATAATTACACATCTCCTAGTACATTCTATCAATCAAAATACTTGAATTGCTGAAAATTTGTTTAATAAACCGCGTAACATTTTTATCTATTTTTCAGTTACGCTGACATCCAATTCTTGTTTTGTAATTTGTGCTTCTTAATATTTAACATTAATTAGCATTCTTTCGCTACCAGCCATTATCATGCAGCTCTGGGAGCCATATGGGTAACGCATAAAACTGCGCTTTTTCGTCATACTTAGCCCATTCGGTAATTTTACCTTGCGAAAGCTGTATAAAAGTGAATATTCGGCATGGATCTTTATGAAAAATGCAGAGCATGCGATTCTCTACGTTTCTCGTTTAATACAACTCCCTTTGCCTTAGATTATTATTAGTTTAGGACCTACAGCGTATAGAAAGCGAACGTTGGCATCAATTTAATTTAAATGGATTTTTTAACAGTTAGGTAATCCATTTTTTACCCTTCTGTTTCACTTTTACCCACATAACCATAAGGGAGAGAAAGTAATCGAACATTTGAAATATGACTTTCTAATATCCGCTATTTTTCTAATAAGCGCTGTTACACCAAAACCATAAATTAAAAAAAAACATGATCCTAAGGTCATGCCATTGCATCATTACTAATGTAATAATTGTTAAGAAAAAAAAGGTGCCAACTATAAACTTCCACCTAACTTTTGCAAGATGATCGTGCTTTATTGACTTGACTAAATCGCATTTTTCATATATTTTGTTGTTAGTAAAAATGGTGGTGAACGGAAACGAATATTACCTTTACCTTTCGTTGGTTTAGCGTTTTTTGGTTTGCACTTCTTCGTGATTTGTCTGTTTTGTTCGCAAGAGGGATCACTGTTGGGCTTTAGTTTGTCGCTTCTCGTCATTTCGCTGTGGGCATTACATTCGCTAAAAGTTCCCTTCTCATACCGGCAGGCTGAAACAAGAAAAAGAGTAATATCGATTCGAAGGTAAATAATTCAGTTTTGGTGAATACATTCAAATATAAGAGAATGTGGAGTATGAAATAAACATGTCATTTTATGTTTATGAGACAATAAAATATTTTGTTATAAAAGTGATTTATAACAAACTCAATTTTAGGGCGACTAAAGACAGTGTTTTATTAGTATTCTATGTTTAATAAAGCTTTCTTATTTACTATTACTGTTAATAATATTATTCATAACATCAAAGTAGACCGTTGAGTGTTGAAACCTAGAATTGGAAATTCTGAATTTTTATTTTGCGTCTTAATGGGTTACGGATTTTGAAAGTTTACTAAAATACTGCATGAGGAAAATGGATTTGCCTAACGAATTTGTATAGTCAGTGTCATGATGCTAAAAAAGTTCCAGAACACCAATCTGTATTATTTTCATGTTTCAACGACTAGCAGAGACATTTTATTTTCCGCGTCTATTATTCCACGCCTTGAGTTTTTACGAGAACATTACAACAAACGCAGGTACTTATTATGACGTATGTATTGTGTTTTCCCACGAAGAGAGACTATATACTGTTTAAAATACAAATGCTACGACATCAATTCTCGTTTCAAACGTCCACAAAGCTCGAGTGCAATAAAAAAACCGTTCATACTGAGAGATATTTTATGCTCGCTGTGTATAAATGTCCTCGCTTCCTGCGAGAAAGACTTGAATGGCAACAAAATGTGACGGTGCAAAATATCGATACCATTCGACGCCGAGCATTCAGCTTTACGCTTTAGTTTCACGTGTTCATTTTACAAATGGGCGTACAAATAAAACGTTATTCGCTGCAATTTTAGACGGGTTTCGGTTAGCACATAATGCTTTTGATTATATACAGAAGCTGACGACGCTCATTACTGTCGAAGTAAAATTTACACAGAACTGAAAAATGCTCGTTAGGCCCCTAAGCGATCTAACGATATATCACATGCATACAAAATCACCCCAAAGCCACTCTCAAACAATTGAACATCAAGAGGAATGTCAAATAACCCAATTAATTTTGTTCCGTCAAAATATAGCCTAAAATAAGCATAATTTTAAAATTATGATTTATCGTCATTTGTACGAATAGGAGTAATTTGAGATTAGGCAAAATATTCTTCTTGGTTATCAGGCAACCTTCAGAGGACCTCTGAAGAAGCTTGCCACTCGTGCTAGCGAAACGTTAGGAAGCAATTCCAACGGACGACGGCGCCTTTAGACCCGAATGACACCTGGCCGCGAAAGCCTTAACCAATTCGTCTCATGCTTTCAATTTGTATTTTCAACTGAGAGAGAAATGTCCGAAATTCTCTTGTCCATAAAGACGAATGCCACGATCACGATCGCATTCCTACTAGCTTGCTGCTTTATGCCTTACTGACCCTTATATCATGCATATCATCAATACATGTATTGGACTCTCTGTTCTACCAGACACTTGGAAGAAATCGCTGCCCGTATCTACCAATTCCTAATGTACATTCTATATTCAAAGCTAAAAGCAACAATCCCGAGGGTTTTAAGAACTTAAGAGCTATAAGCATACTTCCTACTCTTTCTTAAATATTCGAGCGAGTGATGGCTGATCAACTTCTTTCTCATGTACTTATAGTTTGCTATCTATCACACAGTCTCGTTTTCGCAAAGGTTATAGCTGCGAAAGTAATGTGACAGCTATAGATTCTGATGAGGCGTGCTTGAAGCTTCTCCTCGATTTCTCCAGAGCGTTTGGTACTCTTAGTCATGAACTACTCTTAGCTATTCTGCGTTACTTGGACTTGGGGCCAGACGCATTTCGGTTGCTCCAGAATTATTTCTCCAACAGGAGCCAAATTGTTAAAATTGGAAAAACCTTTTCAAATAGTTCTACTACGCTACTGTTTACCCTGTACACACATGTMAACTCACTTATAGGAAGATCTTACTCCAACCTAACAGTTTATAATCTTCGACAGCTCTTAAAGACAAGTAAAAAGATTTACCTGTGTAATACGTTGGTTTTATCGCTATTGTCACTATTAATTAATTAATTACAGCACATTTACTATAGTTTAATAGAATTTTCTGAAAAAAATAAGTAGCTACAGCCTATTGAAGCCAATGACCCTCCCTCCCATTTGCGTTACTATTTCTCTTAGACATTATATAAACATATAAAAAATAAGCGAGCCCAATAGAATCTGCATAAAAAGTACTTTAGGACATCTTTTTTAGAGATCCAAAATTTGCAACAAGAAAAATTTACAGACATATTCCCAAAAGCCAGATTTTCGGAAATCATTCGGTATCTCCGGTACGTTACGAGAGATATTGGACTGCGTTTTCCACCATTGAGTTTCTCATTAAAATTGGCTGCAGATACCGACATTACTTTTCAACTATCTCCATTAGATAAAGGAGTTTTATTTTAAAAGTGTTTAATATGTCCAACCTTGTAGAAAGTAGATAAAGGTACATTAATTGTAAACAGAGTTTATTACAACCTACCACACACCATTGATCATCAATGAATACAATACCATGAAAAATTAGCATGCTTCGGTATCTGATATCCACCATTCACCAACACCATTCTTTTAATAATTTTGTCCAATAATCACCAACGTATTTACAGTGGCAATACTGTAGATAATACTTAAACGAAACAAGAATTGCATCACATTAATTAAAAATGAGAGCAATCGAATGCGAAAACAAATCGAAGTTTACTGCGTTAGAACGTGGTATTTCTGGCGATGTTGTGTAATGAAGAACGCTGTTTCTGCATCCGTAGGGTTTAGCGCGAGGTCATCCTACAATCTCCGGGGAAATACAAAACGTAAAGAACGTTATCTCGAAGAGTTAAATTATACCGCGCATCTACGCCTCGTTTGAAACCAGAGAAAAACTAAAACCAACTGCCCTTAAACACATAAATCTGTCCAAACGTACCTAGCGTTTAGTTTTTTTTGTATTATGCGCAGGAACGATGTTACCTCTTTTTAAGGCAACGTACATGAATTATTAGTAAAAATGCCAGCCATTCTAACTAGCTTATCCCTACAAAAACATACACTTATATCAGAAGGTCAGGAACAAATTTAGCACTATGTATAATTGTGTAGTTAGAAATCAAATTCCAAACAAGTTAACTATATTAGTTAGAAAGTACCCATTCGCTACTAAAGTGTTACTCAAAAGCAGAACAATTCAGAATGATAATGAAAACCGATAATTAGATATTACCTTGAAGCTCCTTAAAAAAATGATTGGTGAAGGAAAGCTTGAATACCGTTCCTTAAAAGAGGATTGGCATGAACATTCAAAATACATCTTTTTTGTGCTTTGAATAATCCAACAAGGCTTTGACAATATTGGAGTTTTTGTCGCTAAAGAGAACGAACTCTCGAGGAAGAAAATAGTTTGGAAAATTTTTGCAATGGCTTAGACAGCGAACACAAGTTATAATGGATTCTTATTGTTTGGGCCACAAACGAATTTTACGGTACGGAGTAAGTAATAAGATATAAAATCTGAATTTCGATTCTGAAGAATAAATAATTGTTGATAACAAAGAAAACGAAAATATAGAAAAGCTTAACAAAAATGATATAGAGATCTCTTTTTAACAAATCTGCGACACCGAAATGTAATAATAATTGATGGGACAAGACTAGAGGAAAGTGAAATAATTATTCATATGAGAGAGAGAGACAATAATAATTCGTAATAATAACGAAAAGAGACTGATCTGAAATGATATTAATGATAAAACCTTCACTTCAGTTAACTTGAAAAGTGATGTGTCATCACTCTTTAAACAGAAGCAAGTAAAATAAAAAAACATTCGAAGTTATCAGAACAACCCTTTACCTATTATTAGTGAGGAGGGTCTTTTAAAGGCTTTTTTTTGGAAATATTAGGAACCACAAGATATTTTTTTTCGAAAAACCCAATTATGACCAGCAATTGTTAAACCACCTCAAACACGATGTTGGGATAACTTTATTGTTAATAATTAATCATGCCATGCCATAAACGTAAACTCGCAAAGATAGAAATTTCATGGTTTGCTTGTGTTTCTTTTGGTGGGTCGTGAAGCTCCACCTCTGATCAATACTTCTAAGTGGTTATTTGCATAGATAACAGAGTTACTTAAATGATGCTTTTGGTAGTTAGTTAATTGACATTTGTAGTTAATATTTATAAAATATCAATCTTGTATCCAAAGCGTTTTGTCCTGTGGATAATTCTTGAAGTGTGTGTCGTGATTGTCCATAAAAATGGATTCTGTGGAACAAAGAGGCGTAATAATATACCAAAAAAGGCTCAAATTCATGAAGCATGTAACGGCAATAACAGACAAAAATATTAAAAAGGCATAAGAATGTACTGCAAGACCGTCGAGTGCGCATCAAGGACATTGTGGTAGATAATGGCTTATCATATCATATGATGCACCACATACTGACTAAACAATGAGATGCGAAAAAGATGTGCAAGTTAAGTGTCCCGAGTGTTAACCATTGATCAAAGAAGAAATCAGGTGTTGACTTGTGAGTGTCTTGGGAACAGAACTTTCTTAGTCGTGGGTGCACCACCATGATCTGCAGACATGTTGTTGACATGTTGGAATACCGATGGATCAAGTGCATTAGTGACTATAACGAAAAACAAAAAAAAATCTAGCGATCTGAATATTCTTGAAATGTAGTGCTCCAGAGTTTAAGTTCAAAATTTTTTATATAATTAAATTATAATAAAATCTGTAAATTTAGTCAGGATGAAATTAGGATTTCATTTGGATTCCATACAATTTTTATCGTATTACAGACAGATTTCATTAGTGGTTACCCCCTCTCTCCCCCTTCTGTCACCACAGACAGTTAAATATGCCTAGCTTTAATTACCACCAGTGCAAAAATTGATCGCTGAWCACATTTCCACGATCAATCACCGGTGCGCACACATGTGGTGTTTGAAGGATCGGCGTCGTTCAGCGACCCTGCAGATGTTCGTTTGTGGGGCCACCAGAGTTGACAAAATTCCATGCACGTACCGGTCCCCTTAAGGAACGCATTCGGCGCACACAGCAAAAAGACAGTATTAGCCGTATAAGGGATAATTACCTTTCTTACACTTCTTCTGGATTGTTTTGGTGGCCTCGCAGGTGCCCTGGTCACCTTTCTTCAAAGTCAACGTCCTTGAACGCATGTTCGTCTTCGAATCGCATTCCGACCATGATCCTTTGACATATTTACACGGTTCTGAAAGAAAAATACACTATATTATTATTGCTCGATATTAGAGATTAATTTCAATTAATAGTTAATGTAGCTAGTTCTTGTAGATTAGAAAACAGACAGCGTGGTATAAAGAAAACTGATGACAACAGACAATTTAAGGTTCAGCTGAACACTTTTGAAGAAGTGAGTAATGAGTATTATTGTTTTTATTAGCCGTGGCCAGGATCCTCACGTGAGAGGTTCGGAGAAAATTCTCTTAAATGAAAATCCCTCTCTATATAACATCGCGTACCGAATCAATTTTTATAGATACGAATAATTGGTGTGCGCATCAGACTTCTGATGAAAAAGCTGCAAAAACAGCTAAGCTCATGAGTCACCAGCCCAGCTCCGCAACTCGGGGTGGTAATCCTGGGAAAAGCGCGATGTGATCTTATAAAATCTATAATATAATCAGTGAATGTTTATGTGTTCTGTAATCATTAGATATGTAACCTTGTGAAGAATCTCTGTGTAATCTTTGAGCAAGGCGGAATTATCTGAGGAACATGAAATTAGATGGTTGCGGTTTTTCAAAGATATGTTGGAACGATATGAAAAATATCTTAATTTCGTGTAAAATAAAATTGATCATGTTCTGGAAAAAATATCCTCAATGCAATATAACACCATTTTCTGATTTGTATATCCTCAATGCAATATAACACCATTTTCTGATTTGTCGGTCGTTTTATCAGATTACGTAGTCATTAAAATTCCACAAATACGTGTTACAGTAAAAAAGGCCCAGCAAATATAACATTTTATGTTTGGAATTCAGAACTGGATTAAGCCGTCCCGAGACTACAGCCATCCCTAGAGAAAACGTTGCTATTTCCAACGACCCTCGTTCATTACCGGATCCCTTTTGAAAGTAGGGGAGACCAGGGCCATTTTTTAAAGGTTGCAAGTAATTACAATTGATGTAACGGCGAAACTGCTCCCACGCGCACACGTATGCCCCGAAAGCTCAGCTGAAAAATAAATATTGCCGAAATCAATCAAGAGATGAATGTATGTAGCTGGCGAGGGGATTTTCAGTATCACGATGTTTACCGTTCAACATTTCAGAGGTTCAGTTTCCTTCTTGTGTCCGGGCTGACAATGAAAAGCATCAGTAAATGTTTATAACTTAATTAAAGTTGGTTCAAACTTCTCTGTAAATTATGAGTTTCAGTTGGAAAGAAATATCGGAAATAAGTGTTACTAAGGGGGTCGCCTACTCGCAAGCCAGAAGAAAGTAAAAGTAAGAGAAAAAACAACCGTTAATTGGTATATCTTCAGAAAAGATATAAACAAATATATCGATGCCTATATTTTATGTATGGATATTATGTTATTGACATTCGGACAAATGTGATTCGGCACTTTACAAGAACTCATAAAGTTTTTGGGGGTTTCGTTGATAGGACGAATTAAACACTTGCATTGAAAGTACATTATACGAGGGTCTTTTCTTTCAACTTCCGACAAAATGTTTACTAACGTTATCATTTGACCAGACTAATAATTCTTATGCATTCGCGCCACCCCTGACTGGTTGCCTGAAGCACTGAAGATGCCAGCAGTTCTTACTAGCGAAACGTCTGCGTTACAATAGTGAAGACGACGGCGTAACAGCCCGGAAGCTTTAACAGTTTCATTTGACTGAACTATTAGCTTTGGCAAAAGGACTGGGCATGCCTGTATAGTATTTTTGTTCGTAAAGACGCGGAAAATACGTTATATTTAAAGGTATCTAGAAATGACACTCAGGGTAATCTTCATTGCAATTAAAGTCGAGAATTTTCACATCTCTTTAACGTAGCCGATGGAAGCTTTACACTGCCATAGGTCGAGAATGTAGTTTCATTAGATTGCATTGCATTCACAAACGATTCAAGCTCCTTTGATACTCCAAGAATTCATGATGATAAACTTCCGCTTTTTTTGGACTGTGCCACAAGTTCAATTTCCGCCAAGCAATCGTTTTCTTGTGTAGTACGTACCCTAATGTATTATTACAAGTTTCATAAAACCTCTCCTTCTGCAAGAGAAGATTATTACCCGCATTGCAGGGAAAAGATGAATTTCGTTGCAACATACAGCCTTTTAATGAAGTGACATTCTATTTAAGTTGATATTACTTATTAAAAGGTATAGGGTATACACAATTTACTATCAAACGTTTCAAACATTGTACCTATTTTTATTTTAAACAAATTCCCTATTAATTTGATTTGATTTATTTTATTTATTACAAACCTATAGCATTTCCTACCACGTTCATAGTAATTCGTCAATCATAACTACAATTTTAATAAATAAAATTGAAGAATTGCCCGAATCACTTTTGTAGAAAAATTTTCACTACGAAGGTTTAGAAATCTTAGCATGGACATTTCGAGAAAGAGAGGCTGATCAAGGAAAGTGTCTGGAATTTTCAACGTTCTTGCGGTTTTATTTTTGAACTGTTCTTTTCAAAGTAAGCAATTTATATTGCTTTTTTCAAAAGATAGTTCAGCAACCAACCGCCGATTTAGGATATACCAAACGAAAAATATGCCATTTTAATAAAMTATTCAGACAGAAATCAAATAAATTCGTATTTCTGTAGACA
The DNA here is from genome assembly GCA_025024175.1 of Rhyzopertha dominica. Taxonomy (NCBI): domain Eukaryota; kingdom Metazoa; phylum Arthropoda; class Insecta; order Coleoptera; family Bostrichidae; genus Rhyzopertha; species Rhyzopertha dominica. The sequence continues at coordinate 128,313 of QCXZ01000003.1, read as the reverse complement.
TGGTCGGAAGTTAATACGAAATGATGTGATGATGTGTTGCCTAAATTTCGAAGGGTCTAGTCCCTGTAACATGAAATATGCAAGCGCTATAATGTTGGTCTGCAGAACAATACAGCAGCCATAAATTACCCTCTCTGTATTCCTATTGTTCTCAAAGAGAGTGACATTTCCAACTACTTCGGCAAATAGTGGACAGCATCGCAGGAAAACGCGATAACTGAAATTTAAGGAGAGTTTAATGCAACATCCTCGAATAGCCCGCGTGGAGTCCACGGAGACGGGTATAAAAAGGAAATTGACGAGGGTAAACCAGGAAACCGGCCGTTTCATTCCGGGCTAATCCACAGGAAAGCCCGAAGTGTCCCTCACCGTGACATGTCCTTCACAGCCGGAACCAGCATCTGCACTAACCGATATTACGTTTCCAATAGCAAATATGTCACGTCCTACTTGAGGTGCAGAGAATTTGTGTACGGGATGCACAAGATGGATCTCTCGTCCATTCAGAAACTTCAGGTCCTAAGTGCAGGGTCCAAGAATTGCACTTCCCGCTTGATCCATTAGCGGTAAATTAGAGGGCAAAATTTAGATATCTTTTCTCGCAATTTTAAATGGATATTTATTATGTAATGGGTCGTTATTATACTTTACCATTCCTTGATTGTTATTGTTGTTCCACTTCTTATTATAATGCTAAGAGCTATTCAGAGTTGCAGCAGTGCAAGAGGTAATTAGGGGAAAATCTATCTATATATTTACAGATTGCCGTAAGATAAGAAGTCAATATATGTTGTGAAAAAGTATTGCCAGCTTTGACCGGGATCTTTTGTCATCTCTACTGCCAAAGCCCCATTCAGATTCGAGGTCAAAGTTGCATATATACGTCAAAATTAACTACATGAATCGCTCGTCGCTCAGTATTTTGAAGCTTTAGAGTTTGGAATTCTAGAATATATTTCGATTTTTTAATTTTAAGTAAACAGAAACCAGTACGAAAATTAGTTTGGTAGAGATAAATCTAGCAACTGTGGTAAATTATTTGACATACAAATTTTGTGACATTAATTTTTGTCTAAGTTAAAGTAAAACTGTATGCTTATCGGAAATAGAAAAAAAAACAAATTCTAATTAAGCATGTGAACTTTTTAACCAAGTTCGCTCAAATAGACCCCCTATTACTATCATAATTCTTCAAACATTAAACTAGTATTGCCAAAGTAAGACAAATTCTTATGTTATTGGTTAATTGTGTTGTACATCTAAGTAATTTGATTCATTGACAGTTTAGCTTGGTACGATAATTAAATTTATATCTATTAACAGAAATAACAATTTTAGGTCGTCGGCCCGCACAATCATTATAATTAATTGAATCCGGTCCGTTAAGCGACAGTTAACGCATGTTCGTTGCGCGATAATATTACACAAAGTCCAGTTGTTTAACCCTGTGGGGAATTAGCTACTTTTGCGAATATTTTCATAAATGGGTTCCAAGACAGTGACATCAAATTCTTGTTGGTAAAACCTATAGGATTCTGTATAACAAAACAATGTTCCATTAATAAGTAAAAAATCGGCCAGAAATATAAGCAGGAGTTTTGAATTCAGCTTAAACAATAACAATACAAGAAAGTAAATCTCCGCCAGTTAACAGTACCATAGTTCTGAAGGAAATTGTCTTCAGAGAAATTTACTTGCAGACTACTAAGGAAACGTAGACAGTACAGTTGTTGTAAAAATGTGCTTTAACTGTAGCTGATAGGGAACCACTTAAAAGAGAAAGCTGTTCACATCTATCGTGGTACTTTTTCTGATTACGCAACTAAAGCACCAATTTTGAGAAGATCAAAACGACGAAACAGAATTTGGCCACTTAACTGATTTCAATCACCAATGTTTGGGTTGTATGGGTATTTACTGCTGTTATCGTCCTATAGGAGACATAAACAACTATATCACGGAAAGGAGGGGTTACGGCAGATACTACTAAGAAGTTAGAGTAACCATGAACCGATAACCCAAGTAGTACTCGCTAATTCCGAACTAAGCAGGATATCGCAATAATTTATAACATCTTAACTAGAATGCCAATGCTGTAGTCTATTCCAAATACCTCCACATACGAATTACTTGTATTAAAGTTTAAACCATGAAATTTTGATATATCATCAGGCGAACTGATATCCATATTTATTATATCGCACGGTTCACGCACTTCTGCGGCAGTTAAATCATAATATAGTTTGGTGTCATCATTGCAATGCATTAAAGTATTAAACAAAAACGACGCTCACACCATTAAAAATAAAAACACCGTACGATACAATACAATATAAACAGTGCAACAAACAATATATAGGACAAACGGGACAATACCCAAAAACAGGATACAACACAGAAATAATAACAACTACACGGCTTTGAAAAAACATCACACTTTTGACTTCCATAACACCAAAATTATTGCTACAGAATAAACGTAAAATGCAATTTTTGGAATATATATGTATACATGTATAACTGTAGCATACTTGTCTTTAATCTGTTTCTTAATTTCGTGAAACACGGGTGAAAGTTTTTACATGTCCTTTTTGCATTAGGCTAAGCTAGGCGTGCAACTTTATTTCGCTTGGGTAGCCAATATTTTCTCGCCGTAAGTAATAAACGCGGCATTATGCAATAAAACAACCACTATAATATAACCCGCGAAATAGGCATGCAGAATTCGGTGTCTGATGCTGTGCTTAATTAAAATTTACCGTGCCGAAATTGCATTATAAAAGTTCCTGGTTGTTTTGAATAGCAAATTTCTTGTAACTGCATTCAAAACGAGTTTCAGAGCTTATAAAGATAAATACTGGTAACATAATAGCTGTAATGGCGAAGACGAAGTTTTAATATTAAATTTAAGGTAAAATTTATGGATAAGTGGGGAGAAGGCTTCCCGAGACGACTAGGCGCGCAAGCCAAGAACCGATCCCTCATAGAAAAGTTTTCAACAAAAAAGTCTGAAGTTAGGGAGGTTGACATTTATTATGCAAATGCAGCACGAGTTTACAGGCTTTCTGAATTTGGTAAGCAGAGAGCCACTTCCTTGTTACTTGGAAAGTTTGGCAAACCAAACACGCTGTCATTCTTGGAGATCTTAAAATGTTAAACGGCTTTGGCGATAAATCAGTATTAAAAGTGAGTTGATGCTGTACTAACTGGGATGAAAACTTTCTATGTGCTACTAAATATACGCGTAACTGACACAATAAAAAGTAACTTTAGTTAGCCCTATAAAACATGATCGATCTTAAAGATTACATTTAACAATTAATCAAGACTCATATACATGGATGTTGCCAACGAACCCCATTGTTCACAGATCAGTATTTAATATTTTGCTCTATTGGATTTTATTATGCAAGGCCTTTATAGCCTTATACCAAATTTCCTATGCACTGCCATACTCAGCATAAAAAATCTCGTTCAACGACGACACCCATGAAGCAAATTAGATTTTTGCACCTTTGGTGCATGTTCATCATAGTTCTAATCCAATCAACATGTAGATTTCACTCAATTTGTGTTAAATGCACTTAATAAGGAATTACAAGTTGATGTAATTTAAACAGATTTAAGCAACACATTCGACATAGTCGACAACAATCTGTTGCTTATTAATCTAAAGAAATTATTACAGAATGGAAATATGATCTGTGATAGCCTAATAAAAAAGTTCATGTTAATGCTTAGTACGAGAATTACAAATCTTTCTCTTTGATTAAAATAGTGGTGTTTGTCAAGGATCTAATTTGAGTCCCTTGCTATACGTAATTTTTATAAAAGATGTGAATTTGGATTTCATATGTTATAWGCTGATGATATTATATGATAACACGTTAAGCAATCGCTAATAACTAAGCGCATGATGTCTAACATGAATCGATGCATCAAAGACAGCAAACCTAATMTGTTTGCCAAACCGACACCATGATTGTTTAAGCCACCKTCGTCCAAGTTGTACCCGACGTTGTGATGCAAATTCCACTTTCAATCAAAGTTTAATCGCGCCACGAAATACCTTCCAAATTTAATTTCTGTCATGTATCACGGCAAAACGGTAGCTGCCGATACAAGCGGTTTTACATGATAATGTGTCTGTGACGTCGAACGGGGGATTATAGCGAAACCCCGTGATGACCGAATTATCATTTGTCCCGGCGGTGCAACTAGGAACAGGAAACCCACTTAAGGTGGAATAGTACAGGTACCAGAAAACTTAAATCCGAATGATGGCAGCACAGTCTATTTTCAACAAAACTGCAAACGGCCGTAGTTAAAATATGCAAATCCCGCCCTCATTTATAACTCAAATAAATTAGGGTCCGCCTGCATCCGGCCTTCAAAGACATCGTATCTACAGCGAGCTGATACCTMTGGTAGACGGATGTCTGGCATTTCTGTATTTGAGTAAATAGGTAATAATTCTAGATGTAAATTTGGCTGGGCCGAAACTCTCACTTCATTTGGATAGCGACTGTAACTTGGCCACCTATCTTCTTTCCAGAAAACAAAGATACGAATTAATAAAAAATAATAATAAAAATAAAATCAATGATGGGCGCGTAGAATATGCAATGTAGATTACGTCAGGATTATGCTATTATCTACGCGTAACCTATGTAATATTCTACTTTGAAAGTCTACTGTAGAAAACAGCATTGTGCGGATAAACGGAAATTTTTAGTATTTAATGGTATTCATCATTAGTGCTGCTCAAGACGCCTCAATTGTCAATATTATTTTGTATTTTATTATTATTTTTATTTCTTGCAACTAAAGGAATATTACCTTGCTGTTAACCGGACAAATGTCTAAACTAAAATAACTGGGTAAGGCATGTGTTAATTAGGGCCAGGAGAGTCGACTAAGCAGGACAAGTTTGCTTTCAAAAGCAATTTTTAAACTACCCATCAGTCAAATAGACTCCTGTAAACTGTGACGTTGTCTTTCTACTCTATAAACTGATATAGGCCGGCAATTTCATACGCTGCCCTTGTTCTTTTACAGCAACTATTTTAATCGCAGGTCGATTTTATTGTGCTATATTGACAGAGTATACAAGCAGTTCTCATTGCAAAACTTGCGACATTGATCTAAACAAGGAAGTAGCAAATGATAGTAATAGTAAAACCCTTTTTTGTAGAAAAATCTACTTATATGTGAAGTATGCGGTTGCGAATTGCTAGCTTGTAAAAAATAGGCTTTTTAGAAATATATCTCGTACAGTCGGGGAAGAATAGACTTCAAAACATTATACTTTGTTGTTTGTGTCCCAAACAAGTAAAAAAACCATTTGGTAACCATGACTTACTAAAAAATGTTATGCAAATTTATAATATAAATATTAAAAGAACTGTATTACATATCAAAAATTCTCAAGGAATTCGACAAATATGGGTATAAGAAACAAAATTATTTCCACTTAGTTTTAGCATGTACCAGTGTACTTAAAATCTACGTCAAAAGCTTTTATCTACATTTTCTACGAGTGTAATGTAGAAAATTATAATTTACGCGTAAGCGCCCATCTTTAATAAATAATACGAAAGTGTAAACAATACACATCATTCGGCGCCAAAATTTTATGTTGTTCAGGAGAAACTTTTTAAATACACTTGGATGAAAGCAAGCAACGTGATCAGCAGTGTTTACACTGTGGAAAATGAAAATATGACTTCACAGTCGAAATCTTCGTAATAAGCAAAAATTTTGCATACAGCTATAGACAATCAAGACAGAAATATGCCGCAGTCAATAGGTATAAATGTAACATTCATAAGTATATAGAACATCTTATAATTAATAGTTGCTTCGCAATTACGGGGAAATTCGACTTCTTATGTTAAATTATGTATATTCTTTTTCCTCGACAACCGTTCGATTATATTTACATTAGGTACCTATATTCAAGACACAAATACTAGGTATTGGGTAGGGTACATGAAACATACCCACTGTTTTACCACATTAAATTAAACAAAAAACTAGCTCAAGTTAAAACATCTTTAGCCTGCAGTACTAGAGTTTTGAAAGAAGATAGCATAATTTTGATTTTAGAGAATATAGGAATACATTCAAATAAATATTGTTTTGAATACAATTAGTTAGACATAATTGATTGAATGTATTAATATGTGCTAACGTAGCATATATTTTTTGTTTTGAATATATAATGCAATAAAATATATTCTGTTTAGGAACATTTGATTAATATCAAACGAAGAATATATGTTCAAATAAAACATACACGGACTCGATTTAAATAAATAATAGAGAATATTCCAATAGTTGCATTCCAAGAAACAATTTTTACGTGTGTACCACCAAGGGGGTATAAGCTGCTTGCGTAGATCCTTTATCTTATATCCTAATTCTAAAGAAAGTGCAGGTACCCAGTGCTTTTAGTCAAGCTTTCCTAGAACATTTGATTCTGAAAGGATTAGTGTGCGGATTATGAGGACAATTATAGGAAAGTTCTCGAAACGGTCATGGATAGACAATATACCTGTATTCCTAATGACATGATGCCGTGAACAGAACATTATAAATAGCAAGGCAAATCATAAAAGTCGTCACTTTTTCTTTGCAATCTTGCTGGCGAAAGAGATTTTTGAATAGTGCGAGTATGGGGAATAAACATAAAAATCCTTCACGAGTGACGAAACGAAGTGGTCGTTCTAAATACATGGCGCGTTTGAACGCTGAAAGGTAAGTTTATCTTGCGATATATTACTTGATGCAATATATTTTTTTACCTAGTAGATAATATCTAAATAATTTTGACTTTATATTCCAGGTGGAAGAAACTGGGTCAAGGTATGCAGCCACATTCGTCCAGATCTCCCGCTAACTATGATTTAGAGATCGACACACTTCCGCCCCTAGAAATGGAAGTTGGCTCGAGTTATAGGACCGTTGCTGACCTCTTGACTGGTAGAAGAATCGTAAAGCTGGGGTATTTTCTACAACAGTACAAGAGTGTAGTAAACCATCCAAAGAAATGTACAATGGGCAGAATGGATTTCGTCAAAGAAGTGAGGAGGGMGCTGCTATCMGAACTTCATTTTCACTGCAGCAATTGTGAAAAATCATTAACTGTTGCAACGGACGATATACCTAAAATGACAAAAAAAGACTTAAACGAAGCTGCTGTTTGGGGGTCACTGTCTGTAGGAATTGGCCACAATCAGTGTGAGGAGCTGTTCGCTGCTTTGGACGTGCCCTTCATGACGCCGCTGACTTTTAACTTTTTTTCCTTTTAGTATGTGGTTAGTAGTATAACCGCGAGTATTATTCGTCCCTATAAATTCTCAGTGCAGCAAACTGTTTAGAAGATATTAGCAAAAAACCGTCACTTAAAAAACCGGGTTTTCCTATATATCTCCGAAAATACTTAATATATTCAAAAAGTTAAAATACCATCAGATAGGAAATAAAAAATTTCTCACAAAAAGTGATGAAAATTGTGACATTTTAGAAGTAATTCTAGAAAACTAGATTTTGGACCCTGCCTACACGATTTCTTAAAATTTTGCTATTATATAGAAAAACAAATTTCTGATCGAAAAGCACTCTTGCAATTTTTTTGTCAAGTCCATAGTTTTCGAGTTATTTAGAAAAAAACGACGTACGTACGTTATTGATCGTATAATATAAATAATAATAGCGTAATTTTTTTTCAAGTGGAACCATAGTGGCTCACCCAACCTAATAAATTAGTAATTTTTTATGCATCGAATGGTACCAAAATTAAAAAAATCCGTTCAGTAGTTTTTGAACAGTTTACAAAAGAAAGAAGCAAAACTTTGGGATTGAAACGAAAGACCAGTAGTAGGCGCTGAAACAAAACTAGGGGACAAGTTGTCAAATAATTAGCGATTCCAAAGGTGCGGTTTTACATCTAATCTTAAAATTACAAAAATGGCACTTTTTAATAGCATTCTTGGGTGTAGGAAATACAAATTTCATAATCACAGCACTCTAGATAATAAAATAATTTTTTTTCTTTGACGTTTATCAAATCTAACCAAAGTAGGTTTTTTGTACTTAGAATTTACCACAAAATCCAAATATGTAGAAATATACCTAGTGCTCCATTTAAAAATCGAAAGTTAGGGTTATTTTCGGTAAAACCGGAAGTTACAAAAAGTAGTTCTTTACGTCATCAAACACCAATTTTCTGATATAAAAAATATACCAAATGTTAAAGTATGAGTGTATGTGATTGTGATTATAGTGTTTGTATGTGTGTTTGGGTGTTCAAATGATAATGTTGTAGGTGTTACTCAATCCGGGTACTTATATCTGTCGTGTCGTTTACACATGTGCTTTTTTGTATATGCATCATTTCCAAATATTCTCTTTTACGTTTATGTGGTTCTGTAGCAATAATTTGATGTTTTCGAAATCAAAAGTGTGATTAGTTAGTTCATAATGTTTTTTCAAAGCAGTGTGGTTGTCATTATATATTTTTATGTCGTTATATCCTGTTTTTTTTGTGTTGTCCCGTTAGTTCTATATATTGTTTGTTGCATTGTTTACATTGTATACTGTATATAGTGTATGTTCTTGAATCGTGTTGTATTTTTGTTTGTAATGGTGTTTAACTGTTTAATTGTGTTTAATGCTTTATATGCAGTTTCAATATTATATGGTTTTAGTATGTTTTGTTATTATTATTATTATTGTACAGTTTTTCTGTTTGTTGTATTATGGAGTTGTATATTAGCTTAGTGATGTAATTGTTATTTTTTAGTATTTTAGTTATTATGTGCAAACTTTCATTTATAATTTCTGAACTAATTAATTTTATTACTTGGAGTATTGTATTGTTCAAGACAGCTAGTTTTTGTTTGTAGGGGTAGTTAGAATATATATGTATGCATTATTTGTATTAGGCATTATTATGTATTAGATTATTGCATATACCGTAAATAAAGATGTGAAATCGGTGAGAGTGATAAGTCAACCGCCCGGTACGCGCCTATAGTAAGTTCGTGATATTGTATTATATTGTATATGTATAATTTATGTTTTAATTTGTAATAAACTCCACGGACAAACCATTTCTGTGTGTGCTTTTATTGCAAGTAAACTACCTTCTTATAATTCTAGCGTTGTTTAAAACGTGACGAAAACTGCATTTAGAAATTCGGGTTTTTAGCAATGCTAGTAGTCAATTATACGCTGACGACATACTCTGCATTATAACGGAAACGCAGCAGACCAAACATCTTAAATACTTAACCAATTGAGATACAGAATAGGACAATTACCGTGGCATACCTGAGAAACGGTCGCTCGTTGGTCAGTTATCTAAGTGAAGGGGTGATATCCCTGAGGGGCGTGTCACTTAACCGAATATCTAACTAAACTCAAAAATAAAGAAAAAAACTATTTTTTGAACTTTTGCATTCCTAAGTTTAGATAAATACCGAGTGAACTATGATCTGATTTACCTAGGATTTGCCATAAAAAGTGTTATTTTGGCAGTTTTTAACTTTTATTTAATTACTTTCTATTTTTTGTAACTTGTAGACAAAAAAATCTCAAAAACGAATCATAGTTCATTAGGGAATATAATCAGAAACACATCCTGAAAAATTCGCGAAATTTGAATGACCCAATTTTGAGTTGCACATGATTTTTATTCCCATGCTTTTCTTATGGACACTTTAGGTGTATCCAACAGCCTTAAATTGCCTGTCAGTTGGTCATTCACAGTTGGAACGGTCAAGCCCGCCGTGCTACCATTAAATTTGCTCGAAAGCCGAGAGTATTTATTGCAGCAAGTGCATATTCTGCATTTACGAAGGCGCAAGCTGGAGCAATGAACATAATAGTGCAYTTATGTATCTAATTTGTAACTATCTAGATCGACTAGTAACTAGTAACTTACAGTATGTGCCATTGCATTTAAAAACGAAAGAAGAAACGACATGCAATTGAACATTGTAAAAAAGAATGTTGGTAATAGATTTTCGACGTGGAAGCTCAGTTCGGCTGCATTATTCTTCTTCTTATTTATTGCGATTTCTGACCACTGATCTTTAATTATGTTTGATTTTGTTATGATTTCCTCCACCGTTGTTCTTCACGTMCAGCARGGTCTTCTTCGAGCTTATTGCTGTCCATTTTCCATGCTTTTTGTAGTATAGGMTCTTCTTCTCTCCTTTGAATATGTCACCAATATTTCATTACATATATGTTTCTATTCTTTTTGTGATCGTCTTTCCCTCTAGGAGTTCTGTTGTAACTCGATTTTCGGTGTCTTTGACAGCTATGACCAACAATTGCACGATATCTCTTTTTGCGTTTCTCAAGCTTACTCTCTTAACCTTGGTAGTGTGAAGTATGAAAAAGGTAGGCAATTATTTTGCAGACCTTCCAAGAAGCTATTTTTTTTGACGGAATGTCACATTTGAACAAAAGTTGGGAGAAATGCATTCGTGTTGAAAGAAGTTGTTCAAATTCGTTGTGTCTTGTTTCATAGCTGGGTAGATTTCTTTCTAAATAGCCTACTAGTAGAGGTTGCGGCTATCGATTAGCTGTACTAGACATGGGTGTTACTTTTTCACCACCAATACTTCCTGTAGACTTCCGATGGCCAATAATGAAACACTCCCTGAATATGATTATCGTTTGTCAAAGGTGTGGTGTATTTTAAGGACACTTTAACGATCGTTTTCCATTAGTGAAATAAAAAGAGGGTGCACGACAATGACATTCACATTTCACAATATTTTGCACATTTCGAGCAAGTACATTGACATCATGCTGTTTGTATTTATAATATAGGTAGTAACATTTACAAAAATGGAAAAGTGAATTCCTCTTGTAAATCTGCACCATGAATATGCAAGAAGCTGTCAGAGACACGTACTTACTGTTATTTGAAACTAAAAAGAGAATATCGGTGCAACAAAAGTGGAAACGCTGATTTTACCCTAATAGGAAAGAGCTTTAAATTGCAAAGCAGGAACGTCTGTGATTTATTAATGAGGTTCCGTGAACAAAGAAACGAGTCGCTACGGACGCTAAGTGCATGCCGAAGAATCTGGGAACGTATTTGTGACCTGTTCTATTGAAGTGTGGAATACGATTTGTCTAAGAAAATAAGACTTAAAGCTAAAATACCAGGTTTCAATTTGTAGTATTATTGACAAATAAAGAATAACTGCTGTTTATGGATGCTGTGCTTCAGTAGAGAAAGCTATTTCGGCCCTCTGATGTTATTTATGTTTTATGACCTAACTTTTCGAATGTTCATTCACTTTTAGATTCCATTTTTCGTTGCAGAACTTGAGTTAAGATTGAATAAATGATGCTATAACTATACATATGATAACATGATTATTATACAAACTAGCGAGGTCTTTTAGTAGTATCATTACTATATTCCACTTTGTGCAAATGGGCCATTATGCGAAAAAAATTATGCGAGTCCCTGGTAAATCTTCACTTGCTTTCTTGTTTCACACCATACTTCCCTTGTTTGATGCGGTTAATAAATACATGCAACTGCTGTGATAGTTGGAGTAAAGTATACTCGTATTAATAAGTGCATACAGGAACTAAAATGGTTAAAAATTGAACAACGTGATAAACTACGTTGTAACGTAAATTGTGGTTGTATTAATTACTTGCTATAGTTAAATTAAAATTGTAAAAAATATTATTTTGCAAGAATGTACGATAAGGAGCAATGATTTCATACCCCAATATTTCGCAACATACAGTTGCGGCGTAGATGATTAGGAAATGCCTCTCTTGAATACAACGAGGATTTTCTAGCACATAGTAGCACATATTATGTTTGTTAACTCAACCTTTATTAGAAAATGTTGCTTCATCTGAAAAATAATTCCACTGAAGAGAGACTAATGCAGGTTGCTCTTGAGGCTACCCTTTTACTGATATGAGGATTTTCATAGATCCTTTTCAAATTTCAAAACCCTAATTTCATTGTCAGGGACTGTTGCTCTTCCAGAAGCATTTTTATTGCATTCACCATAAATCAAAATCATATCTGTTTTTATTGTTATTTGAATAATCTTGATGTTTAATAAATAAATTGGGTTGCAGCGTACATAAAATAACCACATTGGCTTTAAAAATGGGTTGCATTTGCAATACCGCCGGCCTCATTATTACTTGTGCAATACCTTATGTAAGAAAACAGTTTTTAAGTTAATAATTCCTGCATGTGGAAGAATTTCTGATATKTGAAGGCAACATCTCTCGGTATTATGAAAACGTAGAGAACAAATACCATTGATTTCGCAGCGTAAAAAGAATGGCTGGAGCTGATGGACAAAATTGATAAGGCGTTTCAAGATTGCGAAACACGAATCCCTTTATCAAATCTATGACATACCTCACACTCCGCTTACTTGCCTGGGGCATTTCCGATTTTGCTTGAGGAAAATCACTGCACATTCGCTGTCACTGACGTGGAATTGCAGCGACCCTCGCATTTCAAGACCGCCATCGAATATCCGAGTTCATGCGGATAGAAGAGCACTTCAGATTCCGATGCCTCGGATACGAAACTGCCCTGGCAATTTCCTTGTTCAAAATTTAGCAGCAGCGAGAGGCAAGCCTCGCTTAAGCATTAACAGTATGTACGGAGTTTTATTTTTTTTTGTTTATTCTTCGTGCATGGTACCTTTGTCAATGCAGGTGACGCTAGAGAAAGTTAAACCATCCACGTATTCCCGTCGTCTTTCTTAAGACACTCCCAAGAACTAAATTCGTAATAGAAATCTTGGTCGTTGGTGCAACCGCTCTTTTAGAAATTTATCTTGAATTATCCAATACTCTTCACTGAAATTGATTAGTCATTTTTCGACCAAATTATTACCCTGCAAGCTTAAAATACCCTTAAAATTTCTAATCAGAAGCACATATTATGCAAATTTCGATGTCTAATTCCACATATCTAATACCCGACCCAAAAACGTTGATTAATTTGTCTTCACTTCTTGTCTTTTAATCAATACGTATTGCTAGCCTAAGGTTTCAATTTTGCGATTGCCAGAAAAATTCCTGTTGAGCAAATAATCAGCTCTGTAGAATGATGTATTCGATCCTCATTTAAGCACACGGCGTTCTGCATCCGTTTCGAAGCAGCCCATAATTATCAAAGACCTAAATTTTCACCATCCCACGTTTTCAAGTAAAACAAAATTGCCCTCGAAAATCCTTTCGACCGACAAATGTAGTGCGACGTAGTCTTCATTACTGTATAGAAAAAATCAACAACCTTTTACAAGAAGGTTCCCACTTCAAGAATTGAAAAATCCAGAAATTCACTAAGATATGGAAAAAGTTAGCTCGAAAGAAAATATCATAAAAAGGAAACAACCATCTGCTTTATCTTAAATCCAGAGTAACTCTCGAACCCCCAAATTATAAATGGTATCACAATTACTTGCATTTTCGAAAGACAAAAATTTTAGATTTTGTGACATACAACACAACCAACAGTGTAGATAAAACATTTTTGCTCCACTTATTACAGATGTCATCATTTTGCTTTACATCTTAATCCGGTGCATTCATACAAAAGCATTTGATGGTCTTCCATTTAGATTCTAGTGTAAAACGTTGAAAACTGATCCAGTTTGCTCTAGTGGATTTCTTGAATAAATTAAATAACTTCGCCAAGTTATTTAACAAGAATTAGATTCTAGTGTCCTGAACAACTGTCCGGAGTGGGAGTATAAGGATAAATTTTGGCAATGCTGTATAGGGCTAAAATCGTGCCCCGAAACTAATTTTTCGAGATAGGTATCTCAGTTTTCATTGACTTTACGACAAAAATACTTCAAACAAAATTACCTACAGAAATGCTCATAAAAGAGTAAGTAATCGTTTCTTGAAAAATCCAGTAAAAAGTCATACGTAAAAACAAAACTCAAATTTTTGTAGCAGTTTTCATTCACAGTATTTATCATATTCATCAGTATTTATCATTATATAGCGTAGAAGTGGTTCCATCAAGTAGGCTCTTCATCGTTGTTTCCTTTAGATGCAAGTATGCTCATAAGGGGTATTCAAACTGCACGTTGGCTGATTAGTATTGCAATTACCCCATCTACGAGCCTGACTCTAAGTACACATAGCGCGAATAGCCGGAGACGGTGTGAAGTCGAGAGAATCAAGTAGTCGCTCTCTTATACATCCGTTTGTGTGATTATGTCACCCTATTCCCTCAGGGGTGTTGCTCGGTAACGGGCGGGGTGTTTCAAACAAGCAATCTCCCAGGGAATCAATTTGCAAATTGATATTCGAGGCGAGAACCGAATTTATTTGAAAAAAGTAGCGTCTTTTTTGGTAAAAAGATCGGCACGAAGATTAGTAAAAACGGCATAAACACTTTAGTCAAACCACAATTAGCAACTGATTGTACAAACTGATTTGAAAATTTTCTTTTTCGTTAATTCAAACGCGGCAGTAAATCACTAAATAAGTAGAGCACTAGCAAAACCCTAAGCACTCAGCAGACTAAAAATATTCATACCGTAGTATTAACAACTAAAGCGACCAATTAACCAAACAAAGCATTAAATACAATCCTCGTTTTTTGACGTTGTTTCAGTAAAAAGGAAAGAAGCTCTTACAGCGTCAAGAACTCGAAGAATCCAAAAGAAGGCAAAGTAGATTGAAGAAAAAACAAACGCCTATGGCCGACGGTGGACGTCGCGTTAAACAATCATACTGAATTCTAAAACTTTTGTTTATAATATACTCTAGTGTGGCATCCTTGTGTTTTCGTTTCTGTTAATATTGTTACTGCCGTGACAGGCAAGAAGTTACATTCATCTAGCCAAAAAAATCACACAATTGTCGTGCAGAAAATGTCGGGAGACGGAAACCGCCTATAAAGCACATTAACCTAAGAAGAATATTACCCAATATGAGCTCAAAATCCCGGTAAGAAGAATAAGAAAAAAAGCTGTAAATTACAATACTTATACAATACATACGGATGTTCAGAAGCAGCTTGTTGCTGTTTTTGATGTGCCTTAAAGAGATCTTATGACTTTGGAAAGTTGTAATGTATTATGTAAAGTTAATGATATGATTTAAGTGAAAATTTATACATCAGTGCCATCTATCAGCACCAAACTTAGATAATGGACAAAGCCATCTCTCCGCCGTTAAGAGAACTATTCTTCAAGGAAAGTAATGTATAAGTTTTCAAGTTGGCATGCATCTGCATTGTCGACGTGGTTAAAAAAACTAACTTCAAAGCAACTCATTATGCAAAGAACAAATCTTTAAATTTGATTTTGAGTGTATTTCGGGCGAACAGAATGATAAATGCCGAAGAAATTGCACAATAGATAAAAGCATTCGTCTGTAACTTGCACAAAACGAGATTTCCGTTGGATCAAATTTTGTTCGCTCGAAATTAAATCGGAGTGATTCAGACTGATAGCCGGAGCTTCCCGTTCATTTATTAAAGTGATACCCCACAGACAATGCAATTTAATTTCCAACCAATCACTTCATCGTCACCTTGCAATTCCTGCGATCCCAAATGAAAATTGTCTGTTAAACCGTTAGCGAAAAGAACGGAGGAAATGTTCTTAAGAAGATTTTAAAGCAACATTTCTACACACCTAACTAACTAACGTTTATAAATATATGTTGCAAGAGTAATCATGTAGTTATTGTCGTAGCACCTTATATGCTAAACGGGTTCAAGAATACTTTTACTATGAAAAAATATAATTGTGTGTTTGACAATCAATAATCAACGTATTTTTTTCTGTTGTGTGTCGACATGATTTTTTCTTAAGATCGGTGCAAGCAAGTCTGCAATTTTTATGTAACTTAAACATGTGGCTTAAAATCTCTAGAGCTCGCTCAGCTTTGGAACTGAAATTGAAATATTTGGTATTCTGTTATATTTCATGGAGTATTTGGAAGTTACCTTGGGTTTGTGGTTCCAAAGTTCGTTGTTAAAAGGGAATTCCCATTGTAAGCTATACCTGTAAGCTATGAATGGTGCTTGGATAAACGCTCCAATAATTTAAACGGCATAAAGAGATGATACCGACCGTTTAACGTTAATCATCAAAGATTAATTTTGCTTAATATCAATACAAACTGCAATGTTTTTATGAACGACTAACTTATCACCCGCATTCTGGAACATGAATATCCTCTAAAATGATTGTTTCCGCATAAAGGATGGATAGACGAGCGTGTGCACTCGTGATTGACTATGGTCTATCCATCATTTTTATTTACTTCGAGCGATGTCGCTTCTATTCCGTGCTAAAACAGGATATATGCGAAAGGGGGAGCTGAAACTCAATTCTGAATACACGATCCTTGTTATGTTTTTTCCTGTTGCACACGAGCTCATCGATATTGCGACTTCCGTAGGACATTTGTATTTAAAATTGATGAAAAATCTTTTTATACTTTCATCTCCAATCGCAGTCCTGTCACAAGTTAATGATTGATGAGTTATCTGGGAATAGCGACCTTAATAATATATGCAAAATTGATTAATGAGATCGTCTCTGAGATTAATTATCAAAATTGCGAACTGACTTTGTAAAGCTGGATAATTAAATTCAAACAGTCTACGAAAATGAAATGGATAATGTAGATCTATTTAAAACCCTTAAAATTATTTCAATATACTACATAAAAATAAGAGAGTGATATCTCTGCTGCCCGAAGAATTATAAAGTAATTCCAAATAATTATTCAGGTAATATCAAATACTTCAAAGTAAATTCCTGATAATGCTGCAGCACTTTTAGGCAAAATGTACACGTATTGTGAGAGACCTCTCATTTAGGAATCTAAAAAGTAACTACAACCACTGAGTAAAAGAACTTTATGCTCTAAGCTACAACTTGATTATGCTCCTACAATGATGATAGCACAAAAAAACATTTTCTTTCCAGAAAGCGATAAAACTTTAGCATCATAAATGTTCATCGGGGTTGTTAAGCGCCGGATATGGTACCGTTAAAATCCATTGACGTGATCGTAAAGCCGGAGCGCAGCGACTATCAGTAGATATAAAAACCTTTTTGGGAAACATGTAATTTTGCTTTAAGGACTAAGCGATCGGTTTTGTGTATTAAACGATCCTAAACATTGCAATTACTGTTAAGTACATTTTTATCAGTGAATGCTTATTAATTAAATAAAAAAAGGATTTCGCAATTCTAGAATTTATTCAGTTTTATGTTAATATGCAGGGCCTCCCGCATTGTGTGGGTAACCTCTTGGAATCTGAAATCTGGTGTAAAAATAATATTATTTTACAGTACAATTTTTTTGAAATAACGGCCGTCTATTGAGATATCCTTCACTATAAAGTAACAAACCATTAACATGGGTTTCTTTCATCCCATCTAGGACGGACTCGGGGTTGGAGCAACATGAAAAGTAAATTTTTTATTGTTGATTGAATTACATTGACGTGAAAAAGTCTCGATAATCTTGGACAAAAGTCTAATGCCTAATTATCACTGTCAATTTGGTCTCGTCAAATTGAGGATAGCGCATTCTCGAACAAAAATTGATGTCAATAGATTAAAAAAAAACGTCGACTATTTGTCACGATCCGTTGCAGTTGCCTAAAATGTTCGGTGTTTGTAGCTGATTTGCTTTAACTGGACTTACGTCAGTATGAGCTTCTCTGAATATCATTATAGTGATCATTTGGTATAATAATATTTCACTTTAGTGTTAATCTTTATAGGTAAAATGGAAATTGCAAACCCTTTTCAAAATAAGAAGACATTTTGTTGTTGGTGTGTATTGTATATTGATATTTGATACAAAAGATTTAAAATAAAGGAAGTAAGTCAGAAATCCGCATTTTTCGAACCTCGTATTCGTAAAAGTATTTACAAAAATGAAAAAAAAACATGTTTTACTGGCTAGCAAAATAAATTGCATTATAATCTAATTATTCTTCTTGTTTCAGATTATTATTTTCGTTTTATTTGTTCCGACCCTTATTCTACACTCCACGTCATGTGGAAACCATGGAGTGGTGTCGATTCTGAAAATATCGAAGAAGTTAGAAACATCTTCCAGCAAGAGGAACATGAAAATGATCTTGTGGAAGACTCCGAGGAATCCTGAGGTGCACCCAGTAGTATAATACTAAAATAAAATTATTTTTTATAAGTCCTCAAATGCAAACAAATACTGACTTGGAAATGTTGCCAGTCCAGCTGTTCATAATGGTTATTTTAGGATGTGTTTCTATGCGAGATAGCATACCAAGCGGGAAAATACCAAATAAGAATTAAGTTGTAATCGTACTAGAGCGTTGGTCGAACTGTACAGTAAACGACATTGCGTTGAAAATAATGATTTAATACTCTCCATAGTTCTGAATCGAAGTATAATTTAGACATTTTGTTCCGAACTTTAAGAACACCCTGTGGTACGTAAATGACTGTGTACTGCATTTTAAATATAATGCCATCAATGCATGTCTATGCTGTGCTGTCTGCACCGCAACCAACTGCATATAGATCTATTTCGCTATCATTATAGCTCATCAGTGCCCTGGGGGCTTGCTGTCAAATTGAAGTATGCAGGTGCATGCCAATTTATCAGGCTATAGGTCACTTCCTTTAGGAAGTAGTACCCGTTATGGCAGCTAGGTGGCTTTGTAATCATGTCAGTGTAATGCTGACAGATGGCACTGCCATCTAAATTCTTACTTACATAATGCCATCAAATTGCAATACATTTTAACAAAAAAAAAACAGGATTTATACGTCAAATAACCTGCACAGCTACGGGTTAAAATTCAGGAACACACGAGCTTCCTCAGTTCGCACCGTAAGCTACATACACAAATAAAGTTTGTTTATCCGAGCGTATAAGCCAGCGCAAGGATCCCTTTTGTTGCTGTGATCCTTGGCAGGATATAGTTACATATGGCTGGAAGAGATATACAGAGGGTATTGATTTTCCGGGCGTAAATAATCCTTTCCAAACAACAGTAAAACGGAGTGTCAGAGTGCGATACATTAAAAGGCAAGAGGAATACAAAGTGCGCCGCTATAAACTGTGGAAATGCCATCTGCGATGTGAATGTCACATAATGCACTGCGAGCATGCCGCTACTTAACATAATAGACGTGTCACATCCGAACAAAGACGTATTCTCTGGTTTTAACGAAGATGGGGTGTCGCCGGTGATAAATGATTAGTTTCGAGCCCGTTGACTAGCGCCAAAGACCAAGGATCTGATGGCGTGATATCAAGGGTGCGTGTAGGTATCAACGGAAGCAAAAAGGGGCGGACGGTAGGTGTCAACTAAATCGCGAAGGCTGGCTAGCTTACAAATGACGTATGAAACCTCTTTTTGATAACAGTAAAAACGCATCGTAAAGCACAACTAAATTTCCCGCTGCATATATCGTTGCCTCAGAGCAACAGTAGGACATCAGAAAAACCTTGTGTTGCATAAGTTATTAGAACCATTTCCAGTTGGTTAATACGGTAATATGTAACGAAGCAAAGTATAAAATTAATTTTAATAGAAAATATTATAACATAAAATACTTCGGAATTGAATCAAACCCTTCTATTCTAAGCATCCAGGAGAACAAAATACATAAATTCAAGTACTTATACCGTAGCATTAACAAGTAAGATGACCAACTAACCAACACACAACAAACACAATACAAGAACTCAACCCAACCGAAAGAAGATGAAGTAGATATAAATAAAAGAAAAACGTTTGAAATGGTGTATACAACATACATATTCCGTATAAACATACGGAATTACACAAGGAAGCGTCGACACCATCACGAGCGCGAAAGCAAGCTAAGCAATAATTATTGCTGCTTGCAAAAGATAAGAAAATAACACAGAGGCCCTGAATTTGTACACACCTCCACACAGCAGTTCATACGAGGAAGAAGAATAATGCACTCGAGCTATGCAAGTCAACATCAAAAACAGAAACGTTTAAGAAAAGCATTATTTAGTGGTTCACGGGTTGTGTACAACCAGCAAATATTCTCATTCCATTTATCAGTTCCCCGTAACGTGCGCTAAGTGGAAACTCAATATCAACAATCTTGTCACCACTCCAACCCAACGTAGACGGGCGCTCAGCGGATACACGGGGGTGGCAGAAATCCTAACCGTACGCTGGTTCAAACAATCAATTGATTGAGGCACCGACAAGGATACAACTAAGGGATCTGCAAACCTCAAGGACAATGACAGAAAGTTTAATGCAAACTTATAAAGATGTTCCGTATCTGTCAATGTATTAATTGTTGAAGGCCWGTACAAAGTTTTCTTTTCCAAATAATAACGTAATCAGGATTTAAATTAAATAAACACTATTTGGCAGGCTTGAAAACGCAAAATTGCTTCTATTTCTATACCTTGCCTGTTCTCAAAATGTTAGTATTATTACATACAGTAATCTAATTAAAATTTGTGGGAAAGCAAAATGTCGGTAAATACCTACATTTCATCAATAAGGAACAAAGGAACTGACATCAGACCTCCTGCGATATTGTTTTTCCAATAATATTACACCGGAGTGAACGCTGCCATGTCTCCAAATACGACACAATAACAGCGATAACGAATACTTATACGAACAACTGAGCGACGGGGTCACGAGGCTCCAAAAATAGCAACAATTTCGCTTTTCAATTTCCTCTGACTTTTCCGCGACTCGAAAGCATCAATAACAACCTTACAGGGGCGATAAGTTTGAGGACGTGTTCGTCGGCAGCACAAAGACACGTCTCGCATCCCCTGTCGGTTAGAAATGTAAGAGCCCGACTTATTCCGCAGATTTGCTCACGGGGAAGATGGGGCGATCATTTGAAAATATTTCCCTGCGAATACGAGCCCCGTCTCACATTGGTTGTCCTAGTTCCATGGAAACTGTAATTCCGTATTTTAATTCTCAACCAGGATTCATACATTCACTATAACATTATTCCCTACTTACATTTGGTTATTTTACATTAATTACAGTAGTCTGTAATGTAACAGAAGTTTAATGTCAAGACGGCTTTAAAATAATTTCATTGTGGCAACTAATTTCATTTGACATTTGCACTAAAAATCCTTTTAAAAAACTACGATATACTAAAATAAAAAAAACTGGGCAATACAAAAAACTCTCGTAACATTAGAAGCACTAGTTTGCTAGGGATATCGTCTATTAAATTTTTTTCTTATTGTTTAATGTAGCAACCTTTCTAGTTTATATGTACAAATTATCCGTATTCGCCAATACAAGCATTTAAAAATCTTTAGTATGTTTTCAAGCAAGTACATATAAATAAAAATAAAATAAAATGAAAAGAAAACTGAAGATGAACTTACGCTTACCGCGATTCTTGGCGCCACGTTCGCTTCTGATGAGAATTTCGTGGTCGTCTTCCTCCCAGATTTCACCATCAGCAACGGCCAGGGTTATAAATACTACCACCAACACGCACAAAGCCAGCCACTTCATCTGAAAAGATAATTATATTTCAGTTCTTTGCGATCAAATATCCCGCACTGTGATTAATGTTTCTATTGATACACGTTAAATCGGGCATACATATAACAGCAAAATAGATTTTAAATGATATACAAGTAAATGTATATTACTCACTAAATATAAGCATAAGTCATAGAACGAACTGAAGTATTAATTAATACATCTATTTTTATGAAAATAGCTATTATCATATGGCGTCGTTATAGTTGTATTCCTTAGGATTCAGACATACCAAATATGCAGGGTCCTTGCTTTTTTAAGCGCATTAACAGTGCTTAGTTTGTTAATTCTAAAGGGTCTGTGAACAACAGCTGTTATTATTCTTATAAAATGTTTAAACTTAAAAGTAATCAGTAGAATAGTGAAAGTGAGTACATATATACAAATGTAGCAACAAGCTCTCTGAAATTTAACAGTATGAAATGACAGTACTCGTACCTGAACCAACTCTAAAAGAACAAACCAGTTCTGTTAGTCAAATTATGTGCTGCTAGTATAATTGTAGCCACCATTAAAACAGAACGTCAATATTCGTGGAGTTTTTGAAAGAAAAATTTGTTACAAATTCAACAATTTCATCATAAAATCAATATAACTAAAAATAAGCTGTCTGCAAGAGTCAGTAAAATACATATTTAAATTAATTTAATATATATAGGTAAAAGATGGTATCTGACAAAGAATGAACTAAGTAAGCATACAATTATAAAATCTGGCATAAAGATAACAAGACCAGCTCAGAAGTTATGCGTTTAATGTTTAATTCTCTATGCTCGTTATTAGACACCAAACAATAAAACAGGATATCCTCAATGGCAGAAATTAAACGCTACAATTAGCTGTGCTATTATTCCGTATCCTTTGTTGCTTTCATTATTGATCGTTAACGCGGATTGCCGAAATAACAAGACGCAATTTAACGTTTAATATAATAGCTTCCTTAAGTTAAATTATACAATTTAAAAAACATTAAGTATGTAACACCATTTCAAGTTATCTTGGAGTTAAACAACTTATAATATAATTAAATTCAATAACTAACATGTTCCTTTCTAATTTGAGACATCTTTATTTCGAAGAAATAAAATTCCATGCATTTTAATGTCGGCATACCTATTGAACTTGATACGATGATTTGCCACAACGTTTTTTTTTAAACTGCTGGCTTGTATTAGTTAATTGCTAGGGGTACGCGGCGGATGTAGAAGAGAAAAACTGTACAACCTCTCTGCAGAACTTAATTACTTCTTAACATTAATCAGTAAAAGCTCATGTTGAAGGCTGCTTACTGCTACCGCTAGCAAAAAGGTGCAATACATAGATCTTTCTATAAAATATCGCAATACCTGATTTGCAAACCTCACTAATAAAACACTTTTGATAAACTATGGTCAAATCTACACTGTTAGCAAAGCACCAAAAAAATTCAGAATATTTCAATCACATGTCGCTGCTTTAACACTATTAAGTATTGACCAACACTAGAACAGGTATAAACGTATTAAAACTGCATGACGGCTGGAAGAGTTATACAGTTGCTGAAAAATATCAATTTCAAATAAAACAAAAATTTCTAGGATGATACAAGGAGACGAAACGTCTGTGAAAAAAGTGTTTTAGTTAAGTACCTATTGTTAGAATCTTTTCTAATTTTTCATGGTAATAATATGTGTGTGAATTAATCTAAAACCAGTCATTCACTTGCGAGAGAATTTTATAAATCAATTCGTGAAAGTACTTTGCAGGACTGATAACCAAATGTGTCATTTTTAGGAATAAGGCTGTTGACGTAAAGTCTATATTAAAGGACAGCATGAAATGAGTAGTATAGCAAGTAGTACACTAAGAACCATACCCCATACCCCCTAGGAGCTACTCGTATGATACTCCAAAAAATGTTTCTTTAAGCAGCAATGTCCCATAAGTGCAAATTACTATTCTTGCTTAATTGCAACAGTTCTATTACAAAGTACTGTAGTTCGTACTATAGTAACAAACATGAATGAATAGCTAACAAGTTTGAAACGAAATAACATACTCGCAAAGCACGAATAAACTTTTGGTGCTGTGTCCAACTATCTAATTAGCTTTTGGAAGCCCTGATGTAATATTCTTGTCAAAGGGGTATTGTATAAAGGTAGCCTCCTTCTGCTTATGTCTGCGCTATACACTGCCCGATCCTGCTGGCGAAATTGCACAAATTTAATGCCCAGGCACGTCGCCGGCCAATACCGCCCGATATTGATACAGATAGTTGACATTATTTATTAGACAAGCATAACACTAGGAGCGAATCCAACAGTATTACCTGTATGTTTTAAGGAAGTTTGCAGTCCACGTTCCATGAATTATGGATAACCGTATGCCGTAAAGTGAGAACTGCTATGTAATAAATATCAGAACATTTGCGGAAAGATGTTAGACGAGTGCTACCCGTTGTGCATACAAAGCACCCATCGCAAGTCTCGAATGGGTAATATCGATATCGACTTTGCTTGCTGCATCCAGCCTCGTACGCGATAAAATACGCATGTAGCACTGTTAAATAGTGCTGCAAGAACAACCAGAATTGTCGCGTTAAGCATTTTTGAACTGTTTTACTATATATACGTTTACAGTCTAAATTTCTACCGATCCAAGTAAACAATGGTCTTTTATTCAGTGTAAAATGGTAGAAGTAATATCTGTCATACCCTTTCCTTTGTGTGCTAAATGAGTAAGGACGAATATATTAGAGACGTGTTTAGGACGGTTTATGCGTATAGTTTCTTAAATATTTTTCCTATATTTAGGATATTTGAATTAAAAATGACGAGTGGTTAAATTATTTTAGTTTTACGGTGGCATTATATTTGATGATTTCATATGAAAACAGTATGCTGAGCTCTAAAAAAAACGACCATTATTTCAGAATCTAATGGGGGTAGAAGGGTGGGGTTAAAAACAGAACAAATTATGCGCTTCAGCAAGAAAAACATTCGTGCTTGTTTTCAATGTATATTTTCCCTGCGTTCTGAAAGGATGGTCCCTTTACGCAATGGAAAAAAGTTGATGGTTAATACACATCGGTGAAATGTTTTATCTGAATAGGACTCGAATAAAATGCAATTGACAATTAAAACAAATGTAGAGTTCCCATTTTCCACCAAAAAATTAATACGAAAAATCGTAGGAGCTATCTCTTTTTTGCCGCTTGCATTACTCCAGATGTTTTTTTTACGAATACTAAGGCTTATCCTTCGCAAATGGACAATTTACAGGAAGGGTATAAAAATGTCATGACTCTCGTTTATCACCGATACTAAAGCGTATGCAGCCAATTCCAAATCTGCTATTCGCGTAAACCCATAAAGTTTTACTGTCTTATTTAGCAAATTGAATTCGAAGAGGATTACGAGCGACTCTCAATGTATTCAATACTTGGACAAATTGCCTATAAAAGGAGTAAGTAAATATTGACCTAACAGGAGGATTTCCATTTCCGGAGCTAGTTACAACGGACACATTCATCATTTGTGCGCCTAAATTAAAAGTGGAAATTTAATTAATTTCAGAACCTACTGAACAGACGGAATTATTAACGAATTACGCCGTCGCACCGGCAAGCGACGACACTTCTTTACTCAAATATTAATTTTGTGTAAATTAAAACCAGGTTGTGCAATGCACTCCACACATTGCTTAATTAATCTCGTTTGTGTAAATCCAAATTATTATTTGTTACATAAATCAAGTACTCATACGACACGTTAGAAAATTAAGGCATAATGGGAGCTTCTTCAGCGCATGCTACCTTATTCAAAGTGGCAGGTAATTTTAATTTAGTTTTTTTTGCACAGCAACGTGAGAAAAGGGCTTCAAAAGGTAAACCATTATCTCACGCAGTGCGTATAGCAGGGTTTTAGCATAAAAATAGAATAATGTGGAAATATGTTTTTTAAGACAGCAAAAATTAAACCATATAAAAATCTTTGATTTAAATAACGTTAGTAACTTCCAAAATGACAACTAAATCATGTGCTTCCTCTTCATTTTCGCTACTGAGCTCTGGGGTTGCGGGTTCGAGTTCCGCTTATAGCATCAGTATTGTGTTCGTCCTTAACATGTAAATAAAAATTATTAACCTATTCATGTTTACCTCGGTGGTCCAGAGTATTGCACACCTGACTGATGAGCTTGTCATTTTAACTTTAGACAAATTTGCGGACACGAAAATTTTAGATGATTAAAGTGACTTTACAAAGCTATCAGCGAAAAACAATTTTTTTGTTAAACCTTGGAGGGCTATAACTCCAAAAAAAAACTTTTAAACTAACTTTATACAGCAAACACTTAGGTGTTGTCGATATAATCCCGAACACCCTATATATTGCTGTTCAAATCCATCCATTGCACAAACAATATTGTAATATATATATATATATATATATATATATATATATCTATATATAAAACCCAATAAGAGCACAAGCATGTCAATGTGTGTCAAAGTTTCCTTTGACAACCAATTAAGTTTACAACGGCATTAACTATCAAACTATGGTTTACTTGCATAAATGACACTGTTACGGGAAGGGCGCTCCGTATCCACATCAAGGAACGCCAGTTTCAATTTTCAAACTCCAGAAGCTTTCAAACTTTGTGCAACTTCGGTGAATACAGACTGCATACCTATTATGCAAGAGTTTGAGAGAACATTGCTAATACTAAGATCAGATGGAAATTCCTAGACATGTGTATTATCACAGACTCAGGAAAGCATCAGGGCGTTCTATAATGTATATTTGTTCGTAAAGCTGTTGGGTTATTAGAAATTTCGTACCTCAGAAAATGCATTATGTTGTTTTGTTGAAATAAAAATTTGAACTCGGTGACATTACACCCTTAACAAAGTTTTGCATAACACAAAAAGCAAGTTTTCAGTCACGACGAACGCAACATTTCATAAGAATATCTTTGTGTCAAGGCACAAGTTCTATTATTATTGGAAAAGACCCTTTGAAACTTTTTCCATATAATTGTAGACGGTAATCGCTACCCTCAGCTTCTGTAATACGATTTAGCGGAAATGTTAGGAATTGTGCCACTTGCTACATAATGAGGCACCTGCGCATTATCAGGAGATCAGGAGTATTTAATACAGAATTTCCAAACAAATGGACTGGAAGGGGAGGTCCTACACCATAACCAGCMCAATCTCCGACGAACGAAACTTGATTTTTTCTCGTGGGCCACGTTAAATGATATGTTTATAAAGAAACACTAACTACTCAGGCGGAAATAAAGGAATAAACTTCTCATGCCTTTCGAAACCTTCGAAGAATATATGAAATCTTTAAAAGTATTCTTCTCTTATAAGCACTTACTTTCATATAAACTTCATTTGAAACATTTTTAATATTATTTATTATTATTTTTATTCTAAGCCTTAAAAACAGCCGTAGTATACTACACATCAGTTACAGTGCAATATATCGTAGGTTTCATATGTCCCAAATTACCCTAATGACACAAATAATTATAGCTATAGCCTATAGGTCTAATGCAATATTCGAAGATCTTTCACCTACACATGTAAAATAAAGCGTTTATGTGAAGCGAACTGTGTTTTCCGAAGCACCCAAAGAAGTTTAGAAATAATATAACCGTTGAGTAGTCTAACGTGATCAAATGAAATTCCTAGCAGAGTAACGATGAACTTTTGTATTTTATTTATCAGCAGCTAAGCTATTCTTTGCGTGATTTTACCTCATCATGAAGTACTTAGCACTCATAGTCTCACCTGTCCACATCTCCCGCCGTCTATTTAGTATATATATAGATATCATATAAATAGAATACTCCCAATATATTACAACTGACTTCAGCATACTTATAGTCTGGTGGAATGGTGCATGGGCGTCACTACAATTTCTTCTCTGCGGGGAGGTGATAACAACTAAACAGTGCACTATTCCGCACAACTGATAAAATTTTAACATTCACTTTGTTAGCCCATCGAGGGTTACATACTTCAGCGATAATTTTTAAGTTATAGCAGCCTGCAAAAAATATAAACATTTTATTAGTGTGTATACGTATATATCCCGTGTAAAAATGTAGTATTGTATAAGTAATAAGGTTACTTATATTACGTTTGTTTTGTTATCCACGCGGCTTTTTTTTTAGTAGTTTTAAAAATATTAAATATTTTGTTTCTGTATAATTAACTGGTCTTTCTCTATTTTGCTTCAAATTATATCAGAAGATATCGTCAAGTAGATCAACACTTAATAAGCACAAAAACTTTAAGCCAAATTCCCAAAAATAAAATCTGGACCAATTCAGCAGTCTGTTATGGAGTTACTTGAAGACAGTGATGAAACATCTTTAATCAAGATTTGCGCACAATTGTATTGTAGCAAGCATTCCTCTAAAATCAACAACTTATAAGAATATATTATAAGAATTCTCTAACCAAATAACATTAATAAAGAAGTAATTTTCGCTGTATAAGAATGTTTAATAAAAAAAACTGTAGTTTCAGTAGGCAAAAGTAATAACTATCATGTCATGGATGATAAAAGCACTGATGATTTGTGATCGTTGCACACATATACAATTTATCAGAATTTTTTACGAAATCAATTTGCCGTAGATAAGTTATTAGTGTTATTGACTGAACAGTTAACTTAATAATATTCTGCAAATAATCAATTAAAGTTATTAAACCTCCCAGCTACGTCCATGGAATGGCGGATTAGGCGGATGTTCACCTGATGATATTTTGGGACCGGTGCATCGCTTATACATTTGCAACTGATTCTTAAAGAAAGATTAGAATACTTTACTGCACAATGATTTTCTGTTCCCGTTTATTTTTAAGGCGGCGAATACTTACTTGTTATTTAGTAGATTGAAAAAAGAAATTGTTCAAACAACTGAAAATACAGTTTGTGTAATCACATTAACTGTCACGTTATTGTTGCAGAATAGTGCATAATTTTTTTACAGATTGTTTTTTGACGTTTGTAAAAACCAATTAAAGAATACAATTTCGGTTAATTATGTAATTTTGATAGCATCAAAACACAATCATACTGGAAATTCTCTCTGAAATAATTTAAGGTGAGTTTTGCTTGGCAGCAAAAATTGTTGGCTTGACGTCTGTCACCAAACTTTAGTAAAAATGAGTGGAAGAAGAAAGAAATCGACCAATTAAAATACATGTAAAAACATTAATGTGAGCAAAATTATAATATAAAGTTATAATATTGAGACACTGTTTCTGCTTGTTGTATGTAGTTGATTGCGGTGCAAACAGCATAAGAAAGACTTATTTCAGGATTTCATTCGAATTTGTCTCCCATAGAAAAATAATTGAGGGCATTGAAACACCCGGGATCTTATACATAAACTACATTAATGTTGTGTTCAACATCACCTGCTACCGACTTCAAATAAAGCAGGTTTTAGGGGTACCTGTATAGTAACATTGGGGCCGCAAATTCACACACACTATTAAATTTGCTTGCTTTGTATGTTTAATTAAAGCTTTACGTGCGCCCTAACTACTGTTTCGCACATTTAATCCCAAGTTTGTAACTGTGCAAACAAATCAGCGATCAGATAAACAACTCCCCGCTTCTAGCCTATTTGTGTTGCAATTCCTTTTGTATGTATTGGGAACGGGGGTATATTGGAAAGCCATCCAAAACAAAGGCGGTTTATTGTATCGGGCTACTGGATATTTGCGTTTAGTGGCATTAATGGGGCTATATTTTTCCTCCGCTAATACACTCTATTTGCACCGTAAGTAAGATAAACCGTTTCAACAATGGGCATTTACGTTGAATCCAATCTGCACGTTCTTTTTCTGTACTAGGATCGTGGTAAGACATACAAAAGTATCACGAGCGTTCAATAGTTGTCAACTTTAAATTCTAGCTTTGTGTAGCCGTAATTTCGAACAATAACGGAAAAGATTTAATCGCGATATTATATTGTTATACTTTTTTATAATAGTAATTTATCAAAAATTGCTTGGTATTTGTCTGGAACAAATTGTTTTTCAAATACAATAATATAACTTACGGTAAGAATCTCTACCAATAGGCAGTCCTTTGTCGCCCATTCTAGCTGATATACAATATATGGACAGTTTCGAATCCAATTATTTCAGGAACGATTCGAATATTTACAGAAATTAAATTTTATTTTACAAAAGATATGTAAACGATATTATAGGTATTTGGACAGGTAATTTAGAAGAATTAAAAAATGTGGTTAACCACCTGAATGCTAACAAATCTAATATTCAGTATGATTTAGAAATTAATAAATTAATTTTTTCTGGATGTATTATTAGAGAAGGTTAATTCTAAATTGAATTTAATATATGTGTATTAAACACCAACTACAGGAATATCTAGACAAAGTAAGTCGTTGCACCCATGGCAACATAAAATAGCTGTTTTACATAGTAATTTAAATAGATTGATAATAGTACCTCTAAATCACACTAAATTTAATAACGAGCTAAATATAATAAAATAAATAGCGGAAATTAAAGGTATAAAAACAAAAACAGTTGATAAATTATTAAATAAGAAACTATATAATAAATTTATATATGAAAATTATCCAAAAATGAATGTTTCGCAATCTATTTTTTTTAAATAAAATTAACTTTTTTATTGTTATCCGTTTTTAATCCTCTTTTAATCAAAGCCTACTTGAAATATCGTATACTATCACATAATTGTCGTGCATTACATTACTAAAATGGTAATATCTCACAAAGGGTAAGTGATAACTCTACAGGTATACATTTTATGTGGAAAAAGAACAGAAAGACATTTATATCTGCCAAAAAAGTGGCTTTTTAAACGCGCGTGAAGATCGTAGATGCAGCCACATGCAACTGGTAGACAATCTATCTAAATATTTTCATTCCTAGGCTCAATAAACACCCATATACCAAACTTCGTTCAAATACTACAATTTTTAAAAAAGTTATCAAAAAATTAAAAACAAAAAGTTTAACGCCCTGTACATATGGACCACCCCGTATAATTGTAATACCACACGATACACCATGAGTAAGTTATAAGTCTGAAAATGTGTATTAAGCATTGCCATTGGATTCGTAAGACTTCTCAAATTTACCATGCTTTAATTACTTGAATCCTATTATTACATACCTATTATTTTAATAAAATAATGTCTAAGGAGTTACAACCGAAGCAGAAATATTTTACTAATAGGGCGATAAACAAAAGTTTCTGATCTGCAGAGTGAAATTCCTTTGGGAAATAAAATAAATAAAGAACAGCGCCATCAAGTTTTAGCGTTTTATAACAGAAACGCATTTTCTTGACAAACATATTGTGTCGTTTCCACTCTCAACGCTATCGAATATACTCGCTACAAATGCCGAAAACATCGCTTTTGTATGTCCATGTAATGTACAATACTGCATTATTCCAACACTAATCATAATATAATATAATCTATGTTTTGTAGCGACACTGGCAAATACGTTTGATCTAAATTAAACTAATATGCGTTAATATAGCGCATTAAATCACATGATTTTTAATATGTGAATAAATTACAGCAGCTGGTAATGCGGTTTCCTTGTTGCCCTACCATAATACAAGCGCATTAACCACTCGTGTACAATTAATATCAATATCGGGCCTGCTACGGAAAAAATAATTCGTGCAATTACGGGGGCCTGAGCACCATTAATTAACTAATTATTTTATCCTCATTGCCTGCACATTTCAACATTAAAACGCGGACATCTGGCTAAAACGTCTGCGACAATTACAGGAGCATCTGATATCTGTCGTCTTAGAGTAGTGGCTGCTTTATGAAGTTTAAAAATAACCAAGCGGTGACAAAAATATCTGCACTAAATGTTAAAGCAAGTGAAGGCACCGTTACTCGCAGCGATTCTTTATTGAAGAAGATATTTATAACAATATCACTGGACGAATAATAATGTATACTACTTTTACAGCAATTAAACTTGGATTTTATATCCCAGTTTTCCTCAAGTTTATTTTAATTTTATTAAGGCCTTTAAATATAAGTAAATACAGCAGTTCCAAATTAACATGGATATTTCAAAAAAAATGTATACTCATCTGAGAAGCAAGCATTGCGAAGAGATCGTGGATTATTAATATACACTCAGGTTGTTTTAGCAAAATTCCAGTCTCTATCAAAATAATTAAACTGATGTTTCTGATGGAGAATTCCGAAGACTAATCACATGCTGACTCCAAAAACTTGGGTGACACTACTAAAACAAGTTTTTTATATTGAGCGGTTCATGAGAATGTTAAGCCAATAATAATGGTTACGTGGATTACTGCGATTAGTGGAAAATACCCAATTCTGTGCTTTCTAGTAACAAATCTGCATTTTTAATCAGTCTTTAACATCTTCATCATCACGATGGATAGACGCAAAACCACCAGGCCATGCTGTACGGGGGCATCTGTTGACCATATGTCCAATTGTTTGGAGGGGATATCCACATTCACAAGAAGGGTTGATAGATGAATCCCATTTATTAAGAAAACACTTACATTTCCCATGATCAGTGCGAAGGCGATTTAGAGTGACCCAAGACCTTCTTGGGAGGTCAGTTCCTGCTACCTCTTCCGTAGGATCGTCTATGAGCTGCTGATTGAATATATCATGTTTCTTAAGTTGCCAAACAGAACACCATTCATCTTCAATGGTATAAGGAGCACGAAGGAAATCTTCTGTCCGCAGAGGTTTTCTAGAAGTTAGCCGAGTTGTAGGTAGCTCTTGCAGATCTCGGGAAATCAGAAACTCATTAGGAGCTGATTGATATTTTTGCCAAGCTTTATATGTAGCAAACTGTCTGCGAATCTCCGGAGGAGCAATGTTTGAAAGAATGGAAGCCAAGGTAATGGAGTTGACTTAATTGTTCCCGTGATTAGTCGCATTGCAGTATTTAACTGAGTTTCAATTTTTTATGTGTGATGAGTGTTTTTCTAAACAGGACAGCAGTACTCAGCAGTGCTATAAAGCAAGGCAGTTGCAGTTGTAGAAGTATTTCTAGTCTGTAATTTTTTACTGACGTTTTCTAGATGTTTCTTGTACGTTAGAGACGTATCTAGGATCACTATAAGGTATTTTGGCGAGAAGTTATGTTTAAGAATTATGTTATTTGACATAACTTGAAGCTGTTTCCTCTTTTGGTGATTGTTGAGATGAAAGCAAGTTACTTCTGTATTTAATTGATTAGAGCACAAGCGCCAGATTTTAAAATAGCAATGCATAATCTCGATGTCACTTGAAAGGTTTTGTTCAAGTACAGAAAAGTCTTTACTTTGCAAAGCCAATGCCATGTCGCCTGCATACACAAATTTTCTCGATTGAGTTACCGGAAGGTCACTTATGTAAAGGTTGAAAAGAATAGGCGACAGAACCGATCCTTGTGGAAGACCATTATTAAAAATCCTGAATTTGTTACTTTTCTCTCCCAAAAACACTCTGAATCGAAGCTAAAACATTAGGCGAAATGAATGTACGAGTATAAGTAACTGAAAGAAAGCTTGCCACCATAATTCATTTTACTGCTAAAATATTTACATGTACGTCCTGGGACGGCTTTAGATCTTACACGTTAAGCAATTAACCCTATAGCATCAAACTTGAGCCACCGGCTTTAATCCACAACCGGTTGATCCCTGTCAGTATCAACGCGACAATCGTGTACACTGCAGGTATACAATCACCCGTATTAATCATTGGATACGAGGGACCGGGAACGCAGGTATGTATGATGGATGAAGTTCATCAGCCGCAGCATAATCCAATATACCTCCCGCTCACGAAACTAACCGGCTCTTGCAATAGGTACCTGGCCGGAAAAGCCACTTTCCCGAAAGCAATATTTTATCTTCAAACTTCACTCGTTCCCAGGAAGGGGTCTTACGTACGAGATTTATTTTGCCACTGTAATTAATAATTTAGAAAACGGAACTTGTCTTATCTGTTCTATACAGTTGCTGGACAAAAAGAACTGCCTAAGCTCCCCCAGTCGATATCGCCGGGGCGTTAGGTTAAGGGCCAATTTGTTCGCAGCAGTTGCGAACCTAATTCGCCGATCGTTACGATCGACCTCTCCGGGTAATGGCACGAATAGATGGGTTTTAAGAAGTGCGCAAACCTGTTGGCTATTTCACAGTTAAAAGCTGATATACCAAGCAATAATCCTTAAAAGGGATTGTGTTGCTTCTTCTTTTTTATATTTGCAAGTGATCCCTCCATATCACATGCTTCAGGTTTATACACACACACAGACACACAAAGGTCAATGAGAGATTTAGAACTTATAGCTAAATGTCCGTCCTTCGCAAAAGATCGTTTGTCGCTATTATTAAACTGTTCATAGGATACCTGAGTTTCGTAAAAGTGCTGAATATGTCTACTGCAAGTAAAGATAGTAGCTGGCCACTAGTTTACGTGGGTTTTAATTCACTCCTCCAAAAGAAACGAATGCTTTCAGCGTTCATATATGTACTGGTTTAATCAGATATCTGTGCATTCCCATAGATAAGGATAGCAGATACGCGCTGCATCGGAACAACGTCTCTGGAACAGAGAACCCTAATTGCCATTACCATTCAACACATAATGAGGTATGTATTAACATTAGACGTACATACATGCACACATATTTATACCTACGCTTTATATAATGTCAGCTACAAGAAAAAAATGTTTAATATCGGAACTGTCTGAATCAGTCACATCAAAATCACTTTCACTGCCACTGTCGGCTTGCAAACTGATTATTATACTGTCACCTATATAGACTTGAGTAAAGGGACCTTAGCATGCAAAAAAATCTTCAGCTATTTTGGTACGTTGGCACTGTGATTCCCAATCTTGTGCGGCAAATGTATTAAAAAATACGTCAAATAACGATTTGACCTTGCCTAAAATGCTTCATTGCAGCCCAAATCATCTCAATTTTTGTATCATACAATGAGAAATTTCAGTCCGGTATTCTTACCGAKGGTGCAGTTATAATGTGTCATTTTAAATAAAGTTTCATGGTTACAAGTTAAGCGGGAGCATTGTACGGAGATGAGTAGGTATATTTATAATTAAACGTATTAATACAAGTCCAACAACTAAAAGATTTATAGAATGGCGTAATTTTTATTGGCTATTATGAGTTAGCGTTATTAGTATGTATGACTCCGAAAATCTAACTTTGCTTACCACCAGCTAGTCCACGGAAGAGTAAAATATATAAACATATCATTATTAAAATAACAAGGTATAATTTCTGCAAACTCCAATAACATAAAAGTCCATTTGTTGCAAACCACAACACCCGTACCTACATGTCAGCTCTTTCTCGTTTTCAATCGCCCGATATTAAATTCTCCACGTCAAGCTATTTCATCAATTCGTTTATAATCCAACCAATCCAGCCTGAAAACCACTTTGTTATGCTCACTATTGCGTTCAGTGGCAGAGCGGTGCCGTTTGTTATTGAAATGGACGGCATTTGTTTGCAAATACAGAAAGGGAATACGGGTATATATTCTCCTGTTTTAAACAAATTGTTTCACGGAAAACATGCGCGTTAAACCAATGTGTCAAGCAAATGTCATTAAAGATCTGATGAAATTTGATCATCAGGATAATGCAAATATATAATAATAATAATAATAATAATAATGGTCTCTATTTCCCATCGTKCCATAAAATTTACATCAGAGTATGTAGTTTATTACAATAATTTCATAATGCAACTTAATTTATAAATAACATTTTCTTGCATACAACATAAAGAAAATTGAAGCAAAATAGGTACTCCATGAATGAGCAAAAAAAAAGGGGAAATCCCAAGGGGAAGTTCAGCTCATATTGCAAATAAATTTGAACTATGTCTGTTCTGCCACTTAACCCTTGAATCACATGTGTATAAAAAACAGGTTAGTATATAAGTGCAACGGCCTCGGCGCTCCTCAGAAAAATAAGAACTATAAAAAAATATATATTCAGATTAATATAAATATGTAGCATAGTCCACAATAGCAGCACACCAACATAACATACGCAAACGAAGAAACAAGAAGGGAAAAAAATCCTATATGAAGTGGTCACCCTCCAATAAATATTGTTTTAAACTATTCTTGAATGAAGCAATTTCCAAATCTTTCAGAAAATTGGGAATTTCATTATAAACTTTGCTAATATTGTAATGAAAAGACCGTCTAAAAATAGCAGTGTGATGTATCGGCGGCGTAAGTTTAGAACTCAAATTCCTAAGATTTAGGTTATGAACATCTGTTCTATAAGTTAATTTGTTTAGCAGGTACGGCGGATATCCACTCTGAAGGATCTTGTGAAATAAACAGGACATATGTAGATACCTTCTTGTTCTTATAGTTAGCCAACCTAACTCAGAAAATTTGCAAGATATGTGATCATTTCTCCTCATACCAAACACAAATCGGATACATGAATTTTGCACCCTCTATATACTCCTCGAAGTCTCACCGTCCAGACAATTTCCGTATACAACGACATCCATAAGAAAAGTGAGACAGAACTAAGGCTTCACATAATTTGCTTTTAATTTTGTTAGAGAAATAGGATCGATGTGGATATAATCTTTCTAAACTAGCATATGCTTTACGTATACAATGTGTAACATGCTCCTTAAATCGCAGTTTGGAATCCATTATTAAGACCAAATTTTTTGCACTTTCGACAATTATAATCTGTACATTATTACAATAAAACTTAGCAACGTTTAGTAACTGTAGGCGTTCATTTTTATTACCAAATATTAAAATTTTTGACTTTGTTGGATTTATTTTCAGTGAATGTTTGGCCGCGTATGAATAAACATTTTCCAAATCAGTATTGATCAAATCGATTGCTTGCATGGATTGATTAAAGTAGAAACTATGATACAATTGAGTGTCATCTGCATACATGTGACAAGCACAAGTACTAATATGCTGATGAAGAGTGCACGTATATATAGAGAATAACAGGGGCCCAAGTATGGATCCCTGTGGAACGCCTTTAGTTAAATACTCATGATAAGAAAGATCATCAAAGTTCATAGGATACTTGTAAGATCTGATCAATCGCTAATCACAAAAGGAATACTTCTGGTATGACATTTCGTTCACTTCTCCACATTCTATAGTAGACTCTTTTACTTAGAAAAGGGTAAAGAATACTTTTACTGCTGGACCGGTTGGAGTTCTCAGTTTTATTCTGAGGGATTGTACTCCGGTATTTACTTGAGCGAAAGACGTTAGCAAGTCCCTTAAGATAACCATATGGCGAAAGAGTTTGACACCTAGTCAGGTGTGCCTCAGGGACCGCATCCCGATCCTTTGTTGTTTTGGGTTATATATTAATGATATTGCACAAGTAATTAATAGTAGTAAAATGTTTCATGCAGATGACTAGAAAATATATCGTAATATTAACTCTTTTCATCACTGTCATCTTCTATAGAAGGATTTGCTTCAACTTCTTAAAAGGTTTACTATTTATCTCGCCTGTCTCTGAACGTCTGAATGTACACAGATGTGATGTAGTTTCATTTTTAAAGAAACAGTATACCTTCTAACATATACATACTGCATTAATACATATAATGTTGAACTTTCTAGGTGCTATAGTATTAAGGACTTGGGTATTACTTTTAAGTATAAACTAACGCTTAAAGAACACAGCTATTTGTGTATCTTTATAAAAATCGCATGAACATATTAAATGCTCTTTATGTTTTGTTTAAAACTTAGATATAGAGCGTTAAGTTTGTTCCCCCTTATAGTGTTTATACTGATTTAAACGAACCGGTTTGAAGAAGGTTCTTAATATCATTCGTTTATTTTGACGATGGCATTTATTCTGCACACGGTCTGGCTAGGTGCAACCTAATTCTCCAAATACAACAACCATGGATGGGATTTTCCAACGTTTCCCTAACATCAAACTTGACCTAGTTCAGCTGCATTATGTGAGAGAGCGGCACATAAGTTTTTATTCGGAAAAAATTCAATGAAAATCCATTTAAAAGTGGAATTGAAAAACAACTGAGCAAACAAGGGATTAAAGTCTGCAAATTTGCGGAATATAAGCCGCGGGAAGCCCTCAGCTGGCGTTTTGCCCTCCGTTGCCATCGCCTGTGTGCCTACGATGCCGCAGCTTAATACCTCGTGAAAAAAGGAAATCTGCGATTTGAACACGGTCTTTTAAGCGGCGTGTTTTTCCAAAGCGGACGGCCGAATTAGGCCCAACAAATTCATTAACGGCCGTTTTAATATTCAGCATAGGGTCCCCCGTAATTGAAAATCGGCACGTTAATCTCGACTACGACGTCGCTACAAATTAGATCCCCAGTTTTCCTTTTTTCCGACATCAATAACCTGGCGGACCCAATTAGGAGCCCATATTCGAGAAGACGTGTAATTTATCCCCCAAGATATAGGGCCCTTGAATATAAAACAGTGTACGGTACAGGTCAGAGGTCACTTGATATCCGGGGCTAGAGCAAATTGTGGACAAAGGAAAATGCGAAGGCAACACGATAAATTCAATATAAAAGCGAATGTTCCAGTTTTATTTTTTAAACCTTCGGGAATTTACCGTGTGTCTGTAGTGCGTATCTACTCAGATTTCAGCCGCGCTTTCAGCACTTCAGATTAATGAGAAAATTTGCCTTTTACACGACGCGAACTCTCAGAGATGAGGCAGCATTTGAAGCAGGCTTGTGTAATGTTACGATTGAATCGTTCAAGTTAAAAAGTTTTGGAACGAGCCAGCATTGTGTCTTTAACGTTTCCATTTGCCAATTTTACTTATAACAATTGTACTATTCTGTTTTTGGCTCACAGTTTCTGTTTTTACTAGCACGCAAATGTAATTGTTAGTTATCATTACCATTACCCGAAGTTTAAAACTGAATACCAGTTTTTTTCATGGCGATAATAAGGAGTTTTACTCAATACAAGCAGCAATAAAAAGACTAACGACAAGACAAGACTAGAAGCTATATAACAACAGCTATATAACAAAGGAAAAGCATGTACGCAACCAACAATTTTGCTACGACCCACGAAACTACAGTCCATTGCGAATTTCCACGTTGGAATCGACCAGTTTGCGTACGTGAACATCGGTTAAAATACTACCCGCGGAAACTGCTTGTTGCTGAGAATAAAAATTACCAACGGTTTCAGCGAATCGAAATCCAATGGGCTCTGTATCGCCGCGCTCGTTTATCAGATTCAAATTGCAATTTGTTTCAATTAGAGTGGAAGCGGACTATAAATAGGGGCGCAATATATTACGCCGAGATTACAGTTTTCTTGTGCACAGTAAATTACTCTTTAGCGGATTTGATCAATTCTATAGGTATTTCGTTAGCAGTGAACACATGTACAGTGGTATAAATTACGTAGCGAGGCGAGTCAAGGGATTTAATAAACCTTTCATGTTCGTCAACAACACAAGTGCATATGAGTAAATAGAAATAAGAAAATAATAACAAGTTCATACACATCATTAGAACTGATACAGAAAGCATTTTTTAAGAAGTTGAAGCATGAAACATGCTATCAAATAAAATAATCTTTACATCAAGCAATTACAATTATTGTATATACATGTGAACATATTATGTCACTTAAAAACTACACGGGATTCCATTAGACAAACTACATAGATTTACATTGTACAAACTACACAAATGTATACTGCAAAAGCTCGTTGTTTGTATAAAAAGCTTCTGAGTACGTTTTTAATACCTATTCATTTTAGAGTCTTCATTGGTAGCACTTTTTATTTTGCTCGGAACATGAATGAATACTTTTAGTGGCACATGCTTGACATTTTTCAACATGTTTGTTTTATTCCAAGGCCAATGCTAAAGACAAGAAGTATTGACCATGTTCCGACTGAAAGAAAACATGATTTCATTTCATTGCGTCAAACCAACGGTATACATATTTAGGTGTAATGCATACGTTATGGATACCAAAATCGGCATTATCATTAGCGATTTACTTGTGGCGGTTATACAGTTGTTCTAATGAGCATATTTTTGGACAATCCAAATTTTAAAGCAAGTCAATTTTGGACATTACAATGATAGTAGTACATTTTCGTATTTGTATGTAAAAGCTAATAAAATATAAACGACCAAAACCTTGGCAATTTTTATGTAAGTTGCACTCCGTTTCGAAACACTATTATTATGACAAGTTACTGCTAACCATAAAAAATCTAATGTCTTTCAATGACAAAAAGCGTTTATGTCTGTCGTCGTAAAATTGCTGCAGTTAAATGAGAAACTTGAACTTATCAATTCAACTTTTAATGTCCCCTTTTATTCGTATTTTAAGCACTTTTTCCTGAAATATGGCGGCCTTATTAGCAGCCCTTTAAGACGTCGTTTTGTCACGGCCAATAAATCGACCAAGATTTGAAACGAATCTTGGCTATACGCCCTAAATAAAAAAGTGTCGCTTCTTATTCGGAGCTAAATTTGTTCGGAAGGGAGACTTGAAGTTTAAGAAGCTTTAATAGCAAATATAAATAAGAAATTAACTCTATTAATATTCGAACAACTGAACTTGGCTTGTCCAAAAATGCTAATTAGGAGACGCCGCCCCTTCTCTTAAAGTTAATCACATTATTCACGAAACTTTTTGAAGTGACTTCTTATTACAAAGTTAATTAAAGGTTTACGAAACGCCATTCAGAAATAATTTATATCAAATGGGATTTTTATTTAGAAGCACAAAATGCTATGATTTCGATTATAATTTTTGAGACGTTTTCAGCGTGGTCAGCCACAAGTGTAACACCATTTTCATATTTTATTGTCCTATTATTAATCTTTCGCACCTGCCATCTAGAAATAATAAAACACTATAAGGTATGCATGGATGAAACATGCTGTATAATCTATCATAAGAGCCTACTGCAATCATTATTTATTTAACAGCTTTTAAGTATACTACTATACACTTCAATGCATGATACGAACACAATTCGACAATTCTAATATTCACTACTTGTCAAACTTATTCCTTCTATGTAAGTTATGCCTGTTTAGCTCAAAAATAATTACTACCTCTACAACGTATTGAATATAAGACGATTTTTGAGTAAAAATTCGTATTTTTCAGACTGCAAGCGCAGTTCTAATTGTAAGTACACTACTTACGCTCTATGAGCGCGCATTGAAAGTGTAATTAGTTCATCCTGGTAGCGAAGACAACTTGTAACTTTTTGTACTTTAAGAGTGAGAAGGAAGAATGAAAAGAGTCAGCGATAGGACAGTACCATATCTTCCTAATGTGGCTTTATTTATGGCTATTAAAACTGGTAAAAATACGTAGATTAGTAATGCTTCTAATCGTCCATGAGACAAATTCAAAACTGTATACGGGGGTCTTCATAATTGCGAACAGAGCGAAAAAAACTTCAACTCAATATATCCGCTGATAACCATAATAATAGGTAAAAAATAAAAAAGCAAACGAAATTTAATTTGTATTTATGGCAGAACAATTAATCTAATACTATTTGTTGTTGAAAAATCTGTCTTCCTTAGAAATTTTGTTCTCATTTTCCATCTAAACTTTTCTTCTCTTTCTGTATGTTGACAACAAGTAGGTTTAAATAATCCGCCTGTATTATTAGAAATGATATAAGTTAAATCGATTTAAAAAAGTAATATAGGTGACAATACCTACTTTTTTTTATTAGTGGACATCATCTAAAGAATCTGTATTTCTAAGAATTAACATACTTTGCTTTGGAACTAAACGTACGTCTGCAGCGATGAAATCTGATTAATTGATTAAAAAGCAAAAACAAACAAAACTTTAATTCTACTTTCATTCACGGACAGTTTACGTATTACACCACACCACAATTATCTTCAACTTCACCTGAATTCTCTTAATGGCGGAGCTGAATGCAATAACAAGCATAACAAGAACGACGATTTATCAAAAATTATTTCCGTGAAGCACATATAAATCATCTTATTTTTCCGGTAGAAAGCAACAAAGCAAATTTCCCCTGTTTTTGTCTCCGGGCAGATGAGCAAAATCAATAGGACCTGTCACGGGCAAGGATTGTAGCTAATTCTTCCTATATACGAAGTCAGAGATTACAAAACGAAAGTATATCTTAACTTCCTCCATCGTATTTGGTTTATTTCGCTTTGGAGCTTTACTAAACATAAAATGTTAAAAAACTATATATGGATTAGTCTATATACAAGTTAGAACTTATTAAAGTATAAGCTTACCCGATAATTTCTAAATAAATACCTACTTTAACGATACCTCCACAGATATGAGCCTATATACGTTTTATTACACACTGTGTAATAGGTGTTTCAGCCACCTAATGATATTTATTGCTCCTAATGCTTAAACAGGAAGCGTCAGGTATAGCAACAGCAAGCGCCTCTTAAAAAAAAGAGAACTAAGGGCTGTAGTAACTTCCGGAGAAAAAGTCTGTAGAATTGGTAAGATGCATTAATTTTAAAATTCATAATTTTATTGGTTATGGAAGTATATCCCTCAGTCATCACAAATATATGTAGGCACGTGTATTTGTTTTTAGTATTTAAATTTGATTTACGAAGTTACATTTTGCACGAATACTTGATCATACATTGGTAAAAATATCGTTGTGCTTTGTATTATATTATTTGATTAATAACATACAAATTAGAACAAGAAGACAACTTCAAAACATGTCCCTAAATTTCCGATTTCATGTGAGTACTATATACAGATTTATCTGGTCTTATGGGTCATTATTTTTAATTGTGTTATGTTATTTAAGTACAGATTGTCATGTACATAAGATCTGCATTATATGTATTTTTTATTTATTTATAACCCAATTCAAACTGGGTGTAAATGAAGTAAGTGTAAAATGCCTGCTTTTGGTATGAATGGACTGGGTTCTTCTATCAAAGTGTGACGGTGATGGGTATATATTTGAGMATGAGGCCACTTTTTCCGCATCTAATTAGAAAAACATGTCTGTTTTCTAAAATTTGCCAATTTTGTGTGAAGGTTGGAGAATTTTTTGACTGCCCGTCCGTCGTACTGGTTCCTCGTAATTGTCAGCATAAAAGAAACAAGCACCGACTTCAGTCGAAAAATATTCGTCATTATAAACCGTATACATTTCCAATTTTGACAGGTACGGCAAAGCAAACACAATTAGCAAACTAAATGCATTTCAGATGTCTGAGCGCAATCGTTAATCCAACAAGGCGACTGGCACTTCAACGAGGCAGTTGTTGCAATTTAGATTCTGTTCCAGGCGCGTCACTGCTCGAATGTC
Organism: Rhyzopertha dominica; assembly: GCA_025024175.1. Taxonomy (NCBI): domain Eukaryota; kingdom Metazoa; phylum Arthropoda; class Insecta; order Coleoptera; family Bostrichidae; genus Rhyzopertha; species Rhyzopertha dominica. The sequence goes on along the minus strand of QCXZ01000003.1, from coordinate 85,331 downwards.
TGATCTTTAACTTGGTATTACAAATTAATCGGATCTTCATGGCTATTCATAAAGCTCACCGTATCTGAGCATCTGCAGGCCTGTGATACTTTAACGGATTGGCTGAATGCTAATCACATGCAGATATTGTTCCTGGCTTGCGCCTCATTGTGTCAAGTGGATTATGGAAGTTTGGAAGAGATGACGGCAGGTAGGGGCATTAATCTGCGTTGCATTTGTGGCAGGTATCGATAACACACCTAATTCTCATACAATCTCGATGTGGAGCAGATTATTTGAAAACGAAATATGCAATTTTAAATTGCATTCTAATTTGTCAGAGCTGAGCCATTTCTGTCATTAGCATCTAAGCAAGGGCTATACAGGAAACCACAAAAATTAAATTGTGGGAGTGTAAGCGATTTACAAACGGCTTTTATAAATTAAAGTTTAAAAAGTGCCTGCTGGAGTATAAGATTTTACGTGTCAAAAGAGATTTTTGAATTAATTTAGTAAGATGCCGATGGATAAGTGAGAAGTATGCAAGGGGATGACAGACGGATTAGGATGTTTTCCTTTTTTCAACTTGCATTATTACTGTAAAAATAGTTAACAATATTAAAGATTTATCATCCAGATCCCATAAAATTTGGGGGCTCAACCGGGCTTAGGATCAGGTTCAGGAGAGGGAAACGATCGAATTAGGTGTGACGTGAACTTGATATTAGTGCGCGGTTTGGTGTTAGGTACCGAAAGAAATACGATGTTTACAGCTCATAATTTAACATATTACTCGTTGATTCAAAATCATCCTGGTCAAAATCCAGGTAGAGCTGCATGTCATCGGAATAGGCCATGACTTTATGGCCATTTACCGAGTTTAAGATGTCAGCTGTATYAYTTATATAGAGCAGTGGTCCTAAGATTGAACCCTGTGGCACGCCCGAGCAGACTGACAGTTCGGTTGAAGTATCACTCCTATATTTTATAGCTTGAGTTCTGCCAGTCAAATAAGATTCTAACAAACGAACAGAAGAAGTACTGCAGCCCGAACGAAATCCAAATTGGACATCAGGAATAATTTTATATGCAATGACAAAGCTGCAAATTTGTTTATAGATAATAATTTTCAAATATTTTTAGTGCAACTGGTGGTGATCATCAATGTATATATAAAACTTGATACGTAATATTAACTTCTTATTAACTACTATCATAAGAGTTTAAGTTGTTTTATTAATAAATGAAGTAAATACTTTGCTTAGCAGGATTTAATAAAGAATTTTATTTACGAATAAGCCAGGTGCATTCAGATGCAAATCAGACTACCATTTACATGCATATATAAGACGCACAAATTATTAGGACCCCCAATGCATAGACAAAAATTAAGTTCTATCTATAATTAACGCCCATATCAGTACTGACGCGTTTATTAATTACGTAGTGTTATTTTAGTGCAGTGTTAGTAAACAGCGATAAAAATGTGGTTCAAATCGGTTTTGAGCAGCAAGGTTCAAAACGTGCAGTCCAAAAATCGCAGACTTCCTCTCACGCGGCAATGCAAAACTACATAGCACATGAAATTGGAGTTATCTTCGTTGTGCAAATATGTAATCAGCAAGTTCCAACTGCAACAAAACTGTGTGTGCCACATTTGCACAAATGTAACGATCATTTTATTGTTAATTAGGAGACATGCACTTAATAATGTGGCCCTAATTGGTATTGCTGCGCTTGCAACTTGTGTCGAATGCTTAATTCGCCGGAGATACAGTATACATTATTACATGCCTTGTTCAACGATGAAAATCTGTTCTTTGAGCAGAAATTCATTCTCGCTCCATTATAGATTATTCTAAGCTTCAAACACATTTCGTGACGTATAGAAGCTCATAAGATGCTGCTGGAAACATAAAATTATTTATTTTTAACACATTAGAACAGTTGCTTTCGTTTAAAAGTTTTATACTTATACCACTTATTATTTATTACGTCGCGCTTTAGCTACTTAATGTATTTAGATGTTATAAAATATAGAATATTGCGGCTCTCATTCTGATTTGTTATTTGACTAATGCTTAAGAATAGATCTGTATGGCAGTATAACCAAGAAAGTTAAAAGATTGCTAATTGTTCTTGTTTATTTCAAACATGTTTAATATTTACAAAAGAAAATACTTTAAGCTAAAAAAAAATGGAGGATTAAAAGCATGGGGTGACTAACACATAAATAAACTTTTTTTTATAGACGGGTATTAATTTTTTAAGGATGCAAGCATAGATGTATAAATTTTTGTTTAAACCGTCCCAATATAACCTTTTTTCTTGAATGGTAGATGCGAATCGCATGGTAAAATGTGATCTACCATACATAGCAGACTTCATCTAGGCACCAGCTTATCACATATTATATATTTTCTAGTTGATTATCCATCATCTAAGATTTCCAGGCTTCGAAGTTATTCTAGTCTAGTCTTCTTAGGTGGTAAAAGGGTTGTGTTGGTTTTGCTTATTAAATCAGATATATTTGCTCACTTTCGTTCTGTTTTCCCCATTTAATCATGCGGAGGGTCCATTTTGGAGTTTGCACAAGGGGCCAGTGTTTGTTTGATACGCTACTATAAGCTGCCGTTTAATATAGTATAGTAGCATCATAATTTACACTACGTTTACCTTATCAAAAAGTGATAACCAAACAAAACAAGAACGTTGCTGTAAAGCAGAAAAGCGTAACATCTCTTATACTCAAATAAGTACATAAAAGTTTGTATTATAGTCTTAGAGGCGCGCGGAGAAACAATTAATAAATATATGTAGAATTAAATTTAAATCGTAAATCGGGCTGTCGAAGCACAACAGAACTAAAATATGTAGCAACCAAAGTTGTCGTCCAACTAAAGATCAATTATTTTCATTTACGACGAAAGCGAATACTCTACGTGTGAGACAATTAGAAGGAATTTGAATGCTACGTACCAAAACAAGTCTTCGCTCTTTTTCACAATACATTTGCACTTTACCAAGAGAAGACAACAGCAAATTTCCGCATTCACAGAATAAGCCACCCCAGCACATGAATCGCAAGCCAACGAACGAATACGAAAATGCACTTGTCGTGGCAGAGGACGACAAAACTACCTACGTGTTTAGAATGCAAAAGGGCCATAAACGTTTCCCGGTAAACAAAAAACGGACTTACCTTTGATGGATAGGTAGGTAGTCGGTGGTGTCTCGCAGTGGACGACGAAGGCGACGACGCTGTGGCCGGTGGTAAACGCGACGGGTGCGTGGAGGACCTGGCCGAACGAGTGGCACACACAGAGGGACCGGCAGAGCAGAGCACAGAAGAGCGTCTATTGATCACTGGGGTCTACGGGCGAGAACAGCGGGCGGGGATCCAGGATGTGCCGCCGTCGCCGCTGCCACCACCGCATCCCTCGTCCAGGCGCACGCGGGTTGCTCCAGATATCTGAAGAACGAACGGGCCGCTACTGATTTCGCAAACACGCCATATCCAGGTGATGAAGACGAGAGATTTATATTTTCTTAACAAGAAAAATGACAATAATTACTGTACGCCGGTGTCAATTACCGTTATCTTGGTGTCACAGACATAACATACAAACACCCCTTAACAAAAAGTAAAAAAAACATACTAAAACCATATAATATCCAAACTACATATAAACCAATTAAAGGGTTTAAATAATTCTACAGAACAAAAACAGTACACGAAAAAGAAAACACACAATATAGGTACAGCATATAATGTAATGGCTTTACAACGTGTGAATTTATATTGAGGTCTAGAGTTCCTCACGGATCCAGTTTGGGCCCACTTTTGTTTTGTCATCTGTAAGGCTCTGGCGTATGCAGATGACATTGATTGCGGAGTAATTTGAACTTAATTTAAATATAAACAAGTGCAAAGTTGAATCTTTCGAGGGAAAAATGCATCTTGATTTAAGGTTTTATACAACTAATGGAGTGCAGTTAACCAGAACTTGTGAAATGAAAGATTAAGGCGTCATCTTCGATAGCAAATTGGCTTTTGTGCAGCACATGGATGTCATTTGCAGGTCTGCGCCAAGGATGCTAGGATTTGTAATGAGAACCTCAGACAGATTGTGACTATGATATCTATCCTTCGCCATCTTTGACTGACAGACATAGTCAGTCATCTGCAATCTGTATGTGCAATCTACTACAGTTCGGATATAATTCGGTCCCTCGGCAAGGTTCACGTTTTGTTAAAACTTTTTGATGCAATTTGCTAATTATTATATGGACATTATTGTATAAAGTTAAATTTGTAAAACTTAATTTCTATTCTTTGTTACTAACTAACTACACTGTATTTACTTTTACTGTTATTTATTTACTATTATTATTATATTATATTGTTATTATTATTATTATAAATAGTTGATCACCTTTTCACAACTCGCCACAGGTAAAGTCATAAACAAATTATTAATAATAATAATAATAATAATAATATATATTGACCTTTATAAAATACACATGATATCGTAAAGGTAAGTCAGAAATATAAGTAATCACAGATTAATTGAACATAACAATAATAATAAAACATGTAAAACATCAACCTATTATAGTACATATTTAAAAAGTGAAATCAAGAAAATCCTGGATGGAGTAGAAAGCATTGCATATAAAAAATTTTTTTAGATACGTTTTATATTGAAGAGTGTTCATTTGCCTAACATGTGCTGGTAACTTATTATACAGTTTTGTGCAATAAAACTTTACAGCTGTCCGTGATTTTTTAGGCCTATGAAAATCGTTAATTGGCAATTGTTTAAATCTGGTGTGATATTCATGGTCTATATATCCAAATGTAAAGAAACTATCTTTAACATAAACTAGACAGTTATACATGTATAAACTTGGAAAAGTCATAATTTTAAGTGTTGTAAAACTTTTGCGGCAGCATTCTCTATATTTTAATCCGTTCACGACGCGTACACATCGCCGCTGTAGAGCAAATAGAACCGATGTATGAACTGAGTGACCCCATACTAATACACCATAGGAGAGCAAACTCTGGATGTACGCGAAGTAACCCGTCAACACGACCCCTGTTGATACTTTGTTCTTCAATTGCCTTATGGCATATAATCTCGAAGATATCCTTCTGGAATATGCGACTCCCAAGTTAATTTTGAATCGATTTGTACACCTAAAAGTTTAATTGGTTCGCTTTCTTCAAAAGTGTTTCTTAATGAAAAGATTATATGATGGGTTTTGTTGCTATTTATGCATAATTTGTTTGACGCAAACCATTTTTGAACCTCGTTGTCAACTGAATTTATTTGCTCTTTTAAAAAAATTGAGTTGGCGTGACTTCCTACAACCGTTGTGTCATCAGCAAACAGAACACTTTTAAAGTGCAAGTATTCCGGTAAATCATTAATGTAAATTAAAAACAAGGTTGGACCTAGGACCGACCCTTGCGGTACACCGTGCTTAACTGGCAAACAGGTGGAATTTTCTTTATTGTATGTTACATATTGATATCGATCACTAAGGAAACTATTCATCAAATTTACGCTGCCCTCATCGAAACCGTATGATGAAAGCTTCTCAAGCAAAACTGAATGTGATAAACAATCGAATGCTTTTGTTAGATCATAGCAAGAGATAAACCCGTGTTCTTTATTTTCAAAAGTTCCAATGATTCTGTCTGAAAGCTCTAGGAGCGCCTTAGAAGTTGATTTGTTGTCTCTAAAACCAAACTGACTAGTACTGAAGAGATTATTATTTTCAAAGTAATAATTTATTTGCCCCCTAATTAGCCTCTCAAATATTTTTGATAGTATCGGAGTCAGTGAGATGGGGCGATAATTCGATGGATCATTACAGTTATTTTTTTTTGTAAACCGGAATGACTTTGGAAAGTTTTAGAGTTTCAGGAAAAGTGTTATGTTGAATGCACTCATTAATTAAATTTGTGAGAGGTATAATAATAAGGTTTTTTATAGACTTTATCATTTTTACATTGATGTTGTAGGCATCTGTACTGCTGGAGTTTTTTAAATTGTCAATTGCTGATCTAACTTCTATGTAAGATACTTTCCTAAATGTMAATCGATTGTTTGTTTTTGGTTTTGAGTTGGAWGGTTTAGAGCTCTGTGATGWATTAGGAWGACTGTCAAGAATTTTCCGGGCTGCATCGGTAAAGTAAGAATTAAATGCATCAGACGTCAAATTTGACTCTGGACAAGAGTTTGTTCTATTTGTTATAACTCTCCATACAGCGGAGTTTTTATTGTTTGGTTTTTTTAATGTATTCATCATTGGCTTTGATCTTTGCAGCTCTAAGAGATGATCTATAGCTATGTTTAATAATATTAAAGTCTTTTTTGGCGATAATATTGTTTTTGTATAGAGAATGCGAAAATTGGACTTGTTTGCGCATGTATCTTAGATCGTCATTAAACCAATATAATTTGCTTTTACCTTTCTTATTAGTAACGGTTTTTAAAGGGAAACACTTGTCCACCCCGCATTTCAGAATGTGTATGAAAGATTTAAATTTTGTGATACAAGTCGAGTGCTTGTCTTTAGTAAACGTCCAGTCTGTACTTTCAACAAAATTGTAGAAGTTGTTAGGACCAGAAGCAGAAATACTTCTGAAAGAAGTTGTTACATCAACAGACTTTCTTTTAGTTATACTGAATTGGAAAATAATGCCATTGTGGTCTGATAAGCAAGGGTTAGCAACTTGCATTTTAAAATTATTAATATTAGTAAAAATGTTGTCTATACAATTTTTAGCTCTAGTAGGTTCATTAACAGTCCGAGTCAAACCGAAAGAACTTAGTAAATTTACCAAAAGATCTCTCTTCCTTGTTTGCCTGTTGAAATTAATAAATTATTAGCTATCGACAATTCATATCTCGCCGGAAAGCTTTGGGAAAAAGCCTAAAATCATTGGTATTCAATCCTCTATGCCTGTAAACACTGTCATGCTGAATACAAAATGCCGTTTACATCCAACGCCATTTGGTTTGACCGAATTTATTTTAATTATTACAAGGCACGTGCTTCCCCCTCTGCAATCGTGTAGTAACGAGTCTCTTAACGCCTTTACCATTCTTGTCACCTCAACCCACCCCCTTAATACTTTCAACCTTCCGTCAAATTCATGTGGGCCTTTAAATTGCCCAATGATAAATTCAGCGGGTTTTGGGGGTTGTTGGGGCGAAATATCGCGATACGGTGGGTCGACGTTGATGAGGTAGAGTCTCAAGATAGGATTTGTTTCGCGTAGTATTGCGGGCATAATTGCCTTCGCAGGAATGTTAACGGCCTGTGCCGAAGGGCCTTAAAGCACCGCAGTACAATTTATACGTGTCTAAGTTGATTACGTTTAGTAGTATTTAACAGCTCTGGGTTCATCCCGTCTTGAACTAGGTGGTCTCGAAGGAACAACGACAAAAGCAGTATATCAAACGCGCAACTGCACTTGCCTGGTTGATTGTGGCATTCTAATAATTTCAAAGATTGTTAAATATTAAATAATGTTATTAGTATCGAAGGCATTTAATTAACACTGGATAGCAGCTGAATCTTATAAACCAATAATGTTAGAAAGTTGTATCAAGAACTCTATAGCCTATATGTAGTAAAGACGAAATAAAATTGAACATGCAAGAATATAAGTCTTAGCGGTTAGATTGCGGGATTAAAAGGTTTCGCCTGCTCTTGTAAGTGGCATCATCAGGACTAAAATATAAAATACGTCGAGAACCATGTCAGGAATTAACCAAATCATAAAGGACATATATATATAGATAGAGATAGACAGAGAGGGAGAAAGGGGTGGTTAATTTGCCACACTTGAGAGCTCTTTCTTCCTCTTCTTATCGAAACGTCGATTTTCGATTGTTCTACCGCGAGATGATTTCGGCAATGTGCAACACTTTTACTTGGGGTTTTCTAGTCTTCTGTCAAATTTCCTAGAATGTTCTCTGACCCCGAAACACATTTGAGTTCGCAACCGCAAGACGATTTTGGCTTGAGGATTCTCTGTCTTCTATTAAATCTCTCTAATAAATTTATCAGACGACTGTAGTGCTGAAGTGATATTATGATAAAAGATGACAAACTTTTTTTAATATATTGATTCTTAAAAACTCGTAGAGGTTTACCTACTTTATACCTATACAGACACAATTAATTCTTCGCCAATATCACGAAGCCCCAACCCTTCAGCTGCATGGTATATAAATCAAATGCGAGTTAACCACGTTTGTGTTACGTAACTTTGCTAGGTCACGTCACCATAACAGATGGTAGCGCGCTAAGTAAACGAACACGCGCATCTTTGCCCCGGAGCGAAGAAGAGGGTGGCGCGTCAGAAAGCGCGAGGGCCCTAGCACATGTGCTTTATACTTTATAGGAATGAGACCCGCATGCAGATGCGATCCGTCCCATACTTCAATAATTCGGCTCAAACGTCCCACAGCTTCTAAACCACTTCTAAACTGCTAGAGCTAATTGTATATACGGAACAGAGGACACTAGGAACAATATTAAGGGGTGCATCTGATTTGCACCAAAATTTAAGCACCAGAATCAAAGTGACCAATTGCAACATAACATTAACTTCTGATTATTATTTATATTTACTTGAACAACTTCATATAATTTTTTTAATACTCAAATTGATCGTAAAATGCTCCCCAATTATCAATACCAAAAAATATCAGAAATATTTTCTCCAACTTTTCTTTGAAAGGTTGTTTAACCACTAATGCATCTTTCTGAGAAATTTTATTACTCTTAACTTTTTACAAACAGTGCTTCTTTGTTAACTGATTTTAGAATTGTCGGATAGGCAGTACTGGCTCTAAATCCCATTGACATTTAATTATTTTCATATCAGCCCAACAATTTAAAAATTAGATTGAAACATTGTGACACCCATCCTTTCCCAGTTAAACCGAAATATCTACAGATCGTGACCACGTTGACCTGGCGCAATTGCATACTGCGGGTGCTTTGTTAGGTGCAGTGGCATGATTGTTGGGATATCCCGCTTCCCATATTTCCCCGCCGTTCGAAATTAGGGGATGGTTTGGAAACTGCAGCCAGTTCGGCTAGGGAATTTTACTGCTCCGCCTTAGACTCTATCGCCCTCCTTTCTTTGATCGCATCACTCATTACTTCCCAATTTTAACTTGTTCACTAATTAATCAAAACTTGAAGTCCCTTTGTCGCGATGGACTCTCATTGGCGCCTTGGTGTATCACTAGCACTGTCTACCAAAGGCACGATATACTCACTCTGTTGTGACAGAGAGGCTCTGCAAGGCTAACCGATGGAGACATCTAGATGAGGACCCACGCCCATTGAGAGCCAACACATTAAAATTATTTGTTCTCTTGTCATTCTTATAGGTTTCGTATGCTGGTTTTTTGTACACTTCAGTTTGCACTCTTTATTTTATGATACCACTGGTTATTCATTAATTTACTAATAATATAAAGCTAATATTAATCATTAGTATCTGCTGTTCCCGTGAATTTTGTTTTGTCTTTCAAGGTAAAGGAAAATATTGCAGTGATCTTTAGATAATCTCTTAAACAAATTAAATAGTTCGTTGACTAGATTAGTACTGCTTTCTATTATATTTTATAGGCTATAATTACTGTACTTCTAGAACACAAAGATGTTTAGAAACATTTATGTGTTTTAGACTGCTAATAGTCCATTTATATTTTTAATTTGTCACTGTATTGTTGTTATGGACAACGAGCAGGGAGGACAAGGTGAAGTTTCTGTAAAGCGAACGTAATTACAGAAGCTTTCTCCTCTTCAGCCTTCACGTGTGTGATCCAGCGTTGTCCTAAAGTTGATATCGATAAATATAGGGATCACCGGCGTCCTCTGTTAAAATAACAAAGATTTTTTGTTATTGAGCCAATGAAGAAAAATTTAGATGTAGGTTAATTCAAATATTTGCATCTCTGCAAACATCGATTGCTAATGAATTAGGAGAATTAATTATTGTAGCTAATAAATAAACTAATAAGCTAGTACCTATACAAAATTGGTAATATTATTTCGTCTGATGAATACTGACAAATAGAAGTAATCGAACAACGTTAATAGTACAGATTTAGAAACAATAATAATAAATTACTTCTAATAACAAAATTTTTGCGGAACAAAGATAATATTTGCCTTTACATAATTTTTAGTTGAGGCTATAGCTACAAATAAAATTTGTTGACAGTGCTAAAATCTAAGTAAACTGAACAAATCCTTTCTTTCAGTGTGTATAAGACCAAAGTCTGTTATAAGAGAAAATACTAAAGCAGAGATATCAAGAGGTCTCAACAGTTGAGTACTCTTTGAAATCTCAAGGAAAAGATGTTATAATCTGTAAAACAGCTTTCTTAAATATTTACTGCTTGCAAAAGGCTACAGGTCGTGTTGAAAATCTGGTGAAACATTTGAAGAATGGTGGCATTTAGCCAATACCTGATAAAAGAGAACAACATGCGAACCATCCCACGAAGTATTCTCAATCTGATGTAGACTTTGTAATAGTAGATTATGTAATACAAAGCCATTATGTAATAAGTGTTGCTAAAAGCATTTTTCAAAATTTCTAATATTAACTGAATCTGTCCCGTATTAGCTGACATATTCTGTATAAGAGAAACGATTCGGTGGTTGTTCTCGCAGTTCTAGACAAGTTTCACAAAAAAGCTGTCAGCACCGACATTAATAACAATAAAGAAAGGATTCTCCGTTCAGTCTTAATTAATGAACATTCCTAATCCGMCTTAGATCAAATATTTAATCTGTCCAAGTTTAAACATCCGCAACGTCAAGTTCTCAACTGTCGCCAAGATTAAAGCTCGGTTAATTTACCTGCGGAAACTTTATTTAGCCGCATAACGAGTGAACCCGCCAAGTTCATCTAGTATTAATTTGGGATGTCCGGAACCTTTAATCAAGCACCGGCGGTATTGCGATTTAGATTACACCAGTTCTAAAGCGGAAAATGCTGGACGTTCGCTCTGGTTCCTAAACTTAGACAGCTCGCATTCGTGGAATTCCGGCTTTATAGTGGGATCGAGTCGAAAAAACATTTTGAAAATGCTGTATAACAAGCGAACATCGTAGTTAAATGAAGGCAGGAGTATAACGATTGAAATTAAACATAAGGGTTATTTGAAAAAATTAAAAGAAAAACGCCTAAACAGGCAATTTAAGATTTAAAAGGGCTTTATTTTGAGACGATTGAAACAGAATAGTCTGTTACTGTGACGAAGATATGACTTCAACAAATATTTTTTTTATAGAATCACAAGCATTATTGTATGTTAACGACCACATAAACTTGATCACTAGGCATTCTGTGTCCGTATAATACTTGCACGTACAAACTAGTACTTGCATATAAGTCACTTCCTACTTCTTTACAAGTATTCAAATGAAGATCATACTGAAACTAATTTACACTCAAAAGTAATTAGTCCTTTTAAATTGCCTATACATTCAAAGGTAGAGCTATTAACAAATAATAAATTGAGAAAGCTGCTCTGGACGCGTCGCTGATATTTCAACGTCCTGCTGTTTCAGACAGGAAGTAAATGACAAAAACGGTCACAAAAGAAATTTATTCGAAGTGGAAGATAATGTATATACAATATTTAAAATGCGTTAATAAAATACCATAAAATGATATCTTATTTCAAACCTGTGGTTATCCAAAGCCAATCAATCTACATTCCATCAAAATATGCAATAGCAATAAAACAAATGAATCAAAATATACCTATATTGAAACAGGTACTTTAACTTAATCCTCATTCGTTTGGTTAGACAAAATTAATATTTTTATAAGGCGTCAGCATCCGTTGATTACATTTTATCACAACTGCTATCGTGCCATAATTAGCAACTTGGTGAGTTCAAAGGCCTTAAATTTTAATTATAATGGCGTTTAAGCTGCAGTCTCCGTCGCCTGCGCGAAACTCATTATTTTTCACATCTAGGTACGACGAAAATATTTATACTGTGGAGAATGTTTGATTAGTTGGTGCAACCAAACCCGTAAGCTCTTTTAAAACTGTTACGTGTATATGGACATTTTTATTATTATATTTCTAATATCAGGTACTTATATTATACCTAACTTAAAACATACAGAGCAAATGACGATGGTTTTTCGAATAGTGAAAGATGTATAATTTTTTAATAAGTACAATGTCCACAATTTCTTATTTACTGGTAAACGCTAGATTTATTTTCATTCCGAGTAATAAAACTACAAGCACCGACCTTTCTGTTTATTATCATAAGTATAAAATTACTGTATAATAAGAACACGTATCGTAATTATAACAGTTAAGAAGCTTATGTACTAACACAATTTTTTTTGTTTGTCTGTTCTAAGCGACCGTAAATTTCGTCGAATCAAATGTAAACAACGAATTCAGTAAAATTCAACCTAAAGTAAGTTGAAATGAGCCTATAAGGTAAATGAAAGTGAAACAGTACTTAGGTAATAAAAGAAATAGAGCACCCATTCCAACTTGTAACTGATCAGAGCATGTTGAAAGTTTGTATTAAACAATTCTGTGACACGGCCTCCTATCGCATGATCATTATAATGCATGTTCACTCTGAATAAGACGACAAAAAAGACATAACGATTCTTGCGTGTGGAAAGTAATTTCGTTTTTCCCTTTGTCGACAGTTGAACCATATAAATAACATTATAACATTTTCAATAAGATAAAGCATTTAGATCGTTTTAAATTAAAAAATAATGTATTATTAAGTTAACTTCTCCATAAGATGCAAATGTAAAAATCATACTTAAAGTCCCTATCTAGGGACTTCACATATACTTGTAAGTGACCGCCATCTACCGGTTAGATTCAGATCCTCTATCTGCAAAAACGCATTTTTATAGCATGATATATCATGATATAGCATGATGGATGGTTAAATAGTTATAGTGCTTAGTGCATTTATCCACAGTTATTTGTTTGGAGATGTTTTCCATTGACTTCACTGCTATATATAACAAACTTATTAATTAGTAATAAGTATACTGGACGTCGATTCGGTAGCGTTCATATTTCTGCGAGCGAAATCAGGTTCTTTTTGTGAACATGTGTTCATTAAAGGATATTAATGTTATTTTAAACTATAATAATAATAATAACAATAATAGTAGAGATGAAAAAGAAGAATATGTTTTATTCAATAACGCAAACATGCGCGAAATGCAAAGCTAATGTTGAACGTTCCACAATGTACCTACTTATTTATTGAATTATCGCTTGTAATTTCGAGAAAATGGAAGCACGTAAACAGATAAAATTAATATGAAAGCTAGCTACCCAGTTTAGATTAGTCACTATAATACATTTCAGTACCGCAATAGACGGACATTTTACACAGAAATCGTATAAAAAAGATTTCTGTGTCATTTTAGGGCAAAATAGTGGCGAGAGATGGCAGAGGGAACCAAACCAACGTTGAGTTGCTTAAATTATAATCTGGCAACACCGCGCATCTTAACCATTGTAAACAAAACAAGGTGGCGGTAGTAGTCTAAGCAGACTAGCAGTAAACAGAGTCAACGCATGCAATTAATTTTCTTTTATTGGGTGTGGTTTATGGAACTAGTGAGTATATTGAATACTAAATAAAACTGTACTTTTCTGGGAATTAAAGTTTAAGATTAATTTTTATTGTTAACTTTGATCAATTATTATTTTTACCACTAGCAATTAGTAGTTTCAACAAAACACAAGAACCACACCCACCTGTAACAGACAACAGTAATATTGTTTTGTTTTATTTTAGTGAAGTGCAATGTCTGTTTTTGATGAGAGATTTGAATACCAGAAAAACCCAACAGTTGGAGAACCAGAATACGGGGATTTTACACCTTTTTATGTAACTGTCACAGTTTGCACCATCCTTGGTGTATTTCTGTTCATTCTTAACATTGCCTTCGGTTGCTGCTCGAGATATTCGGAATATTGGAACGAAAGGCATACAGGTAAGTTTTGTGGTAATTAAACTGTATGCCTGAATCCATACTATCCAATCTTGAACTTAGGTAATCGGTGGATAGTGTCTCTTTGGACTGCAACGCCACACAAGCAACCACCTGTGGATCTAACAGAGCTGGAAACAATCTCAGTTCCTCAGCCTAGGCAGGTTGTTTATGAACCACAGCCCCAACCGGAAGAAGTTCAGTATTTAGAGTTGAGAAAAAGGGAGAGCGAAATCTAACTTCAAAGATGTTTCATGTGTATTGGCCAGCAACTGCGTGCCTTACTTTGGTGCTAATTTTGGGAGTAATTTTTGCCATATTGCGTTGTGGCCCACGCCTTTGTAAAACAAGGCACGTCACGCTTTCTGATGATTATGATTGGCAAGATGATGCATATTCACAAACTGTCTCCGTTGCTTAACAATTTTTATATGGAAAACTGCTTTTGTATTAGTACGATATCTTGAATGTTGCACACACAAGTTTTTATTTTTAGCATTGTGTTTACATAGTTGGTTCAAATATGCATTAGCCTTTAAATAAGTCCGAAATATTTTGGTTTAGCTTCATTATCCTATTATTCAGACTATACAGTTTTTGTTGATGTCATTATTAAATGTAAAGGCACATATACGATTCCGGACCAGCTTCTAAATGACTAATGAAACCATTGATGTACTAAACACAATGCTTTGCATAAAAACAATATTTTATGCAGTATAGTACAAATAGTTTGGAATCTCATATGTACTGTTAGTATTCAAGGTAAATGCTTTTTTTACTTTTATGATGAAATTAATATTGTGTTACTATTATCCGTCCATATTAGCATTTTTATTGTATCATGTATTTTATAAATAAKATGACGTTTACAAGTAGGTACCTACTTATTAACCTTTATCTTACAGGCCTCATATTCATATATCTAATAAGAACTTTTATCAATCATGGTATCATTAACAAGTTGCACCTCTGAGAAGTTATAGGCCTTCAAAGTGGGGTTTCAAATTTCGAAAAAAAATCAATATCTTACTTAGAGAGCAGTATTTGAAAGTAATTAAGGTTGTGAAAATCATAGAAAAATATTTGCCAATGTTGAAAGATGCGCTTGATAAACAGGCAAGCTTTTAATTTAATTAATTAAATATTGTACTACTAAAATACAGATGGAAAATAACATTAGATAAGTATTTTACTTTTCTAAAAAAATTTTCGTACCCATGTAAATTTCTGCTGAATGACAATCAACGTCAAAATAAAATAAATATCTTTATTGAAAATAATTTCATAGCACAATACCATATCGTACAAAACAGAACTGAACCTACATTGCACAGTGTAAAATTAAGTGCTGGGCCTATTACATAAAAAAAAATCTCAGTAGATCACATTGTGAATAAACCAATTAAAAAATATGTCTGCCTTTAATATTTGCAATAGCAAAATAATCGAAAAATAAAGTCATACTTTCAAATCTCAAACATTGAGTTACCCATTTACATTTTACAAAAGTGGATTGAGAAAAAATGAGGGAAACATTTGGGAACAAGAGAGTAAGAAACAGTACCTTTATTGAAATAAACGTTTCTTTACATCAAAAGTTATCACATCACTTCATTAAGTTACATGTCTTTTACAGTTAGCTGCTTCAGATAGCATAAAAAAAGAAAAGTTTATTTCTACAGTAAAAAATAAGTTACATTAACACTTATTTAAGTATACACGTTTACTTTAGCTCTTAAGATAAGCAAACCTAATATACTTAAATTTCATGTTAATTTATACTTTTGTACTTAGATTTGGCATTACAAAGCTACGATCTACATGTTCCGTAAAATAAATTATCGTCCCAATTGTTTCCCTCATGATATCTTCGTTGATGTCCCTTGTTCTAGCGGCTCTTTTCTCTACGTCACGTTTTCGTTGCCTATTGAAGTACTTTGCAATTCTAAAAATGATTGCTCAAGACAATGTTTCAGTTCTGCATAACTCACAACCAATATGCTCTGTTCATCACGAGACATGAGGCAAACCTTAAAAAGGAGAAAAATTTTCTAGGCATATTATATCACAAAATTATACATAATTATTTTTACATGGGAAAAAAGAAAACATTTAATACTTCTAGGTCATGTTATATATTTTACAGACACTTCTTTTGAAATTAAATGTCCAATATAGTTTGCTAAAATATAATGACATGCCATGCCAATAAAGGTATTTTTATCACACTTTCAAAGGGTTATAAGTTCTTTAATTCTTAAGATACAATTATGAACAAATTTTTAAGGTAAAAATTCAAGGCTAGTACATTGACGCTCGTATCTTGATTACTACAATAGATAACGAAAAATTGTTTTATTATTACTTTGAACTGATTTTTTGAATAGCAAAAAAGGAGTTATTCATTTGTTTCTTAGAGTAACATACTAGTTCTTTTTTTTTAATGGAAGATAAGTAATACTTTTATATTACTGCTGGATAGATATTAAAAAGTGAAACAAAAGCTGGGGGTTACCATTTCAACAATAAGGTCATAGTTTAAAAAAAAACAATGTAATTAACAAGATTTTTATATCAAAAGATGGCAATTTTAAAAAAAATCCACTTGTTTTGCAAAAACATTACTTACTAWACTACGAATTTTGTTCCGAACTTTATGATCAACCCTGTATACTGTTCTGCTGTGAGGCATTAAAGCCAAAACAATGTACATGCAGTTAACTTTAAAAAACAATACTTCACAGATATTTTTATTTACTTGTGTAAGTTAACAAAAAATGTAACTTTCTTTTAGTCCCTTAAAACATTAATGACTGCAATTATTAGAAAAAAATGAGATAATTACCTTTTCAGGTGCACCAGCATCAAGTTTATTGAGGCACTGCACTATATGCGCCATATCAAGCCATGGACGGCCATCCTCACTTACTTGATGGAATACATAATCTCTAAACAACTTTAGCATATACCTATCACCAGTCTCTGACCAGGTGGCATCCATGTTGAACCTAAATCAAAAGTTATCGTTAATACATGAAAAAGCATATCTGGTCATGATTCATTTTACTCTGGTCGCTCGTTTATCGTGCCCAATTTAACCATTAGACGAAACAGACGTCCGTTCTCCAATTCTTTGGAAATCTCATTTTCCAACAGATCTGTGCGTGATTGCACATTGTCGATGTGTGCATAGAAACGAGCACCAATCATTGGCATTAAATCAGTAACGCTTCTTCTCTGTTGCTGTGACAGCAAGTACCTGACAAATTCGTTAAACAGCAACGTCCCATCTTAAATCTGCACGTCCACTTACATGATGACGTTTCTTAAATCCGGAGAGTAAGTCCTGTTTACTGCCTCCACGGCAGTAGATATGTTTTCTCTCTGAACAGCCATTGTTGATTTACATGCAAGTGCAAGGACTAATTTGCCTAATGCAGTCAAGTCCTCTTGCTGATAATGCTGTACTACTGCTATAGGGTTGACTGCAGAGCTGCTGTCGTTCAATAAAATATCCATCACTCCCAAACAACTCAACCTTAGTCTGTTGTTGCCTGATGTTATAATTATTTTTGTGGGATCCAAACTACGACACGCCAAGGCTATACAACAAAGAACGAAATCAACTGTTTAACTTAATATGTCTATAGTACAAAAGGGTGTTCTAATTTTCATTTTCTAATAATCATAATGTGCCCATAATAAAGTCTGCAAAAATTTAAAAGAAATTTAACTATCGATGCAGATTTCTTTCGCTTCAAGTTTTTATGGATTGCCGATAGGTGCTGTCCCATGTTGTGTATAATCTTTTAATAAGTTAAATACAATTTCCTTTTTACTGGGTAAAAGTTAGGTTTAAATTTCATTTCGAGGTATAAAACTGCAAATTCAGTTTATCGTCATAAGTATAAAATTGCCGTTTAATAACAATGCTTACGAGCCCAGGCTCGTAATAGTTCGGCCGGCTCGCATGTTTAGTTATATTGTGTCAATACAATGATTGCCAATTGTGTTTAGATAATGAATAATTTCATGCACAAGATGATATTTTTGTGTGGACTACCAAATACTCGTAGTTTGGACATGTAATACCCGAAACTAGTCAACAACTGTACATTCAAGATTTGTAATGCAGGTTCATTACTGTTCCACTTTATTATCTAGAGAGTATCCAGTAATGAATGGGCCATATGTTAACGATAGCTTCCTTGGGACGAAATAAGCGAAAATAAACCAACTTACCTTAGAGCAATTTTGTCTTCTTAACAAGTTGTAGCCCTTCAAAGTTATTTATTTATTTATATTTATTACTATTTTTGACCGCTCTTTTGTTTTTTAAAATATTTTATTGAAATTTGTTACAGTAGTATATCTAATCAGTCTAAACAAGGCTCCTAGGTTATATTCTTTTTGCAATATCTTTTTTGAAGAATAAATAATTATAAAAAAATTTAATTTGAAAAAGATATATTTGTCATGTGTCGCTAAAATGGCTCGTTTCAAATAAAAACTGATTTGTATAATTTAATAAAGTATTTCTAATCTAGTAAACATATTTCATTAATTTGACAGTATAGGTAATGAAATAAAACCCAACATTAAAAAGTAAAAACTGCATCTGACTATCTTTATTATTTTCAAAGATACTGTCAATTTTCATTAGCTCTGTAAATGTTAGTTTTTAAACAAAAAGTCAACTAATCCCCAAACACCAAATCTAACGCAAGCATTGTTAATAACATGACTTTAATATTCAATGAGGGAGCCAAAAATGCAATAATATTCAGCATGTTCAATTTAAAATAACAATGTTGATATTTACACCTGATTATAGCAGCATGCAAATTTTCAGGTAAGTGTCATTGCAAGAACTTACCTAATGTGCGGTTAAAAAAAGACACCCTAAACACTGTTATCCATCTTTAATTTACTTTACTTTATTGAATTTATTCATGTAAAATGGTATTCGGTAAATAAAGGCCATTAACTAACTAAAGTTGTTACCTGAAGAATGTATAAGCCTCAAAGCCGACGTCAACTGGATAATATAATTCCAAATGAGAGGTTCTGGTAACTTGTGACTCTGCTGATGACGTAAAATATTATTTTTTTGATGGCTATAAGGCCTAGGTGCAGAGGGATCGCTAGCAAAAGGATCCGTGTAACCATTTAATTGATCAGGTGAGAAATGCTTATTTAGCAATGTTTCAGAAGCTGGGTGGTAATCGTACACAAATACCATGGCTGCAATTTTTTAAAACAACATCGTCACAACAGTGCTACAAGAGAATGTGCAACTAAAACCTTAAATACTTACAATTATCACCAAATGCCTTTGTAGTAAACACTTCCTTCAACTGTACAATATTGGAATGATTAAGTTTCTTCCACAAGTCCACATATGTCATACACTTGGTATTCTGCAACCGAAATCCTGTAAAAAAAATGCATACAAAAATGGATGAGAAATTAAAAAAAATAATAAATAGTGAGACATAGTGTACTTCCACTGTATTTCAGTATGAGAGAGTGCATTGCACAGAACCGTACAT
Source organism: Rhyzopertha dominica (assembly GCA_025024175.1). Taxonomy (NCBI): domain Eukaryota; kingdom Metazoa; phylum Arthropoda; class Insecta; order Coleoptera; family Bostrichidae; genus Rhyzopertha; species Rhyzopertha dominica. Next base: position 65,732 of record QCXZ01000003.1, on the reverse strand, counting down.
AAAAAAATGTATACATTTTTCAGTTTGAGCACCACAAACTTACCATGAATTCTCCTCAAGCAATATTTAACACCAGTCTTAATGTGTGTAGCCTTATACATGGACGCCTGGTAACCTAAATGGGCCTTATGTATAGGACTGCTTGCAATCGGTTCAAGTGGACACAGTTCGTGGTAATTGTCCACCTCTTGTGGCATGTCTGATCAAAACATCCTTGATTAAACAGAAATACAACAATACATCATAATTACCTGAAAACTGCTCAGGATCTGGTTGCATAAGGGTCAGAGCATTCCGATTCAATATATCTGTACGAATATCATCAGAAACAAAGAAAGCGGAACTACCTCCCTTTGATTTTATCGATAGTACGTGACTGGGTGTACCGGGGTACACCTGGTAACCTGACGCTATACTCGTGTTCGATGTTATCGAACTGATGGTGTCATTTGTGTTCTGAGAATTGTCAGTTGATGTTGTATAAAAGTAAGTAGTGCCACCGACATTTTCCTGAAGATAAAATGTGAAATACGAATTACTAAAATATGTGACCTTCCACTTGCAGGATGAGGGTCATTCTATAAGTTCTTAGAAAAAGATAGAAAACATATTTATTTATTGTAAAAGTGTTTCAGATAGCATATTATCCATTTCAGAAGCAACTCTACAATTATTATTGCCTGCCAAGTCCAAGGAACATTATGAAAAACTATTTTCTGAATTTAACGAATGGAATGAAAAACAGGGCGTATCTACCATAAATGAGGAAGTACTATTACCATATTTCTTAAATTTGAAGAAGTATGCAACTTAAAAAAAACTGTTTTAAATTTGCTTTGAATATGTTAAACTTCTAGCTACCTGATAAGCTGCTACAGCCAAAGTTCCGATGGGCTTCTCAATCCCCAACTGCGGTATAGGCGAACAATTAGTAATGGCTAAAGTGGGAGGCGGAGACGGTTGCGGAGTACCATGTGGAGATACAGTTCCACTCTGAGGAGAATCCACTAATGATCTAGAATAGCCTGGACCAGTAGTAGTTCCCGCCAGTCCTGGGAATGAATTGAAAAAGTTTGGAGAAGCTGAAATACATTTGCAACATCAATGAAAACCTTTAAAAATATAAACAATCACAAACCTGAAGTGCTGCTGCTAATAATGCTCCGTGAACTGTTTGGTACAAACTCTGGAGACTGAGGTGTGACCTTTTTGGAAGAATTTGGTGATCCCAAGTTTACTACTGAGAATGCCTGCGCCAAACTGTTTGTGGCCACAGGAGTACTTGTGCTTTGGCGATTCTATAATGAATAATTCTATGTTATACCGTTTTTTTGCTTTATTGACCGAGAACATTCCACATGAACCCATCGACCAAAACGAACATAATGAAAGCAAAATTGTCTTCTTTACAGATATCTGTAGAGGTGAAACATAATAAGAACCAGCACAGGGTAAGGGCAGCCGCTATGATCTCCCTTTACCCTGTTTGCTTATAAATTAATAAAATAGTACAAAGTACCATCAATATTATGAAACTTGATTTTAGATTTACTACTAAAGAATACTGTTTATAAAAAACTCTAACTATGAAAAAATTGTGTTGGCAGCTAGAGATTATATAAGAAAAAGTAAAATGTATTTTTATAACGCTTTACAATCTGAAAAAGCAACATTAGATGAGCGTTGTCTGGTGAATCAGTTGACAGTAATAATATTATTAAATAATGAATTGTTCCATTTATTATTAATAAAATAATATATTCTTTAGATTAGTCACTGTTACTTATTTACTTTATAAAAATCACTTCATMYGCTATATTCCATATTTCTTAAATATATATGACCTTTAAACTTATAACTAAGCGTTGTTCGTGTTTAACTAAACCATTTTTTACCTTTGAACTACTTACATTAAATTAAATATTTTTCCTCAACGTTTTGCATGATGTTACTTATACTTATCTCACACTAAGATCTTTAATTGTAACCTTAGTTAGCAAGTAGAAAACAAAGAACATAAAAAATATTGTGAACCTTCAGCACCTTCGTAGTTTACTCTATATTAAAAAAAAAAGCTGATATATAGTTATGATACAACACTGTAAACTTAAGCTCATAATTGAAGAAGCTATGGAACCGAAGATAACAAATACATTTGGTATTTGTATGTTTGCAGTTTTTAGCAATTTCCTAAACATCCAAATTTCTACTTACTCTATGTTAATGAGTGGCGACTATTTTTTAACTATTAATATATAGCTAAGGTAAAGTAGGTAGGTAAAGAAGGTTTTAGCTAACTACTGCACTAGAAACAGAATCACAAATGCTTACCATGTATGTGGCTAATTTAGACTCCTGAGGCACACCATTGGGGGTAGAAGGTGGTAAATATATTTGATGGTCCATTCCCACTCCTGTAACAATATTTTTTAAAGATATATTATATTGTGTGTCCGTGGATGCTACAAATACATCTTTTAAAACTGCTTGTGTTAGATATTAATAATAGTCACTAGAACTGCTTAAAATTATCTTCTTAAATAAAGACCTCAGCATCAAAAACAATAATTAATACACATGTTGTGTTTAGTGCTATTTTTCGTTTAAAATTTTGATGGTATAATGGTCAAGCACTATGCTGTCTTTTCTGACAGGCGAAAACGAATCCTACATCATGCATTTTTACGTGGTTCTAATTGATGGATGGAACTCATATGCATTGATAAAACACTACGACAGTATTATTTGGAAATAATTGTGACAAATAAATAAATTACTGACATAAATGTCAACTACGTACTCTCAAAACAAAAAGCTTTGATCACTTCATATTTTTCTGTGCCACAGAAGTGGAGAGGGAAGCTGTCAACTGTCACCGTCATAGTCAGCGTTGCCACGTTGCCAGAGACAGTACATTAGTAGATTCGTACTGTGGCGTTCAGTTACTAAACACTCTTAACGTATTTAATTTAATTTTTAACATTATCTTTGATGTTTTTTGTTCAGTTTATCTTTAACTAGACTTTTTTGAACGAAAATTTATTTTACTTTATACTTCATAAACGGTACATTTTTGAGTTTAATTCAATACATCACATCACATAAGTACTTAGTGATGGGCTGACGGTAGTGTTACTCTTCATCATTTGTAATAAAAATCTTTTTTATTTTTGTAGCTTCTATCTAGCAGAAGCAAATTTTACACACGTAGGTAAATAGAAATTCAATCAGTACCTGACTAATAATGATCTAATAATACTCACTGTTAATTATATATTTTGGGAATAATTGCAACTACCTACATAGTTGTGAACGTCCACACTACATATTCAATTATTCAAATGCTAATTTTATGTGCACTTATAAAAACAAACTATGCCAAAATTATTGCAATAAATGTTAAAATGGCTTTCCATTATAATAATAATGATTGTTTTATTTGTCTTAAGCAACAACCCAACTTCAGCAAGTCAATTTACAAGATACTGCTGATTAAAAGACTATATATCAAGCATAATATTTATTATATTATTTATTTTGAAAAGAACTTTAACACCTCTCTGTCCTGTAACAAGGCCCTCTTTTTTTCATTTAATATTTCATGCAAAGGTATTCCATCTAAAAAATGTTCCTTAACACTATCACTATTTTGTGAGCGATCTGACACCTCCGCGCTTATTTCGGTGTCAGTTGTGTTTGCATCTCTGTCTTTTCCGCACTTGTCAGGATCCAATTCTTGTTTTATGAAAATAGCATCGATTCTTTTCGTATCCTTATTTTCACGTTCCTGATCCACCATCTTTTTGTGTAGCAAATTATTTAATCGTTCCTTCACATTTTCACCATCAACTGCACCCATTTTTAATACTAAATTAAAGGACTCTGGTTTATGATAAAAAAGTGTACTACCATATTACACTTACCATAGACATGAAAACCATGTGAAGACGTGGAAGAATTCGACAGCATTGCCAACTTTGCTCGTGTTCTTTTTGTATTTACCGCGTAGTCCAAAATAGGTAAATGGCATTATATGCTTGCAAAATGCATTAAGTTTTTTATTCGTAACAAGCTATTAATTTCCTTTTAAGGAAAATAACAATTAAAATAATTTTGATTGATTCACCATTATCCGTGGTCGTTTCTGCTCTTCCAAATGATTGTTGAAATACAATATACAATATTTAAGACAGAGGTATTTTAAAAAGTCAGTTTCATAACTGGTATTTCTAGATAGATAGATATAAATAAAAGGAAAAAATATTGAGATCATATAAATTTAAGTAAAATGACACAAAAGCATCATCCACACAACAGTACTTGAATCATTGTTTAAGAATAAAATTATTCTTAAACAATGCTTGAATTAATGAATTTTTGAATGTGTCTTTTTATAAATTAGTTTAGTTAGTTAGCAGACAACCACACTAGGTGTTGGATTTATGTAATATGTATTTTAACGAGCACAAAAGTTAATGAGTGCCAATGGGACGGGCCCGATTAACGGATGAATCAGGTTTTTTGAAGACTTTATGAAAACTGACAAAAATTTCATACTTTTGGTAAGAAAAAATGAACTTTACCGACATTACAGAACTTATAGGTATCTAGTTTCTGCTCGTCCTTGAGGTGGCGCGCGTGTGCGACCGATCTAACCGATCGTGTGTAATGTTTTCATTCATCGACAAGAGGTGTCGCTACAACTTCAGTTTTTTTAACATCCTTCGCTTGTCATTTGTCAATTGTCAATGATCATAATCATAATTTTACAGGGTAGAGAAAACAATTGTTTACTTTTTTCTAATTCATCTTTAAGCATTTGATAACACCCCAAGCAGTTGTTTAGTGGTTAATATATTTGTGGAAATTAGACTGCATAATGTAAAAGGTACAGTGCAATTGTTGTAGGTCATTATAAATTTTTGTTTGCTGTATTAATTTACAACCCAATTTTCTTTTGTAATTGCAAGTGAGTTTGCTAAATTTTTAAGTGCATTTTTACGAAGCATAACTTGTAACAGTTGTTTGCAGCTGCGCTTTTGTGAGCTTGCTTTAGAAAATGGCAGATAATGTTTCGGAACCATCAGATGTTTATCATAATACAGGAGGTAAGTTAATAACTAAATCCCCACTACTTTTACCACTTATTTGAACTCAAAAAACTGTATTATTTACCAAAGCTTTATAAAAGCACCAGGCGTATACATAATTTTAAATGACGATCACAATTATTGAACGATCACATGTTCTTAATGTTTGCTTTATATATTTACATGCAACTGATAAAAGCTTAAAAAAATATTATGTATATACTATTTCTTTATCTAAATACTTTTAACGAATGGTTTAGAATAAGATTCAATTCAATAAGTCATATCATGTATTACWAAAGACACACACTTTGAGAGCAATGTTTTTAATTTGTAATGTAATTTGCTAACAGATTAGGTGATTAATGATGTCTGCTATTGTTTGTTGTGTTTGGTGCGGCTTTTTATTATTAAGTAAGTGTTAATTAATGCTTAGTGAGTTGAACAAACTAGTTTTATTTTATAGAACTTCCGGCAGGACCAGATTCTGATGCAGAATCTATACCCAGCGCATGTTCTGGGTCTGACACCTACAGTTCTGTATCGACAGGAACTGAAAGGACAACATTATCAAGCACAGTGATTGTGACAACTTCCCTAGTTGAGGGAACAAACAATGTGTTTTTGAATACATCATCAATTACAGGTATATTATATAAAATTGTTTTATGTGTTACCAATTTATATGTACATTGTGATCCGTATTAGACTCAGATTCAAAGCATGGTAGTGTAAGTACAGCTACTACTTCAATTAGCAATCGTGGTAGTTTGCTTCCATGGGGTGTTCATAAAGAAAGATTTCCTCATCCTGCCACAGGACCTAACATCGACATGGACATAAAACCTGGAGAATTTGTGATGCGCAGCCTCTTTGCGGATTTTACTATTCAGGCTGAAAGGAAGATAGAGGCTGTCATGAGTGAACCTTTAGTAAGTAACTGTTTTAACCTGCCATCTGTATTTGCTTTCTTTCCCCACATTAGCAAACACCATATTGAAAGTGGATACAATCTCTTTGTTATCGTGGATGCTTTTTGATCTACTTAGAATTTGCAGCTTTTATTCAATCTGTTGATGTTATCTTTGATGTCTGTAGTTATTTCTGTTTTCTAAGCATTATAAAATCCTTTTTATAGGAGAAACCATTATCGAAGACCTTGCAACGCGGAGAGGATGTCCAGTTTGATCAGTTGTTGAGTGCTTTTGGATCAGTTGCAGAACACTGTTTGCCATCTCTTTTAAAAGCTTTATTCTCATGGTATGAAAGACAAATGTCGGAAGTTTCAAATCCTGAGCAAAAGAAAGCTGACCCTAAGCAAAAGAGGTATGATCCCAACAAATTTGCTAAATTTTCTACTAATCAACTCGTTTCAGTATTATTTACATTGTATCAGGTAGTACACCAGAAACGGTGGAACGCAGTGAAGCAGAAATTCAGAAAGAGAAACGTGATTTATCCGTGGAATTTATATTCTGCCTAGTATTAGTTGAAGTTCTAAGGCAGCTGTCATTCCACCCTGGACACGAAGATCTTGTTAAATATATCGAGGACATAGCTTTTAAACACTTCAAATATCGTGAAGGGTATTTTAGTGTATTAAAAAAGTGATTCCAACAGTACAACTCCTATTCTTGCAGTTCGCAGAGTGGTCCCAATGCAGCAAATGTCCATATCATCGCTGACTTGTATGCCGAAGTTATAGGTGCTCTAGCTCAATCCCGGTTCATGTCTGTCCGTACAAGGTTTATGAATGAGCTTAAAGAGTTACGATCAAAAGAAGCCGGACCCAACGTTACACAGAGCATTATCAGTTTGTTGATGGGAATGAAGTTCTTCAGGGTTAAAATGGTGCCTATCGAAGAATTTGAAGCATCCTTCCAGTTTATGCAAGAATGTGCTCAATATTTCTTGGAAGTTAAAGACAAGGATATCAAGCATGCCCTTGCAGGTCTATTTGTGGAAATACTTGTTCCTGTTGCTGCAGTAAGTACTGTTAAATTACAAGTAGGGATTGTATCATTGTTGTATATTATCTAACGGATTTTTACATTGTAAAAGTAATGCACAGCTTACATTTTGAGTACACATTACACCATTTAGAATTTTTTACTGTTACTATTATGGTTACCTAATTAATTTCCAAACCGGTTATATCCCTGGATTAATAGGTAAAGCTATAACAGGGAAAAGATACTCACTTTAATGTACAATTTTAGCACGCTAGCACCAGGTAAATCTGTAAAATCGGAGTGCGAAATTAAAGAATTTTGTCAAAATATTTGTAAGTTAAATAAGCACTGGATTCGATAATGCCAAACACGGAAGCTGAACCACTTTGCCGAATGTGGTTGTGAATGTCAATGGCCGGAACCGCTTAAAAATATCCTTCTACAAGCTGAGTACAACCAACTACCTTAATCAATTAGTTCTAATCTGCTTCGTCTGTCCTTCTTTTCTTTGCTGGAGTCCTTTCTAAAGGTTCTCCCATATGTATCAATAAATGTATGAATTTTCTTATCTCGCACACACGGATGTCGCTTTGCATGATACACACTAACGAAGATGAAAAATTTTGAAAAGCAAAATCTCACGCCAATGCCATCTGGCGGTTTTTGGTGATTCAAGGGTGGCGCTAAATTCAAACAGTTTAAGCAAATGTGTTCCGCATCCTTTGTACTCCATCATGATAGATCTAGTTTAAGTAATCAGTTCACCATAACATACTCTTTTTATATTTAATTTTGTATTGAGGCTATATAATGTATTGAAGTTTTTGGAGTAATCTAAGACAATTTTTTTTATATTTTAGGCTGTTAAAAACGAAGTCAATGTTCCTTGCCTGAAGAACTTTGTCGATATGCTGTATTCTCAAACACTGGACGCAAGTACAAAGTCAAAACATCGATTAGCATTGTTTCCACTAGTTACATGTCTTTTGTGTGTCAGCCAAAAAGCTTTCTTTTTGCAAAACTGGCACTACTTTCTTGCTATGTGTTTATCCCACCTGAAGAATCGAGATACTAAGATGTCTAGGGTAGCTCTAGGTAATGCTGATGTTATTTTTATTTTTTTGTCTACGTTATGTATTGTTGCAGAATCACTTTATCGATTGCTTTGGGTGTATATGATCCGTATAAAATGTGAAAGTAATTCAGCTACCCAGTCTAGGTTACTAAGCATTGTGAACTCACTGTTTCCTAAAGGGTCTAAAGGAGTTGTACCAAGAGATACACCCCTAAACATATTTGTTAAAATTATACAATTCATAGCCCAGGAGAGATTAGACTTTGCAATGAGAGAAATTGTCTTTGACTTATTGTCAGTTGGACGTCCGATTAAGATTATCCTGACACCAGAAAGAATGAGCATAGGTTTAAGGGCTTTTCTGGTAGTAGCAGACAGTTTGCAACAGAAAGAAGGTGAACCACCAATGCCCAGATCAATGGGTGTATTGCCAAGTGGAAACACGTTAAGGGTTCGTAAAACATTCCTTAATAAAGTTCTTACTGAGGACACGGCAAGAAGCATCGGAATGAGTGCATATTTTCCACATGTGCGCAGAGTTTTTGTGGATATACTGCGTGCACTGGATTCGCAATACGGAAGGCCTTTGATGATGACGAGCACCCAGAATGTTAACAAGGAACCCGATGAAATGATTACAGGCGAACGCAAGCCTCGCATAGACCTGTTTCGTACATGTGTTGCTGCCGTACCTCGACTAATACCAGACGGAATGACAGGCTCGGAATTGGTGGATCTCTTGAGTAGACTAACGGTGCATATGGATGAGGAGTTGCGCGGTTTGGCTTATCAAAGTTTGCAAACTCTGGTGATTGATTTTCCCGATTGGAGGCAAGATGTTCTGTGGGGCTTCACTCACTTCCTGGCTAGAGATGTTTTGGACACTTTCCCCCAACTTATAGACAGTGGTCTAAAGATGTTGTTRCAGTTRTTGTGTGCATMGAAAAATGCTTTGATTTCTCCCAGTGGAAACCTAAATGCTAGCATGAGACTAGGTAATACTCGTAATATTTAAACTWCTTTGTTCTGTGTACTAATATCCTCCACACATCTTTAGTTAAAGAGGGCTTCATAAACTTTTTACCGTAATTTTATATCTACAAATGTAAATGTATATTTTATGTGATAATTATTGTTTGTTTGCTGTTTGTTGTTAGTATCTCACATAGCAATTTGATATAGGGGTTGTAGGACTCTAAATACATGAAAAAGTCTGCCTCAATGGTATGTTTGCTTTATGGGTTTTTGGGTTTCCATAAATTCTTTGACTAACAGAGTAGATTCTATACACTTGAATGCGCCAGGAATTGGAGCCCATCATACATAACATAAATTTTTTATTGCAGGTAAAGATACCAACGGTGGAGATTCCGTAAAACCATTTGATCGTCTATCAGCAGCAGTTAAAAGAACAGATAGCCCTAAGTCTGAACCTGTTTCCTCAGTGTTGCATCTTGTTGAGGCTTTAGCCCTTGTAATGTTATGCAATTATAGAGTGTCGTCTAGGAGAGTTTCAGTATTGATTTTAAAAGAAGTGAAGTCTTTACTAAAGCACCTGAATTGTTCTGAAGAAATTCCAGTAATTGATGTGATAGATCCTTGCTGTCCGCAAGCTATAGAAAAATGTATACCGTTGTTGCCACCAACTGAGAAAGCTGCCCTGCAAGGCATTTCTAGTATAGATCTACAATGGTTGGCAGACAGAAACTCTTGCATATGGACTGCCGGGTTACATGAAGATGGATCACTAAAAAGTGGCCCGGGATTCACTTTAAACTCGATAGATCCGTGGAGCATCTGCTTGTTTAGTTTCTTAGAGAGGGACCGAGTGCTGACTCAATGCCCTACAGTTGTAATGCACTCCTGGCCAATTGTATTTACAAGAGTTAACACGCTTTTCCCTGTGATTGATCCAACGTAAGTTTGTTTATAAAAGTCTTTACACTTTATTAGTTGAAACGATGAAAAATTCCTGGTAATTTAATTTCAAGTAGAAATCGATAGATCAAGTTTTTTTCAATATAGTGATACCCTGTAAGTGAGCTCTGTCAGTATTACATTAAAATATGTATATATATTTTTGGTTAAAAAAAATCACACCTTATTAATTCAATTTCGTTTCAAACTACACAAAAGTTGATTTCCTACAACCTGTAGATACCTACTGAAAAAAAGATACCAGTTGCATTATATCTTACAAAACAATTGAATGTGTAAATATAAAGATTGACATGTCTGAGCGTTTTTGTTCAAAACTAACCAGTACTTTTGTTTTTAATTAATTTCCATCATTTGCTACAACCTGTATATAGGTATCCTATAATATTCTTCTCAAGAGAATTGGAATTTAAATGATGCATATTTCATTCAGATAAAAACAAAACAAAAAGAAAGCAATTTAGTAGAGCTGTAGTATTTAGCTAGTGAACTTAAAAGACCTTATGAATAAATTATTTGTTGTATATTTGTCTGTTAATGCCATTTAATTATTGTTTTATTGTTTAAATTTTTAGACCTGTTAATGATAATAGAGCATCTTTATTGAGAAGTGCTACAACAGTGAAGAAACCAGCTAATGAAAGGGACATTTATATACACTTGTGGAAGAATTATATCACATTTGCATATCGAGTTGTTCCACCAGTACCAAGTCCCATAATTAGATGTGCCAGCCCTGATTTAAGTTTGAGGTAATTAAATGCATGCAATTAACTTTGTATAAAACGTTTTTGTTAGTTTACCTTATGTAAAGCATGTCTTCCTCTTATTATTTTATAGCGCTTTAACTACTCGTACCTGCTAGTGTCTGTAGTATCAGCTTTTAGTATTAAACGTATAGCTGCGAATTTACCCGTTAATGCATTGATTTCTTCTTTTTTTGTAAGTTTGCTAGAGGGTGTTGTAGACTCGGTTGATCTAAGTGCAAGTCTAGAAAATTTGGTTCAAGCTCAGGCAGTGGTTTCCTCCGGCAGGTTTACTTTACCACTTTCTGCAATTAGGAAACAACATAAAAGGAGCAGGTGACATTATAATAAGAATGATTGGTGACTGGATGGGTCATAATATTATTTTTGTATATCCACCGAAGCATAATGTACCTGAATGTATTATGGTTGATCCAGTCTCCCAAAACATTTCATTCGACAATTCACTTCATACAAACTCATGCATTCTGTTATGTAGCACTACAAAAATTGTTCTGTATTGTGTTGCAACTTTCAACATAAGTAATTTATAATCTAGCAGTTTGATTTTTTGGAAATGTTGCGTTAAGTGTTTTCAAAGTGATTTTAATGTTCATTAGGGTGCCTAAAAATATCAGAATGTTTCAATTTGTAATGAAATTTGGTATGCAGGTATACTCTACTAAAGAGATGACTTCCTGAGAATAACATAGTTCTTGAATATTCCATTTTAAAGTTGTTTAAAAAAAAACAAAATATTAAAGGATATTATTTTATTTACTGCGATTAGAATGATTCAGTGAACTGAATGTGTCAGCATGGCCGTTTCTGCCCCCGTTTATCTGTGCATAAAGATGCACAACGGTTCTTCCTGGCAGTTTTATATGCAAAGGTGGAACCAATCAAAAATGACACTCATTGTCGCCACTGTTCTTCTAAAGTCCGTGTATTTTTCACTAAATAAATAAAATAAAATAAAAAACATCTTAAATAAAGCTCTTGACAGTATTTTGATAACAATATAGGAATACCATAATGTTTACAAATTGCATATAGAAGTAGTATAGAAAACTGATTGTTAAAACATGACCACTTCCCATGCAGCAAATAAAGCTTTATATTTATACAAAATATAAAAATAGATATTACCGGTAAAATTCTAGTTTAATTTAGTAATTGGTAGCAAACATTTTGCCAAACTGGCCTTCTCCCTCTGTCTTATTGTTATTTTCCTAGTAGTACTTGTTTATTTTTTCTTATACAAGATAAATTTTAAAGTATTAAAAGTAATTACATCGAATTCTGCATCTAGTTTAATAGTGCCACAGGAGCGATAATACAAAATGTTGGAAAACTTAATGAAACAACTTAGGGCAATTTTATTATAGTCTATTGGATATAGTGCTAGTATATGAAACTACATAATTGAGTATTAATAAAATTTTGAAAAATTAAATTAGTTTTGATAGTTATTAGTTATTATTCTATTTTATTGACTAATATATGACCATTTTGCTTAAAAGTGACATACACTATTGTACCAGTACATATATATTGATTCTAGCTCAAAATTTACTACTTCCTCTACCACACATTTAAAAAAGACGTAGCCACCAAGGATTTTTTCATATATGTATCTATATATTTTACGAAGTCGGTAGCACTGAAGTACATTAAATGCATTATGCATATGTTTATATAATGGTATTGGTATCTGGTATTGTACTGTATTGTGCGCGTTAGGAAAGAGGACGGGGAATTGTCGCAAAACATTTAAATCATTGGCGTGCTCACCATTATTCACGGTCACAATTTCAGGCTAGCGTAGTGAATAAATTCATTCACTTGGCCCACCAATGTGGTTCAGTCCATTCAAATTGTGGACGATGTTACATTCCTAAAATACGACTTCTTTCCTGGCACTCACATTAACGATTGTGTGTACTTTTTAATTTAAATTTAAATTTTTGCGTGCTGAATGTATCTACTTTTGCATGCCTGTTACTGATTATTTGTCACAATTCATGTCACATTGTCATTGCTCATATCATCTTTATTTAATAGGAAAAAGCTCATGAAAAATAAATTCTCTGTGTTTATGAAATCCAAAATTCAAAACAACGGCCGTAGTAAAAGGGCATTGAATGCAGCTTTTTACTATTCACTTTGTAATTTCTAAAATATGTGTCTATACAAGGTATCTGTCAAAAGCATTGGCTACTTAACAGAGTATTTATAGGAGATAATCAAAACATGAACCAATTAATTATCAATTATCAAATTCCTATTGTAAGTGACAATATGTTAACAAGTTCAAAGAACTACATGTTCTGGTTTATTGGACAGTTGGTACGGTCCTTCTGGTTGCTTTCCAACATAAACATCAAATCTGGATGTATTTTTAATTCAAGCATCACACAAAGCAAAACCAGGCAACATTTTATACATCGTTACATATTGAGACATCTGGTATCCCTTTTAACAATTTGTGACAAACATCAAATAGGTCATGCATTGTTGCAAGTTTGTCAACCTTTCTTCGTTCCTCACATGTATTTTTGTCATCAAATCTGAGGCATCAAAGCAAAAATATAAATCTTCACAAAGACATTCCACAAATCTGCAGTATTTGTTTTATTTGAGCCTGTGTTTCCATCCAGTTGTAGTAAGTCAAGTAGTGTTCGTATTTGTCTGACATAATTTGGTCTGATCTACTTGATAAATGCGTTTGTTGAATATGTTAAAAATGCATGTCCATGCTGTGCTGTCTACTGCAACCAACTACAGATAGATGTATTTCTCTATTGTTATAACTCATCAGTGCAGGCAGCACGGCGTAGAACTGGTTTTGCCTATATACTAAAGGCTCGGTATGATGTAAGTATGTCTACTTACAGCACGGACATGCATTTTTAATGTATGCCAGTTTTTGCCCGCTTGCAAAAAATGCCGTGGAGGCCTGCTGTCAAGTTAATGTATGCATCTGCATGTCAACTTGTCAGATTACAAGTCACTTCCTGTAGGTAGTAGTACCGGTTAAGGCAGCTAGGTGGCTTTGTCATCATGTCAGTGTAATGCTGAGAGATGGCATTGCCATCTAAATCTCTAATTAGATTATGTTTAGTCAATCTCATAGTGTTTTATGGCAAGGCTTTCTCCACACCAATCTAAGAAAGTGAGATATGGTTATAATAATAATTGTAAGAAGAATGTATTTGCAAATTAATAGTTTCCTCCTCGATAACTTATTGTGATTCCATGTGATGATGTGATTGCTCTTCATGTTACACATTATCACAAACCTCTAGTTCAAAGTCGGTCAATATTTTGTCCTTTATAACTGCAAGAGACGTGCCTGTCCCTTCTAACAGCTTCCCACATTTTTGCAGATTTGCTTCAATAACACCATTTGTCATGCCTGTCTCAGATTCTAGATAACGCCATAATTTGCACTTCTTTATCTTAAGGGAGCACAGTTACACACTGCTGCCTTAAGTTCATGAGAAACTAAGCTAGACAGCTTCGGCATCCTTCCCACTTTAATTATTTGGAAGATGTGCGTCGATGATTTATTTTAACCTGGTCTCTGAGACTATGCGTTAAATGAACTGTTTTGATTTAAAAAATCTCCTGTATTATGTCAATATTTTTTGCAGACATCTTGTATATTTACTAAACATATAGCAGCACTAATTGTGTACTTTTCAGTTCCTCTCCCGATAGCTTGAGTGCGGAAAGAAGTGATAACAAAGCTCCAAGCATGAATGTATCTCCAACATCTCTTCACAAATTGATAGTACCTCTTCTGCGATGCGAAATCACCGATGTTAGAGACGCTGCCGTGTTAGCTTTAGGAAATGTTAACAGTGAAGCACTCAAGTAAGTGAKTACAATTAACAGAATGAGTATTTTTTKAATGCTATAGTTCTGAAGGGACCTTATGGAAGAACTTTTGGTCTACATCCGTGAGGCTGTAGATCGCAAGCAAGAAAATGTTAGAAGACGTCGCAGGCGGGATGCCCTTCGATTACAATTAATTCGAGTGCTTGAATTGATTGCCGAGCACGGAACATTTGGTATCAGTTCCAGTGTATTAGATCGTGATACTCAGTCGTTGCATCCCACATTCGTTGAGTACATGGATGGAGCAAGAATGTATCTGGAAAGTGAACCAGACAAGAATGCAGGTTCTGTTAAAGAAATAACCTTGCATTTCTGCAACTTTATTCGGAAGATGATCAAAAGCTTTAGTTGTGAGTATTATGCTTATGATTTGTTGTGCTAGCAAAAGTATTTATTATTATAATCTAAATAACCATTTTTCAGGAAATAATAATATAATATAAATATAAATAATAAATATTTTGTAATAGAATAGAACTTGTTTCCTTACTTGCATCCAGCCAAAATGTTATTCATTGGATTAAAAAAGCTCCTGAAAGTTTAAATTGCCATCATTGGCAGTTCGGTTTCAGTTTCTTCTTCCGCCTTTATATCAGCATCCTGCTGAGCACATCAATATTTCATCATCATTCAAGCTTCAAATAATATTTAAATAATTATTTTTATTAATCTAATTTTTAATTCTGAACTACGCCTTACATACAAGGTGTGTGATATTTTAATGCAACCAATTCAGTTTATTTTACAAATGTGTTTTTGTCTTATTTATTTAATTCTATATTTCTTTTTCAGTGGAAACGTGCCGAACATTACTTAAGCGTGATCTGCGACGTAATCTGTTCATATTGTTTTCTACCTGGTCTGGGAAACATGGTGCACCAGTAAGGCAGTCACAGTATATCGATCCAGATCAGTCTCATAAAAAGAGCACAGAGCTACAGTTTGCAGCACTACAAGCTATGAGTGCATTATTATGCTGTGGTCCATGTTTTGATAATGAGAGTTTAACAGAAGATGGTCGGTTCTATCAATGGCTCGATGTTATGTTGGAAAGCACAGATGAAAAGGTAATCAACTTTAATTCGCAGAAGACTGTTGTGTTCCAAGATTCCTGAATTTTTTTAATAGTTCCTCAAAACAATAATACTATAATCTTTTTAACATTTCAAAACAAAAATTACTATATATACTATACTATACAGTTTCCTACAAAGTTTTCAATAGGGGCATTCAGTACACCAGTCATTTTATGATTACTGATTCTGATTGCTGTAACTCTAAATGCAAAAGTTACTGTGTGACATCTACTGTCGCATCTTTATTATCATACTGTCAAGCATATACGGTATAATGCAGGCAGCTAAATCATTTTTTTTTGTTTCAAAATGCCGGTAGTATACAGAAGTCTTCATTATTTATACCTATACAATCAGACTTGTTAATAAAGCTGATTAAGAATAAGCTTATTGTTTATTTGTAACAATGTTATTAAGCATTTTTTTATTTTTGCAGGTGTGCAATCTTGCAAGAGAAACTGTCATTCTTCTGCTAGAGTGCAACCCAGATGTGGGATCCGTACTGGATTGGGTTGTAGACAGATGCTATACCGGAACCCAAGCTGTCGCTGATGGATGTTTCTTAGCACTCGCAACCATATTTAGCGCTAGGTGGGCAGATTATTCATAAATACAAAATCATGTCGCCTTACTGACGGCAAAATTTGTTGCAGAGAATATCCTTGCGATCACTACACGGCCATCATAAATGTGACGTTGATGAATACAGGGTGTCCCAGGCCGTTCGTGAGAGATACGGCTCTACAGCTACTCCAGTTGTTGGATAAACGTTTCTTTGGAAACGTTGGACCTTTAGCTGAAGGAGATTTGGGTGAGTACATTCATATTTTTTTCTCGTCGTGTGCTTTGTTCTGTTGGTGATTTTTAATAATATGTATTAAATACACTCACTTGAAATTAAGCTCTATTGCTTTTGAATTATAGTGTTATTATTTTTTATAATTATTTTACTAAACCGGACTTTACATAATCCGTTATTCTGTACCTTAAATTCATGTTTAAGTGACAGATTGTTGTGTTTGCCTTACTGAAATTGTAAAGCTATAGGCAGCTGAGTCACTGGAATACTTTGTTAATTTAAGTTGCAAAGCTTTAGCTCTAGTTTAATTTAGTGGTAAATGGATCTAGCTTTCTCTTAATTTTACATCTCAGTATTCTATGGGGCTTTTGTAAAGTTTTAAAATTCCCTAATAACTTACAACTCGATTCACTACTACTACTACTACTAATTGACGAATTTGTTTGCATTATGCTGTTTTTAAAATGGAAATATGAAATATTAAATTGAGATGGTTGTAAACTAGTAGTCGCTTGTTAAAGTATTTTTCATGACTGCTTCCTATGTATTAATGACTCAAAAGTGCTTTGGTCAGTATGCTAGGTATACCTACCAGAAGGACCCCAACAAGGGCGAAACTAGTCATGGGGTCCGAGTGGATTGACTAGACCAAATGTTTATTTATTTGTATGCTACCCACTGGAATACCGAGGCCGGTTTTAAAATTATTTTTTTATTATCATTATTGGCCCTGCTTGTTTTGGCAAATAGCCAGCACATTATTTCTATTATTCTTTATTGATAAATTGCATAACATATTAAAGGTAGACACGCAAACATCCGTGCTCTAGACGGGATTCCAACCTGCAATCCAGGGGCTGGATTTGAGATTGTACCAGAAATCGCCTACTAATATCAAAACGTCCTCTTTTGACTTTAAATGTTCTACACAAATGCGCAGTATGGGGTGTCAAAGTGGTAATTTAATTAAAAGACTTTAGAATGTATTAAAATGATTGTTAATTTCTACAATTAAGGATGTCATGACATATTAGAAGATCCCAGAAAAACCTGTTCGCAAATTTATTTAAAAATGTCATTTTTGGTATCTTATGATAATACATAACTTCGTTTTCATTTATTGCTATAGTGCTATAGTACATATATTACATACTGAGTAGGGAAGCGTTTCATTATGGTTGGGAGATTAAAAAGTAATGAAAACTTTCTTCCATGGTTTGTATACTGTTTGAAAAATTGAAAATTTTATCACAGTGGTTTGTTGGAAACATATTATTTGTAAACATAAAAATGTAACAATCAAAAATGTACCCTAAACTTGACATTTATTTTAGAGGTCAGAATAAACATAAATTGCCATTTATTTTCGGTGCTGTTGCGGCTCGTTTCCGGTCTGGCTAACAGTCGAATATATGGGGAATAATGTCGTTCTTWATTATAAGATTTCCCTCTATCAACTTAAAACGCATATAATTTTTCATATCCTCTTCAAGCTATAACAAAATGGAAACTGAATGGTAAACACTTATAACCCCAAAAAGAATAATAAAACATACAGTAAGAATTAAGATCTTCTTCACAACAGAAAAAAAACTTTGCGATTTCGGCATAGCACATCTAGGGACCTTAAACAACTTTTTCATACGTTGATAATTTCAAGGAATCGTTACAAAAATTTTGTTAGCTATACTGACTGAACTACTTTTATAACCATGTACAAAACAACACATGTTTTGTTTTCCCTACATAATAGATGCATGTAAATCTACACAAATCACTCTTTGGTGCGACCTCTTACACCGTCCTTTCAATAAACACCACACAAAATCTTTTCCAATACAAGAATGATACTACACCATTAAATAGCACGCTCCTCGGTAATGTTTACATGACACTTGACGTCACGAGTTGAATAACATTGGATAGAAGCGTTTTGGCGGTGACTCCTAAGATTTGAATTTCAGACCTGAAATTCTCTACCTACAAATACTTTTTTTGTTTTTTTTAACATTTTTTTTTCTAAATTC
This sequence comes from Rhyzopertha dominica, assembly GCA_025024175.1. Lineage (NCBI taxonomy): Eukaryota > Metazoa > Arthropoda > Insecta > Coleoptera > Bostrichidae > Rhyzopertha > Rhyzopertha dominica. The sequence continues at coordinate 47,126 of QCXZ01000003.1, read as the reverse complement.
ATAACAGCAAGTGAGCGCAAGAAACTTGGCAGCACGCAAATGGGTGTTTTTGGTCGTATTTTCGAGCCTTTTTAAGTGTTTGTGCTGTGTAATATTACGTATTTTTTCATGCATTTATAGTTCTTCTAGGCCCCGGTAAAGCATTCAAATAATCGCACACATCGCTAACATTCAAATATATTGCAAGTTTTTTTGAAATCTGGCGGAGTAATTCGCGAATGTATCGTCATACGATAAGAGAGTTGCAACTCACTTATTAACTAACGATTTTTAATTTGAATTACGAATAACGCTAACTTGAAACCAGTAAAACATGAAAGTGCTTTATGGACTGATGAGGTATTTTTTTTCTCCTACAGTTGTCGAATTGCCCAATATCAACATCAAAATTCGGCCGCCACTTCGAAAAAAAATTTATATCTACATTTTTAGTAATCGATCTGTTCAAAATTATTAAACAGCGTATAGTTAAACACCGTTCTAAGAGAAATACGGATTAAAAATAAGTGCAGTTCATAAGCTATTAGTGTTTTGAGAGCGACGTATTCTAAAACTCACTTTATCATCAGGACAAATGTGTAAAACAAACCCTTTGTGACAAAGTTCCTAATCCCGGAAAGTTTTTTGCTTTGCTGCATACAATTGTGTAGGTGGTATTCCCTAAAATTAGCGGCATTTAAGTTGAGAATGTATTCATGGTGTAGCTGCCCTTTAGGTAGTAATTAGCATATATGCGCAACCACTCGTTTAGAAGTGATTGATGAATATTTAAAGCAACAAGGATTTGCTGGTTGAATACAAAAATAGCTCCCTGTGTAGGTATCTGCAAGTTTGATCGATCTTCTGTTTTCATTCGGAGATTTCAATTAGTCCAACCTATTTTAACATAATATAGCTTACGCAAAGTTTTGCTGTTGGGAGACAACGAATAATTCATTATAGAAGTTTTAAAAACGTCAAGAAGGAACTGTAGTTTTGAATTTGCCAGAGTTGCACTTTTTAATTAATCATACCTAAATACTGCCGACGTAGTTCTTTGCAGCCTGCGTATGTACGCGTCGCCCCTGGAAGTTATACATATTTATTGATAAAGAGGCTTTAGTAACTACTGAGAAGTCACCAATATTATGAAATGTAAATTACCTTTATTTATTAGATTTTAGGTTCTTATCTCCAGGAGATAACAGCAAGACTTAAATCACGCATTTCGTTTTTGTGATGTGAAGTGAGACACACAAAAATGCTAGAAAACCAGACTCCTTCTAAATTTTTAGCAAATTCTATTACAAAATTCCGAATAAAGATATCTGAAACAGTTGAATATATACGGTTGTTTTTCGATATTTAGAATAGTGATTTCGGAAAAGGGGTAGAGGTTTGCAATTTGCGAGCCTAATTTAATTTAATGAATTAAAAAAATTCTCATTCGTCTAAGTCAGTGGGATACAATACTACAAGAATGATGTCAATTTGGAGATATGGCATAAACTTAGCTTTTTTAATACAAACCGTAGTTGTATGTGGCTTCAAAGCGTCGGTTTTCCTCCTGGATTGGAGGAACCGGACCAGTTTCATGCCCTCTTCGATCTCTTGATCTTCTATATTACTTTTCTATATGTATAGGGAACAATTACAAACAATCGTTTTTTATATTGATAACAAACTGCCCCTTAGATATCCCGACAACATAAACTTCTGCCTTAAWTCGGTAATGCTGTTTGGCCTAGTTTTATAAACATCTCAAAGAAAAAAATCAAGAAAATTCAAGTCTGGTGATCGAGCTGGGCGTGCTACAACTCCCCGTGTCTCATAATTACATTTAAATGATCCCCGATCGGCACAGTATTGTGTGTGACCCTGTAGGGTTCCATAATCGATCACCACACGTTGATTGAAAGCTTCTCGTGGCCTCTTTTTCTTTTTAAATATTCCAGTATTAGAAAATTTTGATTCCTTCCTCCAAATGATTTTATTTACGAAATTGTCGTTCCCGTTTGTCATATCTGCATGTAGCGTTTGACTTTTTTTAATTCGCTAAACTTTTATTTTGTAACATGTGGGCTATCTAGCGAGCGGAAAATTAAATGAACATCTACATGTTGCAAAACTCGTTGGCGCATTTTTCTCATTGTCGACTATCAAATTTTCGGTTCCGAGATTTACGACGCTACCGTTCTGCCTATAAATCTTCTGACATGTTCAGCGGAAAGTAATTCTTAAAACACAAAAGTGATTTTAAGAGAATCGTGATAACTCAAAACTATTGCAGATATTTTATATTTGAAAACGTATTATTGTTGCAGCTGTTTATGTAACGAAATTATCCACGCATAGATATAATAAATATATAAAATATATATAAATATAATAAAATTAACTTTTATATTAGATTTCCCTTCTGTTTTTCGTAAAGGAATGTTAGATAGGGAAACGCCGTGATGAAAAAAATCATGCAGTATGCTACAATTGGAAGAATGTAATGGAAATTCGGTGCGTCGGAGGAGGGGTGGCGTACAAAATGTATAGACTTAATAATTCCTTTATTATTTGCGTACAATAACGTAAAGCATGATATAAATTAATTCATCAGCTAAACAGTATGCAAAAATACATATTGTTACATTAAGCCTAAGTAAATGACTAGTACACAGTTTTGAATATTCTATCTAGCCTTTGGTCTCTTCTTCTGTTAAGACAGTGCTTTTCTTTGATGTGGTGCTGACTGCTTCTGTTGTTTCTCCCAGATTAGGTGGCCGTCTTCTTCTAGATGTATTTGATAATACACTAGACTGCGTTGCTTTGCTTTCTGAAAGTAATGTAAAATGTATAATAAGTTATTTGTTACAAACTGGTTTAAATAGTTACGAAAAATTATGTAGGTGACGCTCTGAATTTCAACAAACTTTTCCAAAACTCACATACCTATGCATTGACGATTTGTTCCCGCTTATGATTTCAGTTGTTAGTAAAATTAATATTGAGCAAGGTAAGCGCTGTAATCATAATTACACCCAACTAGCTTTCAAAGTAAGCTAGAAGAAAGAGCTGTCGAATATTAAAAGTTGCCAATCTAGCATCGAAAAAAGAACTAAGAACTAAATAAATAAAAAAAATACATTACTTAAAAAATTGCCTATAAATTTAAACAACTTTAGTAATCGTTTGATCAACCTATTGATTGAAATTGGATGTACTATGTTTCGGATACCAGTTGTAATGCTACAATTATATAAGGGATGATTCACCCTATCGCTTAGAGATATTTTTTGGGGTAAAAATTATTAGAGAAATTCACAAAAAAATATTAAATAACCAGATTTTCCGCAATGGTGACATATTTGTTATCACGTTGCAAATAAACGCAAATAAGTAATTCAAAAATTCGCCGATACAAAGTGGGTGGAAGATAGAATTTTTAGAATCCCCATGCAATTACCTAAAAGTTTTGTTTCAAAGTTCTTTATTCATCAGTTGCCAAATCTCTTAAACGACCCAATCATATTTAACGAAGTTGTACTAATTTAATAGGAATTTTCAACAAAACTGTTGAAAAATTAATTCCTTTACGTAGAAAGAAAAGGTGCTATTTAAAAAAATAGCACGCTTTCCTCGATTACTGAAAAAATAAATAGGACGACTTCATTTTTTCGTTTGTTTCGTAGGCTATTATGTAACAAAAACAGTGGTAAAAACCTGAGGCAGATAGCATTCGTTATTTACAGGTACTGTCAAAATGGTACACATAACACACTTCACATGAAAAAGTAACTTTCTGATGGATTTTTGGAAGAAATTCAGTAGGACGATAACTTTACTTAACTACTTTAGCTAACTACTTAATATGTTGTGGTCTGAGTATGGCGTTCTCTCCGTACAGGTGACGCATTTTTCAGACAACTGGGTAATTTGAATATACGCTAATAGTCTACAGTAGCTGCTATTTTTATGTAATTCATAGAATTTTGGCTTAAATGGGAAAGTTCCTTGACTTTTCGAAAAGTGGTTATGAAAAAAAATTTGCTAGAATTTTGCTGTTCTTAATGGAAATACCCTATTCTGAATAGTGCATTGAATAGAATACGTCGAATCATTTGTTTCTTAGATATTTCACGTGGAATAACTACTTTTCACGCAGTAGTATAAAATAGCTAATTTATTTAAGAATTCTTAATGGAGTAGTTTCATTTAATATACCAAAGTTGTAGTAAAGATCTCTAACATCAGTTGAGGTCTGACTGTTTTTTATTTACCATCTCGAAGTTTTTAACGAATATGTCCATTTAATTAACTATTCCAGGACTTCAGATAAAAAAGTTAGCTATTCTAGACTGTTTTGTTAATATATAGGAAAGATAATTATTGCCTGGAATCATTTATAAATGAGCATATGTGATATTCGATTGGGTTTTGTTAATAGCAGTTATTCAACACCAAATATCTCAAAAACAAATAACTGTTGGGTAGTGGTACCTTACAGCTTTGTTCTTTAGTTCAATGTGTTCTACCCAATGCCCTATTTAAAGGGGGTCGTTTCATTTAAAATAATTAAACTGTAGTAAAAATCTCAATCAGTTGATGCTCGATTGTTTTTTTATCGCCACTAGATTATTATCTTTGAATTTTGAAATTTTCCATTTAATTTACCATTCTACAACCTTAAATAAAGAAATAAATACCGTAAACACCCTACATACTAGAGAATACTACAAAGAACTAGGCAAAACCAACCGAGCCAGCAGAATGTTCTCGATCGTCAGCCATATAAGTATTGTAAAAGAAGAGTTTTTTTAAAGCGTTCCAAGTTAGACTGGAAATAAAAATGAGACGAAAATGCTAGCTTCAGGATTGGTTACAATATGGAATATATTTGGTTGGGGACCATAAAAAGATATGAAATATTTTTTTTTATTTTTGACGAATCATTTACATTTTTACTCTTCATTGGTTTAGAGAATTCTGGCAAAACTGCAATTCTCTTACCTGTCAAAGCGGCTGTTTCTAATCGTCGTAACTGCTTGCGTGCACAGTGTAGTGACGTCAGTGCTTTCCTGAAGTTTTGGCCACTTATGCAATATAAGAAGAAGTTTATTCCAAAACTCATGTAGAACAGCTGCTGACAATACAGTTGTATTGGAATTAGTATTTCTGGGTTGATGTCCCGTACGATTTCGAGCTGAAAGCAAAGTATAAATTAGGTTAAAATTTTTAAGAATTATGCGGTTAACAAATTGGTGATATATAATTTCACTAAAACAACTTTCATGGATGGATGAGCAATCCAACACGCTATTCCGGTTAATAAGGATATCTAATTAATATAGTAAATGTAATGTCATTCAAACGAAAAACATGAAATGTATCAGTTTGAATCTGAGGTTTTGTTTGTGTTGATATAGTTTTTTCTTCAGTGCCATCACGAAACCTTTGATTTTCCTTCAGCATAGTAGTGATTTCATCCGTTTTCATTCTTATTTTTATTTCGTTCTAATTACTACTGTGGTGTATCGAGACTGAAGAGGTGCAATCTGGTTGCCTTGAAYTAATTCAGCTAATATTCATTTGAACAAGAACATTTTTGTATAATGACATTACGTAGCAAATATGCATGAGCAATAATTTTTGATGTTAAAATAATTGCCTCAAACAAAGACTCCAAATAATTTTTACCCAGGGCAGAACCGCCATAATTATCTGAGAAATGACTACAAAGAAATTGTTAAATTCAAAAAGTATAGTTGGTTATCCATAATACTACAAAATTACTTGAAAGGTAATAAAGCGCTATCTTCTAACAGGAAATATTTGTCCTTCGGTATTACCCAATATTACCGCAGTACACGTTTTTCCTACCCATGCTTAAATAGAAAATATATAGTGTACTATATACCAAACATTCTTGATACAATGAAATATCAAGCGTAATATAAATACGGAGTATTTAGTCTTAAATGCTACTTGTTGGTTATCAGTTATTTTCCCCTTTCGTAAAGCAAAAATGTAGTAAACTATAGGTTGTTTTCAAGTGCTATATGAAATTTATTGCTTTAAAGGTAAATTATCTAAAAATATCTGCTAGTGAATTTATAAACCTGAAGAAGCATGTTTTAGCCGTGACATATATTAGGTGTTACCGAAAAGTTACATATACATTTTCCTGTGCATTTATTTACGTTGCCAAGTGAGAAGCGATCATCTGCAAGTTAATAAAMTTACTGGATACACAATCTGAGAACTTCACTATGAAGAGCTCTTTTGCTGTAAAGTWTTATATAGATATTTAGGTTGTAATGTAGTTTACTTTTTAATGCCCCCCCCCTCAGTAACTAAAAGGACAAAATATCTACTTTCCACTTCATAATACAACCTGCAATATCAATATAACACCACGTATTTTTGGTGGAGGCGCTCTGTCTTAATATTATCAAAAATAATCACAAGGGTTTGTTAGGTTGAGGTTCAGTTCTTGTTCATGACAGCAGCTCATGCTTCAGATGTGATTGAATTGTCCATAAGTAAGTAGAAAACGCCACATTTATCAACTTGGTGTCAATGAAGCTAGTGATGCAGAAAGGAAAGGGAACGACGTGATCGACATTTTTAGATACGTCGCTCTGAAAGTATATAAGCTTGATGTACTTTGCGATCACGAGAGGAGGATATATTGGGGATGCTGTTTAGATGGATATATGAGATTTTTGCAGATGTAAGAGAATTCTATGATGATATCAAACTGTACCATTTGTGATGTGTGGATATAATAGCACTGTAATCATTCACAGTAAAAAATAGCTTTGAATCACCTGCAGTCCTTAGACTACTAGATTTTTCGTTTAAAATATCTTCACGAAATTTCACTAATTTTCAAATAGATTTAAAAATTAGTCTTTTATAAGGTTTGCCCGCCAAGCAGAGACTAGAAGACAACTCGCGTTGAGACAAGGGGTGTGACGTAAGTGCCCATAAGGTGTGATAAATTATTCGACCTAGTAACATAAATGTATTTATTTTTAAGATATTATAACATAACATATATAATGCCTTAAAAATAAATAACTTTGTTTCTAGCACGGATTACTTATGACATCTTATGGGCCTCTACTAGCCTTTTCGCGCGGGGTTGTTTTCTAGCAGGTGCTTGACACGCAAGCTTTATAATAAAATAATTTAAAATCTACTTGAACTTTTTCAGTTTCATTTGCGCCGGTACGTTTCTACAACCAATACGGGTACATCCGTAACAAAATTAAAATTTCGTTAACATTTCTATACTTAAACAATGTTAAAACAAATATTTATGTTTTTGTAATCTCATTGCTATATTTAATTTCTTTTTTTTTCCGTAAAACTCTTCAGTGATTGTGTTGGTGGTACTTTAGCGATAATATTTCTAAAAAATTTGGTTATTATAACCTCTTTGATGTTAGGTTTCTAATTTTGTTTTTAATAATGTTGGTTTATTGGTTATTAGTCAGATAGGTCTTAACTAAATGCTGGCAAACACGCTTACACAAAATAATTACATGCTATACTCATATACCTAATTCGAAATATTGAATAAAATATAAATAACTTTAACACAAAGGTTGAAGAATACCTGTCATTACAAGTTTAGAGGGGGCCATAAACCAAACTGAAGCACCTAGTATAGTGTAGCAAAATGTAATATGCACGTTAATGTATATTGTCCTACAAATATCTGATCCCTGAGTCTTTCGACCTGAATTTTTAATGCAGCAATCTTCCACATTCTGCTGGAATGGAAACAGGCCCATAATATATTGTACATATCTCTGAAGGATTATTCTTTTTCTTTGTCGTTTCCTTTCTATTTAGATTGTCGTAGCAAAGTTTATTGTTTTGCGCATTTGTTCTTTAATATAAGAGTTCTCGTTTCCATCATAAATACCATTTTAATAAAGTCCTTTGTAAGGCTTTGTGAGTTACTCCAATTTCAATCTGTTTAACGAGATTATGTTTTCGTTTCTTTATATAGTAATAAAACTAATTAATCTCTCTGATTAGTTTCTGTGGTTTTATTTGTGCCCCAAATTATATACAGGTTATATTAGCGTTAACAGTAAATTTACTTCTTAATGACAAGAGTTACAGTAATGTACTAAACCTTTTCAAATAATAATCTAATTGATTTCAAATTGCGTCAGGTAGAGGACAATGTTTTACTTTAGTGGCTAATTAATAAATGCGATCAATTAACATTTGGAAAGTACTGAGCGTGTCAATTCATTTGAAAACCCCTGATAGGCTTACTGAGGAATTTTTATGGGCGTGATATTTATTATGTTAATACAAAGCATTTATTTTGAGTGGATGATTATTATATTACAATCCTTAAACTTCAAATAACACGTCCACCAGGTTATTTTATGTCCATAGGTTTGTAATATTAATACAGATATAGCGAAATCTGAGCAGTGAACTTCAAAAATATATCTGACACAAGTTGTGTTTTAAATTAAGATAAGAGATGTTTATTGATGTAACAGATTTTATTTTTCCCTTAAAATAAGTTCTTTACTTTCTTTAACGTACTGCAATTTTAAAGGGCTACAAAAACGAAATGATCGTGGTGTGTTATTATTCCACAATATTGTATTTGTATTGGTTACAACTAATCATAGAGGGATAGATGTAGTTGCAAATAAATTAGAATCCTCTGAATCATTATCGTTACACGTAAACTGGTTGTGGTCCTATGTGTTATTTGGAGGATACACAATTAATTATCTTAAGGGCGGCAAAAAGCACCCCAAGGCCTAGAGTGCAAGAAAACTTGATTGCTGTCTTTGATAGTTTATATTTTAACTGTCAATGTGCAAAAGCTGGTTTTCTTACCTCCTGTGTGGAAATTAAAACAGACTTCCTTTTATTATTAAAGCAAAGATTTTGGCGACCCACCGCAAATTCTGGTATCTTCTTAAAAGTCTGCAGCTAACGATTACCGCTCACAATGGTTTACAAGTATTACCTGAAGCTGTCGTAAATAACAGAAATTTAATTTTGAGTCTGTCGGTGGTATAATAATAGTTACACCTTTCTATTTGAAAAAATGAAGTTGTAAGTATTTAAAGATTGTTATATTTAAACGCTTATAAAACAACCCAGCAGCTTTAAAATAATTTAAGCTATAGCTAATAATTATAATGAAATTTGATGTAGAATTTTTATAATATGACTTTATTTTAGTACTGGTTCTTGTTAAACCTATCCATAGAGATAATAATTCATTTTATATTGCGCATTTATGTATTTTAAACTTTTTCTTTTATCTATGTTAATTATTCCCACATTGTTTTAAATTTAGTATTGTGTCATTGTATATTTTTCCACTATGGACCGCCCAGGTCCGTTGGAAATAAACTTTATTATTAAAAATATATATAAAAAATAAAAACAAAAATTGAAACTAAACAAATTAATAAAGGTAAAACTTTTATGGCCTTACGCTCACGAAAAAGGGGTAATTGTAGCTTTTGTGGTTTTAGGTGTAGATAATTCTTAAGAGTTAAGAATCGTTAAAAGTATTTTCAAAGAGATGCCAATGGGGCCTAAACTGTTCTTATTAGACCCTTAATGGTCTTAATAATGTAACCTTTACATTSGATAAGAAATAAAAAAATGTATTAGTATATAGTCTTCTATTAAAATAATTACTTTAGTGTTAACTCACGGTGTAATCGTACAACTTGTCCCACAATTGAATGTCAGTGTTCAAATTATCACAGCTCAGAATTCCATTTATGTATTTGTATCTTATGGTATGTTTTCAGTCCATATTTGTACGTCGTAATAACTTGTAATCTTTGTTTTGATGTACTATAGCATTAGAGAGGTATTATTTGTAACAGAAATTCTGAAAAAAGTTTCTTTTTCTTTCAAAACGGAAAGCTTAAAAACTGCTCAAAAACCATTATTAGTGGATAATTTGTTCGAAAAATTTCAATTCACTTTTACCTCCTACCACTTAGATATTTTTTAAACAAGTTATTTTGGCACTTTAAAGTGTTAGATTCGGTAATTGAAGGAGACGAAATGGAATTATAAGTTACAGGTTCTTACCACTATAAGATCAGCGATGATTCTGACAACATAACTGGGCAAGTGAAGACACAAGCATACTGTTGAAACCACTAAAAGCATCTTTGTGATTTTGTTCTGTGTTGTTGCGTTCTTTCTTTGTCGACTAGATCTTGGGAACTGGATCCTTCTCATCTGAAGCAAAGCTGCTGGAGTCCTGTGTGTTAATCTGCTTCTTACACTGGACAGCTTCCATATAGTGCGGCTTATACAAATGTTCAGAACTGTTATAACCACCACGGGAGCAATAAAGGTAATAAAAGTGTCGATGTAATTGAAGAGGTTCAGGAACTGTTGCCATTGACTGTCGAAAGTGCACATGGTACAGTTATTCATCGTCGGCCTTACTGTGGCCAAAACCGTATGGGGAAAATATAAAATCATTGATAGTGCCACCAGTACCACCACGGTATTCTTTGCTCTGGATACTGTGCACACGGATTGTCGGAGCAGTGGATACCTAACTGCTACAAAACGCTCCACAGTGAACGCAAATACCAGCCAAACGCTCAAAAAGCTGCACGTTCCACTTAGGTAGGTGATGACCTGACACATACCCGGTTTATTGTAAAAGTCCACTTCGATCATGGGCAACCACACAAATAACACCGAGAGCAAAAACAGGTTGTCACTGATCGCTAGGGCTGCGAGATAGTAAGAGGATGAAGATTTTCGCAGCTTCGTGGCGAAGAACACGTAAACTGACACCCCATTTCCAACGAACCCCAAAATGACGATCACTGGGGTGCAGTAAAAAATGAACTTCTGAGATGCATCTGAAGGATCGTAAAGCGTACAATTGGATTCTCCGCTCATGTTTTACGAAATCGACACCGTGCTTTGCATCCCGACTTTCAGGCGGCTGCTGAAACGCTAACTGTTTTTTTTGCACCGGAGCCGCCGATTCCTCTCAGTTTACTGCCGGCGCTTTTATACATTACTACCTGTGGAGCTAACGCATGCCAACTGTTGCTCGCCCCCTTTTTAAGGGGTTGGTTGATACCACGTGCTCTGTGCGATACGTTCGTGTGTTAACTTTGTGTGGAAAACAAGCAAAATTGGGCAGGTGGCATATAAATGTTGCTTATGTGTACGTTTAACGGGGTATTTTTAGAAAGGATTGTTGCCAGACAGCAAGGAAATAAACAGGTAGTCGATTGTTTGTTTGATTAGTAAACGTGATTGTTATTATGTTGCGGCGCGCTTTCATTTCAACGCCTGTGTGTAAACTTGCGGAATTGTATTAATCCGTGACGTTTTCTCTACGTTTACTTTTCAAGGCGATTAAACATATATAATACAGGGTATCTTGTAAAGTATGGACTGACTGTAAACCAAACAGAAATGTACTGAATTAAAATCAAACTATGACTGGACATTAAATTATTAGGATAAACAAGCAACTATTCGAGCTCATCACTCACCAGTTTCTATCTTCAGAATTGCCCTTAAAAATCTGGCCTGGGCGTGCAACACCTGTCATAATTAAAAACATGGATAAGTGTCCAGCCCAACATGTCAACCTAAGTTAGCCCCCATTATTATATCTTAATAAAATCTACCTATCTAGTCCTTCTAAATAATCAAGTCATAACTTAGACTTCAAAAACTAAGAACTGACTAATCTCTGTCTCCTTCATAGCAAATCATTTACTACACACATCATTCTGCAAATGTACAGTCTTGCCTCCGTCCACACCCCTGGTGGCACGGTCCAGAGGAATCAGCCGACCGGGCCAGCATCCAATCCAGGCATGCTCCCGCATACTGATAACCTGGAGGTCCAAACAAAACCGCCTTCAGACAAATCCATGTCCACATGTGCGCACGGACCAAGGACCCACCCGTCCTTGCCGCCCCCCCGACCAAACAGTACCAACACCACTGTMACCAGAMATTCACCTGTCCACCTAATCAAAMCTCACGTGGCAGATAATTAATTATTACCTCTAACTTTTTGTGTATTACCCTGTATTTTAGCTTCAATCTATCAGTTATCCACCATATCTATTAAAATATCATGCTGATCATAAATATCCTGCCTACGACACTGATATCTACCTGTGCGCATCATTAGCTACCTGCCTAAGCCTTTCCCCATAAAACAATTATGAACTAAGACACTTAGTGAGCGTACTCACCCTGATTTCTTGATTACTCCCTGTACACACAAAACACACTTCACTGCTTAAAATCCACAGCTAAACTGAATAACCTAATATTCTAAAACTTCGCTATTGGTTTTGACTAGCTATGTGTTAGAACTACGTAAGAGCGCCCCTTTGTCCCTCTACGCATAAGTGGTCCAACACACCCCTCATGACCATAATCGTAAATCAGATACTATCAGAACTCAACCTCGAGCAGCGAAAACAAACATTAACACGTGTGGTTTTAAACTCGCATCGTTTTGGATGCCTAATTTTTAAAGAACTAAAAGAAATTAAATGAAACTCACATTACACAGGGGTAGATTGTTTGGGTTAATATATCATCCCCTTAGTGCTACAACTGGGTAACTCAAAAATGTTGATTTTTCAAGAGAGCAATTTTAAAGTTGCTGTTTAAAAAAGTGGTATATTAGAGCAAATATTATTTGTTTTCAGCATACATTGCAGATGATTTTCCTAATATAAGATTTTTTGCTTTTAAAAGTCCAAAATTTAGTTTTTAAAAAAGAAGATATCTAGATAGTATCAAGGGTGATACTGTGTGTAGGTAGATATACTCCGGTGGATTTAAATTAAGTAAAGGTACGTTGCCAGACTACTTACAAAGACGATTAAACACTAGATCCGATGTACACTCCCATAATGTTCGTAATAAGCTGCATTACAGTATAGAATTTTCACGGAACACGTAAGTGCAGAAACAACTATTTAGTGATGTTTATGATTGTACAATAGTCTTCGGGGGTATATAAAAGAAAAATTAACCGTACGTTCTTTTACTTTTAGTGTTAAATAAATGTATTTGACAAAAAATGTACTTACTGTATAGATAATGTGTAATTACTATTAGACTGTCTACTGTACTACCAAGTTTTTGCTAAATAAATGCATACTTACTTACTTATTATATTATAAATTAACGAATACGTTATGATTTAGGTATTTTTGTTATTAAATTAGAATCCTCTTTTCATTTACGCCCTTACTCAACCGGGTATATTTCGTCAACATCTTTTAACAGCAGGAATAGGCTATAACGATGTATTTCGGGATTTAATGGCCGTTATGATTCTCATCGACCTTTCGCATACTGCCTCTGACAACTAACAAATATGGAATGTGGCATCTTTTCGTGCAGGTTCCAATACCATAACAGTTTTGTTGTTACACTTGTTGATACATACTATTTGTTCCAGAAATACAAAAAATTTTTGCGATGATAGTAAGCCTTCCAACTTGTAATACAGGTGGTCAAGAAATAATGTTGCCTAATAATAGTTATTCATTTTTCATGCATTTGCGAACATTTCGTTGCTACGTTCAAATTTGAGTATTCCTCCATATTTTCAGAAATCCTTATTTATTGTGAATTAAATTTGACATGGTGTCTGTATTCAAATTTGTTTTTAAATATTTCTTTGACACTCCTCCGCTGTTCTCAGTTTGTCTTGCTGTTCTAAAAGCATCTCCTAAAAAATCTGATGTTATTACAACATATTTATGATTTTAGATCAATGAACACTACCTTTTCCTCACTAACAGAGTTGGGGGTCATCGTCCGTATGTACACGCCGTTTACAGTGTAGTAAAAAATATCAGTATGATTTTGATATACTACGAAATAGATACTAACTACCCTGAGGCATCATTGAAAAGAAAATCAGGTTGATTATTGCCTTCAATCGGTTTTACTACCGCATTTTTCCAAAAAGAAACTTAATTTAAGTATTTATGCCCTTGGTCACAGCACGAGATAGAATTAGCCTCGATACTGTTCCCGACTAACAGATTTAGGGTAATGCACAACTAATTGGACAGCGAAACGGCATTATGGGTCGCAACCCAGCGGGAAGACTATTTAGGGTATGCCATGCCCTATTTGAAATTACCGTTCCTTTTAGATACTTTTGATTATTTTACTATATTTGCTACGCATTCAGCAAATAAATCAAGAGTGAAATCAATATTAGCTCACATCGGATATTTTTATTGGGGTTTGTTCAAATCGAGAAAAAAATAAAGCGATATCAATAAATCAATTGAACGATTGTTTAATTTAGTCCGTAGTGAAACTATAGGTGTGGACTTGAACGATTGTGTGGATAGTAATATGATACTAATTAGTTTACCACTAAAGCTGTTGACTTAAAGCTAAATGACATGTTAACACCTAATATTCCATTACCACAACGTAATCAAGCCAGGTGAAGTAGTTCATATGAACTTCGAAGCAAATTTCAAGAAATTCAACAATCGGGTTTAAAAGTGATATGCCTCTTAAGTTCTAATCCACTATTTAAAAATATCTTGTGCGTAATCTTTTAACAGATAAGTTTGATTGCTCAGAACGTTATTTCGTCGCTGCTTCTGCAATATCGATTATGTGAAAAATATGTAGTTTTTCGCGAATCCAATAAAACATGTTTTAAATTAATGAACAATATCTTATAAGATGCATGTCTATGCTGTGCTGTCTACACCTCAAACAACTGCAGATAGTACTATTTCGCTGTCATTACAGCTCATCAGTGCAGTTTAGGTCTAGTGTAGACAGCACGGCATAGAACTGGTTTTGCTTTTTATTGAATTCCATAATTTTTGCTGCAGTCAATTGAATCGACTTCGGTATTATTAAAACAATTATTGTGGTGTAATAAAACATTAAAACCTTTATAATTATAAAAAATTTGTTAAACAGATTTACAAATTGTGCTCGTCACTTACATGTCTGCGTAAAAATTAAATATTTTTATAAAATGAAGTTGAAGGTAAAATATAGTGGTAACTTTTCATTGCAATGACACAAACTTTCTTTTGATGCAGCTGAAGGAGATAAGGGCAGAAGTACCTTGGATACACTTCTGGCAACTACATACTGCAGGTCACAGATGCACTTGTCCAGCCAGCTCGCACAGTTGCACCCAGAACTGACGATGCCTATGTTTTCCGGTAAGTTCATGTTACGTTAGTATGTACCAGCTTCATGGAACTCGCCACCGGGAAGTGCAATAAGTATTGATGATGACATGTTGTTTTCCGGGCTGGTTCCCACGTTGGTTATTAGACCTTGACGTTTCGACACTCATGTCGGTGTCTTCCTCAGAAGTAGCTCTTCAAACCAAAGTATTGATGAAGTTGACAGCAAGGGTTGTTTACGTTTCTGCACCTTTTGGGCATAACCATTGCAAATGTGCAGAAATGTAAACGTCACAAATAACCCTTGCTGTGAACCCCAACAATATTTACTGAACTTCCCGGTAGAGAGGCTTAAACAAAGCATTCGATACGATTATTTCCTTCATATGTCAAATAAAACTTTTGCCAAAACACATTCCTAGCTACGATCGAAAATAACCAGTCCGACACTGATATCGGCAACTATTGCAAGTCGAATATCAGAATCGACTATTTTAATAGATACTTCAAATCTGCTAGACTATTATGTTAAATAAATAAAAATTTCAAAGACAAAAAGGTCCAGTCGATTCGGTAACGTTTGTCATATAACGTCATAACAAACACATCTCGATTTTGCTAAATTAGCGACTATCTATTTGTCTCAATTGAATTTATAAACAGGCATGCACAAGAACCTTAGGTATTTGTAGAAATAAAAATTTTACAACAGCTATTATTTAAATAATATTCCTTAAAATTGCATAAAATCATTTTACTGAACTTGCCTACAATTTAATAATAATGAAATCAGTTTGTTTACAAAACTCTGCACTAAAAGTCGCCCGGGATATAAGTTCTGCGCGCACTAAACAAAAGTATTGCTTGTATCTCATACACTACAGTTTTTCTTCTTTTAAGTGCATAAAAGCATTCGCCAGGAGCAGCATTACTTACTTTATGATTCCTTCAACATTTATTGTATGTAATAATTTTTCTTCTTGAATAAATAAGCACAACGATTACTTCTACTCTATTTATAAGCATACGGAGTCAAAAGTGCCGCTACTACCAAAGCTAACAGAACAAGCTTAAAAAACGTAGAAAGAAATATCGTCCAATTGTTAGCCAAAACTGTCAAAGAATTTTGTAATACTCGTTAATCAGCTGAAGCAGTTCGGAGATTTGGTTAAGATAATTTTTACTTGCACAAAATTATGAGGTGGTGCTAAATCGTGTTGGAACAACTCCATAATTCAGCTCACCTTCAAGTTTAAATATTAACGTACTATCGGAAGAAAAGCGATCGACACAGAGATAAAATAATGACTATCAACAGAAATTACCTAACTTCCATAGATTACTTAAAATTAAATCTTCAAAATAACTTGCCAGAAGTTGGATCGTAATTATAAGCCACGTAGTCCGAAGATATTATAATAATTAAACACTTTGAAAKATTCGTCATCTACACTTCTCGCTCGCAAAGCTGAAAGATGGAAAACAACGCCTCTCCTTCCCAAGTATTCTTACTCCTCGATCATTATGTTTAAAGTAGTTTTACGACAACCGAAATTAGGGTTAAAGGTGATGGGGGCTAATAGTGTTTTAGACTGCATGCCTCATATAATCGCAATCGAACTTTTAATCGTTTAATTATTTTTCGGCGTGCAGTCCTCGATATCATTATAATTGAAGACTCTGTAGCAGCTGAAAGAAACGGTTGGCATAAAACAAAGCAATAGAAGAAATAGATTATTCTTCCCAACGGGTCTGTATAGACTCCGAAAATGACAAAATAAAAATTAGTATAAAACCCTTAGTATGAAGCTCATCCATACCATACATCCATGTTAAAGTTAACAGGCCCACAAATTGGGCAAATTTCATCATCCTGAGAAATTTCTTGCCCTTCTCAACTGGAGGCTCTATAGACATATTTAATGAGTTGAAAACATATCCCAAAAATTTTGTACTTGGTACACAAGTTTCCATATTTATTATAAAGCCCAAGGATTCTAGTAGAGAGAATGATAATTGAATGTACTGAACGCATTCTTCAAAAGAACTGCTTATAATGAAAAAAATGTCTAAGTAGTTAACTAGTACCTACATATTTAGAGCGTAAGTACTGACAGATCGCTGTTCTAGCGACGTCCATGGGAGGCTTTAAAAACGCACTTAAGTGTTTCAAGTCTAGAATAAACCGTTTCCTTCCATTTGGCTTTGGAGCCAGAAAAATTCTTAACAGAAATTGGTCTGGAACTTCTTTACACATTTCAATTGCACCGATATTTAGTAGATCGTTAATTTCTGCAGATAACTCAAGTCCTTCCGTTTGGCTAAGTTCCTCAGCAAGATGAGAATCAATATGAATCGATAGGAAATTGTATAAAGGGAAAGGAACACCATCTTACCCAAGTTAAAATAAAATTTTTGTTGACGAGCATTGTTCCAACTTATCTATAAGGCCCAGTTGCACAAAGCGTAGTTAAGAATGATCAGAATCCATAAACCTAGAATAGAATACCGAATTTAACGTCTCTGGACCAGTATGTTTTCATGAATGGGTACTGAATACTATTTTTTGTTCGAGTTAATTATATAAGTAGATAAAATAAGGGCATTTGTTGGTATTCAGTGTCTCATTGTGAATTAATTAAAAGAAGTTTAATAAAAGCGGGACAATTCCACTTTATTGCCCTGCTTGTTTACCGTTGTGGCTTAGCCTATTTTGAAACTTTGAAATTGAAAATATGGGTATTGAATACGTGTTTATTGTTAACCTTTATTCTGAATACAGGTATAATACCGGCAACCGAATAATACAAGCAAACTCCACAACGTGCTTATTATTTTCAGAAATTACGCACCGGTTTCAAACTGCACGACCTGATGTCAGGCAACTGCTCCTGCAGTATCTGTTGCCATGGCTACACAACATGGAGCTTGTGGATCCAAACGTTCCACCGCCGAATCCTTTGTTCTACCAGGTTAGTCATGAAAAAGTTCAGTTTTTTCACTGGATTTCACTGGCTGGTTGACGGACGCCCTAGAAGGTTATTTGTAGTGAACCTCTTTAAGGCTTTTAACCATCTATAAACTTCTGAGTATAGAGTCCTCGTAAGCCTCGCGAATCATTTTCGAAGTCTCGTCAAGAGTTTTTTTTTTCAGTTTAGCACAAAACTTAATCGCATAACGTCGCTCTATCGTCGATTCCATTTTTTCGTGACACGGTCGGCGCGCAGAGGTTCCCAATAACCGACATCCTGTCGCTTCCACAGCTTGGTGAGCATTGAGGAAGAGAGATTGAGATTGAGAACGGTTTCCCCTTTTGCCGCAAAGCGATCCCACTCCGACCAATACGAGCGGCGCGAGAAATTTAATTGCATTATTTTTGGAATGCGCCTTGTAAAATAGCCTACAAATTGAATTTTTTAGACGATTATTAAAGATAAAAAAGTGTATTAAGACGATTAAAGTTTTGGCATCAGCTTTACTGATAAATTATCTACATTTACCTTCGACAAGCTTAGCGATTTTTTGCTTTTGACTTTTAGATTTGCGTTTTAAGAAACCTGACCTGACCTGACCTGACAGTTTAATCTTTACTACACCTTAACTGGAATACTTTGTCCAGAAAGCCAAACTGCTGTTGAAATATTTTATTTCGGAACTGTGTTGCTGTGTAATAAAGATTCGCGAGCGGCATCCGCCAACTTCTTGGCATCATCGGGGACGTTTTCTTTTTCAGCTATGAAATCCATTGCATAAATCTGTAAAAAGCACTTTTAATCACAATTATATCGAATTAAAACGTTTTACAGTTTTATGCCAATGAAATGGGACGACCTGGTGGCCGACGAGAGGGTTGGGGTTCAGCGGAAGCAACAGAAATGGTACTGAACAACATTTTCTACATTACAGCTAAGGTATGTTTATTAAAACCACGATTTTTTTGCGTTTACTGAACGTAAAACAGTTTAAACTGAGGAAATGTAGGGATGCGTAATTAAACATTTGGCGTTAACGCCAACAGCCGTCATTTTTAACGATGTCATACAAAACGTGTCAAGTACAATAGATTTTGCCTGGTATTCTGCAATATTAAAAAACAGTATTACGGATAAATAAATATAAAGGTACTTACAGAAAAAGTTTAGCAAATAGCGCAACACTTAAATTGCTTTTACCCTTTCCTGAAACTTCAAAGGAATATTTGCCGTTGCATCTAGTGAAGTTTTTGATGCAGTTTATTTGAAAACTTGTAAGTTCTCTCGACGAACCATTAATTGAGAACCTGGTATACGCTTAACCACGTTATGTTATATATTTTATATTATGCGCATCTCTTTGATGTAGAATACCAATATAAAATGTTAATTTTAACAGGAGCGCGAATTATGCGGGGATATGAACATTCTCGTCGCGTTTTCTGTATTATATAATAAATAATAATAATAAATAGGGAAAATTTCTATTCTTCATAATCATTCATTCTGTTGTCAGTCTAATTGCAATGGTAAAAAATAAAAGCAGTTAATAGACACATTCTCGAAATATCAGCAAAAAAGCTCAACAAAATTTGATATTTTTTGCAGTTGTATTTTGGATAACCCTGTAGGATATGCCAAATGAATATAAAAGCAAAATAAAAAAATATATTATTTCATTTAATTTTACATTTTAAATGTTAATGCAATAAAAAATAATATCTTTTATTTTATTGAGAGGCATATAATTTTGCCACATACCTGAATCTGTTGTCAGTCTGACGATATTCCAATGGGTGGTGTTTTGACAAATGGTATTTCATATGATATTTCAGATTGCTGGCAGATTTCAGGACGGCACTTTCAATTTTCACATTGGCATTCGATTTTTATTCAAAATTTTTCCACACCCGGCAAACGGCACAACACAAATAAAATTTTCGGGTTCGGACTTCCAGAAACAAGTAGTGCATTCAACAATATCGAGAATTTTCAAGCAAGACAGTACGAACCACGACACGACGGAGAGAAATGAACAGCCGATAGACCGATATACCGTTGTTGAAATATCGGTATCGGCCAAAATTTCTGTATCGGTCGATCCCTAATTATTAGACATCATAGACTAATCTTGAAGGCTTTTGCGGCCAGGTGATGAACTGTTGTCCTGATTCGGGTCTAAAGGCCAACCGACGACGGCCTTTTGGGCCCGAACCAGGACAACAGTTAATCTTGACGAGTTCAGTACCGCTTGAACTTTTTCTGTAGATGATAAAAATGCACCAATTTATTTTGGGCACCCCAAATATTAGATTTTCTTTGCTTCATTTAAATGTTAGTCTTATATTTATAAACATCTTGAAAACCGTCTCAAGCCTTTCAAACGCATCTTTGATTATTTTAGCGAATATTATACATCAAGGTATTATAAAAGTACAGAGTTATAACCTGTGGGGAGTCCAAAATTTTTTACTTATGACTTTTATGACTGGAATATTTGTAAAGCCAAAAAGTATTCTGTTGTATTCGAAATAGCCATCTGGTCTTCAGTGCAATGGCTTTCACAAGGTTACGTGGTGACAAAGACTACCTTATAAAAAAATAAAAAAAGGGTTTGAAACTCAACGTTTACCAATAACTAATAGGCAAAATTATTATATCATTTGCTAGAGATTAATTTGTCATATTTCTAGCTGTCATCTTATAAAAATCTAAGGAAGGGAAAAGTGGATAAGCACTTTAGTGACAGCTTGTTTAATCATTGAGTGGTGTATTGCCTAAGTTTAATAAAATCGATTACTTACTATAGATAATTCATATTGATACAAATGCATAAAAACTTGCTAATGCGAGGTTTACTGGTTATCACGTACAGCTATTTACATAAGCAAAAGCGTACATTGTAACTTGTCGGTACATACTTTCTTTCTTGTGTTGAATTATGATCTTCTAGTAAAGTACTTCTTCCCAGTATTACCAGCTTGCATCTCACCTCCTCAACCAAGTTCCCGTTAATTTTTTTACATTTATTAGAGGAGCACTGAAGGTCGAACAGTCATTTGATTGGAAATTGAGTATAATTTAGATTAAAAATGTTTAGATGTTAACGCGAGTACATAATAAATGTACAAATTATTTACAGTTTGGTGACAATCATCCAAAGGAAATCGAAGAACTTTGGGCAACTCTTTGTACATCATGGCCAAACAACATGAAAGTAATAATGCGATACTTGATAATAGTGTCTGGAATGGCACCAAATGAACTTCTTCCTTATGTAAGTACTATTTGTGCATGACATATTTTTCATCTAAAACTGATTTAAAAAATCCTAGGCAAAGCGAGTTGTTTTATATTTAGCTAGAACTCAGACAGTGAGATTACTAGATGAAATGATGTTTGAACTGCAGACAATTGAAACACTTAATTGTCTGATCGAGCGAACTGAAACACCACCATTTTATAGACTGACAGTAATGCGTAAAGCGTCTAGCCACTCAGATGGAACAGGTGGAGTAGGAGGGCAATCAGATTCAACCAGCAGAAGTGATTTGGGTAATTGCTATCATTAGGCAAATAAAATATATTCTAATGTATAATGAAATTTGAACAGGTGTTGAAAAGGGGACCATACATACCAAAAGGCATAGCGGAGAGGATCCTCTTAAGCATGGTGTTTCGAAATCAGATTCTGCAATAAAAGTGCTGCAAGAATTCAATACATCTCTTCCAGAGAAACAGCGAGTGCCTTCAAATTCTGATGATAACTGTTCACCTAATACAGATGAGGTAAATGGCTTCATAGGGTTTGTTAATTAATAATTTAGAAAAACTAAATACGTCCTGTTAACCCAACCAAATGTTTCAAGAAGAATATGTATTTGGCGTTTGTAAATTATTGTGGTTAGGGTTTTTCATATATTGTTTAGATTTTAATCATACTACACTCATCTCGCACTTCGTTTATGTAGTGTTCTGTTGTGTGATTTCTCACTTTTTTTTATTTTCAGGCATGCGAAGATTTGTTTTCTCTTTCACGGCCTGCTGTTTCTAGTGATAAGATTGACATTCCAGTTCCTCAACCACATCCTTTGCCAATGCCAGAGTATGGTGGTTATTTCGCACCTCTTACTGAATATTTGCCTGATAGCTCCCAACCAATTTCTGGGTTTCATAGGTAAGTGTCTATGTGAAGAAGATCTGTTTTATGAGAAATTGTTAATACTTCTTCACTCGATGAATAATATTGAAACAGTATTTCTCTATAACTTTTCTTCTCATGGCTATTGCCAGGCAACAATTCTCAAAGTTCTGTCGAATTATTTTCAAACTTTCCTCACTCTCTTGTGATATTGTAACTGATAATTTGTCACATGTTCTTCAAACATTTTTTTAGATATCTAGCAACTGACAAATCCTAAAATAGTATTTTACTATTAACTTCTAAAATTAGGGAGGTTCTTTTGCCACACCCAGTATTATTAGTAATAGTAAACGATATACATTACAGTTGGTGTTATTTTTTTTTCTCTTTATAGTAATAGTAAATGTTTTGTTGTCCAAGAATGATAATACTGTACAGCAATAATACACTGGAGTGGTTCTCTTTTTGTAATTAATCTACTAGCCTTATATTATGATTGCAGGTGCAATGTTGCTGTGATGTTACTCTGTGATGTAGTAGTTGATGGTGTTGAATTAGACTGGACTGTACATGTACCCCTCATGTTGCATATTCTCTTCCTGGGTCTTGATCACACCAGACCCTTGGTGCACCAGCACTGCAAACAACTTTTACTAAATCTGCTGATAGTACTGGCACAACACAATGATCACTTGACTGTAGCTCATGTGCTGTTAAACAGCAAAACAGAACAACTGGGCTTAGGGCTACCAATACCTACCTTGCCGGTTCTCACACACAGCTTTACAGGTAAAGAAAGAATGGCAGTATTTTTATTTACACCCTTGCAACCTCTTTCTTTTGTATTGTAGAGCCTGATCCAGCGTTCGATAGTTACCTTCAAGGCTCTATTTCTGTCGCCAGTGTAGAACAAGTACCAAATACAAACAAAGATGTTGTGCCTAGTTCGAATTGTGCTAGCGCAGGTAAGATAAAATGAATTTGATTTGCAGTGTTGATGAGTTGATAGGGAAAAAAAATCAAGAACACGTCATAAGGGTTTGTTTTGTAGTACAAAACATAATTGTTGTGAACTAATGTGACAGCATTACCTTGGAAGAAAACTGGCAAAACTTAATTTTGAGGACAAAACATTTTAAAAATTTGATCAAATACCCAAAGTTAAACATTTAAACTCTAGGGGTTTTGGATTGCGACACTTAATGAAAAACAAAAAAATAATTTGGCTGTTAGCTTGTGATACAAAACAAAATAGTTTCACTATTATATCTGCAGGAGGAGATTAAATAAAACAATAATTGGCAGTACTACTGATTTTTATGTTATAAACACGATATAACGCAAAAAAAATTTATATGAACGACAAAATGAATTTGTAAGTTTAAATTTCTTGTATTTAATAACTGTCGTGTAGTAAAATACACTTACAGTTTATTATAAAAATCAAAGTAATATTTTTGAACCACATTTTTAGTTATTAAATGCAAAGTCTGTTTCTCTGGCATCTGTTAAAGGCTTGTTACTGGTGCAAGATTTTTCCAAATTCAATTCCTGTTTGCTTTAAGATTTTCTTTGAGTACTTTTATGATCACTAGTTAAAATAAAACTTTGTAATTCTGTTCACCATAAGAATTTTTGTATTCTAAAAATTTTAGCTTTATATATCTCTAAGATTTCCTTGTCAGTTAAAAATTCATATCAGTGGTGACCAACACTGACTATTTTGTCATTGTAAATTCTTTATTCTAGTCTAGCGCTGATTAAACGTTATCCTTCAATTCCAGGAGAGCAAATTAAAGATCCTGCTGTGCCTCCAGTAATTGTCACCCCAGAGGATGCAGCTTCATGGTCTGGTCCTGAAGTGGGACCAAATTTGCCAATTCAAGATGTTATCAAGTCTTTAATCAATTTCCTAGCGACACGTCAAAACCAGCCGTTATGGACATACGAGGATATTACAGCAAAAGTTTGGTCCATCCGTAGTGCAGAGCAAATCGACATATTCCTTCAACATGTTTTGCGAGTGTTCCACGACTCATTGCCAACTGCACACATAAACGAAAGATGGGCCCAGACAGCTCTACAATTGGGCCTCAGTTGTTCATCGAGACATTATGCAGGACGTTCACTACAAATATTCAGGGCACTGAAAGTTCCCATTACTTCGAGGATGTTGTCAGATATTTTAAGTAGACTTGTGGAAACTGTGGCTGAGCAGGGTGAAGATATGCAAGGTAAGTTGATGTTTAAATCAGGTTTTCTAGAGAAATACGAGGGGAGGTCCAAAATTCCGCAGAATGATAGGGAAGGGATTTCAACGTACCTACTTTTTCGTTGGATATCATAGTATCAGATACCACAATTTTGTTGCTCCAGCTTCCACTCTTTCTCGCTTCTCTCGCGCTAAACAGATTTGCATTTCGGTGCCTGTCAAGTAAAAACCGTAAAAATTTTCTGGTGGTACTGGAACGAATTAAACTCGTATGTCGAGGTACCACTGTACATATATCACGTCATATGTATTTTTAGTTTTCAAAGATTCATTACCTACATTTGACCTCAATTATAGGCTATGTGACTGAGCTGTTACTCACCCTTGAAGCTGCTGTTGATTCTTTGGAATCAGATTTTCGTCCGCTGGACCTCATGAAAGATTTTTTCAAATCAACGCCAAACTTAAACAACAAGGAATGTGTGCCGTTCAAACGTTCTGCTAATGGACACATGGTGTGTGGGGATGTAATGCCAATGTCGCCGTATCTCAATCAAACCGGTCACGCCCGAAGTACCAGCTATTCTGTTTCCTACGTAATAAGAAAATCATCAGGCTCACCTGCTGCCGATGGAAAAGATTTACGAAACAGAGGCAGCATGGAGATCGATAACAGAGGTAGTTGTAATGTTAACAAGTTTTGCTCAAATCTATCTCGGTCCAGATCGGCACAAAGCCTAAAGCTTTTGGGAGATTCTGCATCGCAGGATGATAAAATGACCATATTAGCCCAGCTATTTTGGTTATCAGTATCGTTACTGGAGTCCGACTACGAACATGAGTTTTTGTTAGCATTAAGACTGTTAGCGAGGGTAATGCATCGACTACCTTTGGATAGACCGGATGCCAGGGATAAAGTAGAGAAATTGCAGGCACAATTGAGGTGGACTTCATTTCCGGGGGTGCATGCTTTGTTACTCAAGGTAGGCATTGCTTTCTGMTATTACGTGAACATTTCTACTTAAGTTTTTTTTACCTGGTCACTTCCGTATACAACACAAATATAGTAATCACAGTAAATCCTAGGGAATTGGTTTCAATACTCGTATAAAGTTACAAATGTTTTCTAGTTTTCAATTACATCATTCATCGTTTAAATGTAAAAAGGTAATTGTTTTTTAACACACTTATAGATGGATAATTACACAAATAATGCAACTTTCAGTTTTTCTCTACATAGTCTCCTTTACCTTTACACACTTTTGCCAACAATTTGGAAGCTTGAACGTTCTTTGTTCAACACTATCCTCATTGTTTTCGTATCATTTCCTCCCAAAGTCCAAACAAAAAATAGTCACAGGGGGACAAATCTGGACTGTATGAAGTGTGATTGAGAGTTTCACAGTGCATTTCATCTAATTTGTCCCGGTGTGAGATCCGGCATTGTCATGATGATCTCTGGTGAGCAACCTCGTCTTTTGTTTTGCTAAAAAGTTTTCGTTGGTTCCAACTGTTAATAGACATTCACCTTAACGTTAAAGGCAAAGAAAATCAATGAGTACAATGTAATGTCCCAAAACTGTGACCTTAAACTCCTGGAACTTTTCCCCTTCATTAGTTTTTTATAATAATACACATAATTAACTGTCCAACTCCTCCATCAAATTTGGAACTGCTTATTGAGTACACAAGCAAAATTACCTTTTATGCTTGAATCGACCTGGTTTTAAGATAACGCTTTTAAAAATTATGTTAGTGGTTCTTCACAAATAAATCAGTTTTTATTAATAAGAATTTTGATAAAACTGAGTATTCATTCAATTAAATATAAACTGTATTTTTCCATGTTATTAATATTTATCATTATTATTATTATTGAGTTTTCTTACCACAAGCAGAGAACGTTATATATTTTTGCTGCATAATATATCTAAATTTTTTGAGTACTACTTTAACATCTTTATTAATAATTTCAGGGTTGCACACATCCAAACATTTATGAACCAGTTGTTGCATTGCTCTCTCAATTTACACCACTATTAGATCTAGTGGTTGTGGATCCTTCACAGAGCATAGCTTTTCCCATGAATGTGATTGCTTTACTCCCATACATGTTATTAAATTATGAAGATGCCAGCGAACTTTGCATAAGAAGTGCTGAAAATATCGCTCAGGTAAGTTCCAAATTAACAGATATTCTTGATAAAGGTGGAGGCTGCTTCCCTATTTAAGTGAGGAAGTAGCAATGAAAGAAATAGCACATTATTTATCTTGATAAGAAATAATGCCTTTGGCAAATTCAGATTACTGAGAGGAAGTTTGCATACTATCACCTTTAAATATTTTTTTTAAGACTGTACATCAATAATGGACGTAATAAAATATAAATTTTAAGTTATTCAGTTTGATTTTGTTTCACCAGAGACATTTTCGTTGAAGTCTTAATCACATTTTTAACTTGTGGCTAAGGTATCATTGATATTACTACTTTTTTATTGGTTTTTTGTTTGTCTTTTTGTTTATGAGGTAAAATTAATGTTTTTCGAAAATGTGTCGAATGTGCTAAGTACAATATCCTTTGATGAATAACATTTTAAGTGCCAATTAAAACATGTTTAGCCTTTTTCCTGGCAATTTTAAATGTTTAATTAATACTGTAATTTTAATTTATCGTTTTTTTTAAATAACGCTTGATGTATGTTTGTCCTTCAAAAACAGCAGTGTTTATTGTAGACATCTTTTTTCCTTAACTGACCAATTTTGCCTGATGGTAATTCCATGTCCCTAACTATATTAGTTCTTCCATACGTCTCTTAGTAGCACAGAAAACTGAAAAAAAAATAACTTCGTTTATAAACCGTCTTTCAGAAGCACTAAGAGAATTTGAAAATGAGATTATGAAGTGTTCAACGATAAGCAACTTATACCCAAATAACATATGTGGTTATTTGCTGCATATACGCCTAATGATGTTAATAACTATAGTAAGCATCCTTTATGCTTAGAGAAAAGACCTTTTGTAGAAAAAATTTGGTAACAGCTCGATATTCAATTTTCTTGACTACTAAGATATTATCTGTATGCCTTTCTAGTAAAATTTGTTGCTTTGTGTGTATATCTTTTTAAGCTCGTATTTGATAAGGAACACTATCTCTAAAAGTGTTAGGAGAATGCCTAACCCTTGTACAATTTATGTTTTTTTGTCTGAACTCCAGTTAAGTGATTTTAGTTTATCTGAACCATTTCTTTAATGGGAAATTAATAAATGAATAAGTACTTAATATTAAAGGTAAGCATTGAGAAGAGCAAAAAGCTGGAAAATTTGGGAACCGTCATGAATCTATACAGCCGTCGCACATTTAGCAAAGAAAGCTTCCAGTGGACAAAATGTGTTGTTAAATATCTATATGATACTTACTCACATCTTAGTTTGACCATGTTAACATTCCTGGTGGAAGTCCTTGAAAAGGGTCCTGCAAATCTACAGCTGCCCGTATTGAACATAGTACATTGTATGTTGCATTACGTGGACTTGGCTTCCGCAGCTGCCCAACCAATCAATGCGGATTTACTTCGGGTAATAGTTAAATACATCGAAGGCATTCACTGGAAGGAAGCTTTAAAAATTTTAAAACTGGTGGTAACTAGGTCGAGTAGTCTGGTTGCTCCGACTAGTTCAAATTACAGCTACTGGGACAGTTCCTTTTCTGGTGCGCCACACCCATCGTTTACTGAAATGGAAGTTTTTGCCAGAAAGGAATTGCCAGGTAAGATTCTATCCGTTTAAACAACATATTCATTATTGAACAACATTTTATTGTCATGACATATCATTGAAATTCTCCTACCTTTTAATTGTGGATATATTAATACTAATAATTGAACCAACAAGGACAAAGGACAGAAACTTAATTCAATAAACTCCGCTCACAGTTAATTATATCGTAAATTTTATGTTACCCAAACAAACTACTTGCAAACTTACACACAATAATTTTTCTGACACGATTTCGAATTTGGTTGTCACTGTGGTACAAATCAAATAAGTAAGAATCGACTTGGATTCTTCCAGAAAACGATTACCTGCAAGGGATAAACAGATATAGTACTATGATGACTTCAAATTTTAACTGGTTACTTACAACAAATAAATCCCTTTCTTTCAAGTATGACAGTACGACACTACTCAAAAAACATTTTCTGATTTGTCTGAGAAACCAAAACATGGGAAGACACTTGATGATGACAACAGTGACCGTAACAGAAGTAAAATTTGTGTTCACTAAAGTTACAACGCAGTATTAAGTAACCACCTGTGTTGTTTATTCATGTGTTATAGATATTATATAATTGCTACATTGAGAATATAATGTTTATGCAGGTAGAACAATGGACTTTACTTTTGACTTATCACAAACGCCAGTGATTGGCAGACGATTCCTTACAAAATCTGATGACAATAATGCTGCATCAAAGACAGTTTCATCACCAAGGCGATCATGCTCATTAAGTCCAGCTGACTCAGCACCACTTTCTGGTTGGAAACGGCCATGGATGTCACAGGTAATTTATTTATATTTGCTTGTATTATTTATAGAGTGTATTTCAACAGTGTCGTGCTAACTCTTGGTTATAAGTAGAGAGCATTGAGCCAGAAAAATCTGAGATGCGGGGTTTTAGAGATAGAAATGTTTAAGTGTGAGCAGAAATAGCAATAAGATGGAGCATTTAAATTCTCTGTTTTAATAACATGCTTTGCCTTTCCTTTGTAGGGTCGAGTAAGAGAATGCTTAGTTAATCTGCTCACGACATGTGGACAACGAGTTGGCCTACCAAAAAGTCCATCGGTGAGTATTTTATTTTTGGTTATGTATAAAAAATTAATTGTTTTGGAGTAAAGCGTGTGAATTTTAGCATAACAGAAAGAAATGTTATTTGTGTTTATGCCTTCAATGTATCATACTTCCCATAATATGATTAACTCCAAATGAAAGATGTAAAAGTTTTAAATTTCGTCACAAAATTTAATTGACAATTATTATGCAATATTTTCAAAACAGTAATTAACAATTAATTTCCTCTGTTCTTTAAATGGTACTGGCTGGTTTTGTCCTGTTGTCTAGGATGATTGTGTCAGTACAGTACCCTCTAAGGTAAAATGCTTTTCAAGTAGGTTACAGTAAATTTGCTCACTATCTTCACCTGCTTTGTACTTACCACAACCACACACACACATTAAATATGATCGGTAAAGTCGAATGACTCGATTTAACAATTTTATTTTTGCAAACCAGTAAATACAATTGAGTGAAACCTACATACTATTTCAATAACCAATTGTATTTATTTATTTTTATTTATTTATTTATTTATTTATATACAAAAGCGCAAACAGGACGAACCTAAAACAGTGCTTACAACTTTTTCAAAAATGAAATTAACATAGTATAGAATAAACCACACCGCAAAACAGAAATTATTAAAATGTAAAATTAATACCTAATTAACACCTAATTTATGATTATAACATTATATAAGAAGTAAACTATCAAAATACGAAAGGTAACGGAAGAATTTATTGGTGGAGCACTTTAAAAATCTTTCTCCGAAATGAGTATACAAAATCACTAAGTATATCAACTTCAATTGATGGACTAGTTAGCCTGCTTAATGAATTGTAGGACTTCATACATCTAAGAAGTGGGGAGTTTGCATATGCATTAGTGAAATGTACTGGCACATAAAACAGATTATGAGACCTAGTGTTATACACAGAAGGCACCAAAATATTCAACATACTCAAAATAACTGTCGTGTCCACTGCACCACAGCAAATGCTGTGCAGATAACGGAGATCTGCAAAACTTAGTCGCTGTTCCTGAGACAGCATGCGAAAGTGTTCACGTATAAGATCAGTACTCTGCAGATCTATACGAAGTTTATAAGCAACATATCTAAGGAATTTATTCGGAATCCTTTCAAGGCTGTTAATGTACACAATATATTGGGGGTTCCAAATAACAGAAGCATAGTTCAGAATACTATTAACGTAAGCCATGAACAAAGAATTAAAAGATTTCCATTTTCTAAATTCAGAACAAACTCTAAAAATAAATCCTAGACTATTATTTGCCTTCCTTACAATATAGGAAATATGTTCACTAAATAGCATCTTTGAATCAAATACAACACCCAAGTCTCTAATTGAATTTACCCTATTCAACAAGTTACTGTTTATATTATAATCAAATTTTATAATGCTCTTATTCCTGGTAAAAGATATCGTGCAACATTTATCAATGTTAAAAAAAAGGCTATTACTTTGGCAGTACGATTTCAGCCTTTCAATATCCTCCTGGAGAAGCTTGCAGTTGTCTATAGATGAAACACAACGATAGATTTTTATTATTATATATTTATATATTAACTAATAAGTTATGTTTAGTGGCACACCACTCTCTTAAGCCACTTCTTTGCTAACTTTTCTAATAATTCTTTTAAAGCAATTTAAATTTTTAGCTGGCAATTTTTGAGCAGCGTATCTACATATGTTTAATAAATGCCTAAAAATTTTTCCACCCGGCCTTGCCTGGGGAACATTACGAGCATTGTTATGTTTTTCTACAAAATTGATATTTTTACTTTTTATGAATTATAAGTTTTGAAGGGCATGATAACATGTTGCTAAGTCTGGCGAGAAAAGCACATCCTTTTGATTTTGTTTTCGGAAAGTTCGCTCTCTCTTTAAAACACCGACAAAAAATTATTAGTATGACGTTTCTATTACGCTTTTCTCAAAGAAGGGAACATCAAAATAATGTCTCACACGAGTTCAAACCAAATTTGTAATCAAAGAATCATACTAATAAATTTTGTCAGTGTTTCAAAGAGACAGCGATCTTTCCGAAAACATATTATCTTACATTATGGACGCTGAAAGCAATCACCTTTGTAAAGTGCAATAAAGTTTGGAACTTGTTTCGGTTGGCAACATTTGTGAAGAAGTGGCATACTCGTCTTGCAAAGTCTTCTCTTGATTTACGTTCCATTTGTTATTCACTGTTGTGCAATGCACTTAAGACGTGTACTCAATAGTTTGACATCTGTCTAATAAGTGACATAACAGAGGCAGTCGATACGC
Organism: Rhyzopertha dominica; assembly: GCA_025024175.1. NCBI lineage: Eukaryota > Metazoa > Arthropoda > Insecta > Coleoptera > Bostrichidae > Rhyzopertha > Rhyzopertha dominica. Next base: position 15,475 of record QCXZ01000003.1, on the reverse strand, counting down.
CTACTAGATTAAGAGAAACAAATTTTAAAAGCGGCTCATCCGACTTTACCGATCACGCTTTATGTTCCCCCTCGGTACATGACCTTTAAGATTATAAAGTTTTGCTCTGCCATATAGGATAGCATTTAAGATATTACCACATTGTACACATTATAATATTTATCATTTCAAATATGTATGGCTTTGTTTTGCAGTAGGTTGCATGCTTTTTCTGGAAGTCACACTTGTTCATAACTTTATGCTTGTTCTCATAAAAAGCAATATGATTTGTATATGGTAATCTGCTTACCATGCCCACTTTAATAATAACTTTAATAACGTCTTTTTTCCTACAGTTCAAATTAACTGTGATAGGAACAACTGGACCACCTCATGTTTTCCAACAGCTAATAAATTTAGGGCATTGTGTTACTTTATACTGTTTTGCTTAGAACATATATAATTTTTTGTGTGGTTTGTGAGAGACTTTGGTGCAAAAATTTATTCTTTACAGCTTCTAATACATTCTACTTATTATGCAATGATTGGAGTAATTTAAAAAAATATATACAGTTTTGTGTTGCACGAGTGTTTTAATATTGTACACATAGTATTCAGATTTACACTTTTAAGTATTACTACAAATGTGCCATTCATTTTTAAACGTTGTACATAACCATTTTATTAGTGAAACTAGTTTTATGACACTTCTTTGTAATTAAGTGGTTGTTTTTTTTTAATCATAGGTATTCTATATTTATGAGATTTTTAGACATTTTAACATTACATTTAAAAAAAATTGCTGAATTCCAAATGAAACCATTTATACAGTCATTGAATTATTATGACATATTATGCAATCATTATTCCTATATGTTTTCTGCTTTCTAAACACTATTTTTCTGGTACCGTTGTAAAACAAGATGCGTGCACATTTAAACACACCTTTATTACTGACCTAATGCTTGTTATAGAATTTGACCGTACTTTTCCATTTTCTCTTTAGGTGATATTCAGCCAAAGTTCGGACATCATGGAGAGGCAATCGAGCATGGCATCAAGTACTGAAGAGGTATCTGCGGGCAATAACGACTTGAGTGCTGGTTCTCGTAGAGATGACGCTGCCGCAGACTTTGGTGTCTTCAAGGACTTTGATTTCCTTGAATACGAGAGTGAGAGCATTGAGGTTGGTTATTAAACATTGTTTAAAATTTTTGGCTTGCTTATTGTATAATTCGCAGGGTGAGAGCACAGATAATTTCAATTGGGGTGTCCGCCGGCGCCCTCTTAGCGAAGGAGAAGAGGAACAACCTAGTTTAAAACATATAGAAGACAGCGTCAGCGAAAAAACACCAGTTTTGACTGTTAGAAAGGTACACGTGTGTCCCTTTAACCATAATGTGAGTTGTTTGCTTTTTTTTTGTTTGTTTTAGTTTGCTTTTACGTATATGTTTATGTTGTCTGGAACAGTTTTATATGTTTTAAATAGCCAGTCCGTGGCTGGATGCAAGTTTATTAATTTTTGTTAGAGTTGCACAGGGTGACAATATTCGAAAGCCCACAATGCAGCATACTATTTAATATTTTGCTGTAACTGAAGCAGGTAAATTCATTACATGGATTTTGGTATGTAAGCGACATCTAGTTATTTTTAGAGATCAGTGGCAATAAGCCTTCTTCTAGTTGAGAAATAATAAAATTTTGCCGTTCTTAATCAGTCTAGGAAAAAAACTGTGAATGAGATTATATTAGTTAATCATTCCAGGGAAAAAAACGATGTAGGATTTTTTTGTCTGCTACTGTACTTCACTTCAGAATTGGAATTATTCAGGATTTCTTCTGTACAGCATATTTTATATACCGAAAACATATTATAGTATTCATCAATGTTTCTGGGGCACGACACCATTCATAATACAATACTTGCTTGAAGTCTAACAGTTCAGCAGTTCAGTGCTGTTTGTGTCTTTGTTTCGTTTAGATTAGAGAACGTGTTCAACAACCAACAAAAGCGGAAAACATGCCTTAAAAATAACTTTTGTATGCTTTGAATGGCCATAGCAACAGCTTATTTTGGATTATAAATTTTGTTGCATTTATTATAATGTTTCAAAAAGAAGAGTAGGTTTGCAACTTCCACATTTTTTTAAGCATACTGAGAGGATGAATTCCCGACAACTCAATAATAAATTGAATAAAAGCTAATATTATTAACACATATTTTATTAAAAGTAATTCTAAAATATTACTGCTTCGATATTAGAAGCATACATTAGTTATTGCAATATACATACATCATTTGTTAGTAGCGCTACCAGTAGATGTGCAACATATTTCAATTGTAATTGCATGTCTCATCATATAATACTGAATTTGTAGCGAATCGCTAACGAGGAATCATCAGATGATGAGATTGGTTCAGAGTCGCCCCTGGATGAAATTGCCGTTGCTCCAGAATTTGAAAACAGTTCTGCTGGAGGTAGTGCTGTTTATCCACCGTCGTCCCTCAGCTTGCAAGAACATCGCACTCGACATGATTCCAGTGCTAGGTCAGACACTAGGTAAACCAGTAGTTGCCAACTGTTTTATAAATGTATCTACCTTTCATATTACAGTGGTTCAAGTGCAGGCGACCTAGGAGATGTGACACCTTGTAATGCGTCACCTAATTTATCAACCCTGATAAATGTACGCCCTATCACGAGGCACAATACTTTGGAACTTTGGACGTCTTATGTGCAGAACATGAGCCAATGCCCAGCTAATACATTGCATTTCTTCCACCAGCTACAGAAGCTTGTTCGAGTAAGTGTTTCATATGTTCGCCGGCCAATCTTCACTCTGTCGCAGAATTGATTCACAGTTCTTCAYAATCGACAATAAATCGCTAAGTGAAAAAAAAAGTTTAAATGTTTTTTAAATCTATCCATGATTATTTGTCACACTACAATTAATATAAATATAATATAATATAGGATGCAAACTGATGTTACAGCTATCAATTCAGAAATTGCATCATGCTTAAAAAAAACGCATTGTAATAAATGAGTGGGTAATAATTATTGTGGATTAAGGAGCTCTTTCTTTTTTTACAGAATATTTGCAACTCAACAGTAGCATTGACCAGGGAATCATGCAGCTATCTGACACAATCTGCCACAGGGGGTTCACCCACAATAAAATTAATAAGCTCCAGACTGTCGTCTATGATAGATATAGTGACACATCGACTTTTACCAGTTCATTTCATCTGGTTTAACCCTGCAACTTTAAACAGCACTCGTCTTACCGAAACTCTTCGGTATGGAATTTTGGAGGTCCAGGAGCATTTGGAGACATTTTGTGGCAAGAAAGACCAAACTACGTTGGTACGTTTTGTTTTTAGTTTTGCATAAGTGTTGGTATAATTAAATTTTTCTTCAGTACTGTGATGCTGTAAAAACCTCTCTAAAGTTGGAAATGTTAAGTGGACAAAAGACAGAAAACCGTCCTGAAGACTACTTATTAGATCTTGGTAAAGCTCTCTATAAACTTCATTTCCAACAACTATTGCTGGTGGAAGCTGCCAATAAAATGGTGGGAACGCTCTGTTCAACTCTACATGCCTCACAGGTATGAAATCTCATAGATTACAATTATTTTTTCACTGTGTAAAACTAAACTACTTTTAAAATTATGAATTATAAATTTACTTGTATGGTAAATTAAAATTAGCAGCGATAACAGATTTTTTATTACGCATGCATCATAATCAACAATTATCGCATTATGATGCGCCTACTTTTTTATTACCTAGATATTTACCTGCCGTTTAAATTACTAGGTATACCTTTTGTACCCATATCAAAATGAACGAACACTTTTAAAAACAACATTTCTTTATTCTAAGTAACTATAATACTCTTATTTTAAATAAACATTGATTGATTGTACAATTTGTATTTTTAGATATTTCATTTTATGATTTAAGCCTTTAAGCTGCGCGTCGTGTTTTGAAATATGTCGCGCGTGCTTTAAAGGCCCTCTTATACACTTGTATCATAATATACTATTCTGGTAATACGTAGCTTTCTACACTTTTCTTTGTGCCAGCCAGGAAAAAAATTCAATCTCATTTTACTAGCAAGTAACAGATAAGTAAAACTCTAAACTTCTTAATTGTACACAACATAAGCATGAAATAATGTTTCTAATATTTTACATAACTGTTTTCTATACGAGAATAGCATCTAAATAATTTTAAATCTCTGTAAAGAAAACTATTTTTATAGTAAGGCAGATGCCAAACTTCTTTATCCGTAGTTTTGTTGTTAATTCTAATGGATGAACAAAGTTCTCTAAAGTAAATCTATTGAACCAAATTCAGCTCAGTATATCATATGTATATAATTCTGTTTGTCTAATTATTGTACATTATTTTGTTGTAGTTCAACGATGTAAGTGCAGAAATTATAAAGATAAGAAATGCATTACTGAGAGCTGTCGAGGACATGGAAGGGGATGGTGGTACACCTACCCCAGTTTCATCAACTGCAGGTTCTCCTACACTTTCAAATTCAGAAGAACTGGTTTCTGCATTAGTAGATCTCTTAACACTAGAAAAATGGTCCTGTGCTATATCATTTGTTAAACAGCATAAAGGCCAGATGAACAAAGAGGGTGAAGTGCATTCTGATTCAGAAGATGATGTGGCTCTTATTTTAAATGTTTACTGCAGAAAACTTGTTCAGGAAAGGCCAGGTAAAACTATTTAATTTAAATAAATTTTAAAAAATCAGTTATTTTAATTATCAGTATCGATAATATCATAGCTGAGGGTAACTTATAATGATTCTTGAAATGAATTTTGCTTATTTAACACTCTAAAACAACGACAACAAACGACTACTATGCTACATAATAGTCAAAACACAAATTGTTCATATGAAAACACTGATTTGCATAATATTTGTTTATATCTTCTGTTTTCCCAATTCCTGAAAGCATAAATACTTTATTTAATCATTCAATACTCTCATCTTATAATGATAGTTTGTGTTTAGTCAGTGTGGTTTTTGGAAGCATGAGATGTGTATATTCATAAAAAAAAGATAATAACATTAATAATTAATCTAACAAATTAACCATAGTATGTGTGTTTTGGATATTTACATACCCATATTTACCATTTTGTTTCATTATTAATTACATATAAGTATTATAGTTTTATTTATTGTTTTGTATGTTTTCAGACTGCTTTGTGATCACAAATCAAGATGCTGATCTCGCTGATGTATTTGGAAGACTRTTCCAAGTTTCGGCAGCTGTTTCTGACTTGGAGGGAATAATGAAGGACCATGATCAGTCTGAATCATCAGTGACAAGTCAAACCAAAGACTAATTTTAATGTTTTGAGATGTTTGTCTTATTAAATGTATGGCATTTACATTCRTTTCAGTCAATTTCTGAGTACGGAAAAATTGCACTCACCATTTTTTATGCACGCTGAGTATGAAAAGTAGCAAGGAGAGTGTATAATGCAATGAGAATTCGCACAATAGGGAATTTATTTGATGTTTTCAATAACAAGTTTACTTTCTTATCTAGGTACTTGGCCTGTTAATTATACTAGTAGCTTTGAAGTGTGTAAAATTATTCAAATCTGTAATTGCTAATTCTTTTTGCATATCCAGACATATTTTGTTTTTAGAATATTTCATAACCGATACTGCATGGACTTACTAAACACTTTGTAGAATAAACTATAAAAAAAAATCACATTTGTATTTTTATTTATTTTCTCTTACCATGTAGCAGTGGTGACATATATACAGTGGGCATTTATAGTAGGAGAACTGACTGTGTGATTTCAACTCCCATAAGATTATAAATGAAATGGTGTTTAAAATGTAGGGAGTACATTTGTTTACTTGAAACGAATGAGTTGCCTCAACTACTATGGACCCGATTAACATTAATTAAATAATTTATTTTTTTTACAACAAAGAAGGTAAAAATCTGAAATAATTCAGGCAGATAAATCTCGACGTGCTGATTCAGAAAATCTTAATAACTTGGGGTCCCAGACTTACTGGAACCCCAACATATACATTTTCTGAATCAGCAAGTCGAAATCTACAGATGACAGTTGACTAATGACGGATGATAGTTGACAGATGCAATTAATCTACAATAAAATTTCTTTTATTACACTAATCGTTGCTTATTTGGATTAAAAACCCCCGATTTCTTAAGGAAAACCCTTGAAAACTTCACTTGCAAATATCTCGGAAACGGTTGGTCGTAGAGCAAAACGGACGAAACTTCCCTACCCCCCCTACGCTAACTACACACCCTGTGGGGCCCCGGCCTCTTTTCATCGAGTGTGTGTTAGAGCCCTTTCGGCAACTTTTTCCAAAATGGCCCTTTTCGGATTGGTGAACAACGAAAATTCTAAATTGTCTGACGGGTCATTACAGAAATCTGTAGTGATTTTATTACAGATTTTGGTGAAATTATAAATTTTTACTAAAAATAAAACAACTTGTGGCATTTTAAAATGTTTATTTATAAAGACAAAGCAGTTAATGTACAATAAAATACTAAAAGAAAGGTAAACAAACTATTTATATTGCAAAAATATAGTTTTTTACACTATTAACATCAAAAATACAAATGCATAATGAATGAATCAAAAATATGCCTGCAATGATCGGTGCAACATATATGACCTTTTATAAAAGAAGCAGTAAGAATATCGAGCCGAACTGGCTGCAGTTTTCAAACCAACCCTAATTACGAACGGTGGGACCTTAAAGGAAACGGAAGACCCCAACGATCCTGCCTCTGCAGCTGACAAAGCACCCGCAGTGTGCAATTGCGCCAGGTCAACGAGGTAGATTTCAAAAGCCTCTTCGAGGACATCGTTTATGTTTGCCAAAGCGTGAAACTTGCCTGTCGATCAAGAACAATGCAAATATACAGCTACAACTATAAAAAAACTGTTTCCTCACCTGCCAAGTTATTTGTCATGTGTCTAATCGTAAAAAAGTACTCCTGGCGCTCCAGTGAAGTCTGCAGTTGCCCTCAGGGCAAGTGGTTGCAAAAGTGAGTGTACCCCAGAAAGTAGAGCTCTAGCCCTTTATGTCCGCTAGCTCTTGAGGGAGCATGAGATATTGCTCCTAGTAAGATATGGCTTCGGAGGATTCCTGTTGTMAACAGAAACACAGGTAAACTCGTAAACACAAATTACTTTTAGGTTACATTTCAGCGATGACAGTGCTGCCGCCGCATCAGTCGTGTCGATTTGTGAACACAACAGATCTCTTTCCAACATTCTTATTACCAGTTCAATTCTCGACTATCACATTCCAACCTTCTTGCACCGGCAAATACTGTTTGAATGAGGTACTGCGCATTTAGCTTTCTATTTTACAAGAAATGTACTTTATAAATTACTAAATTGTTCAATAGAACTCTCACTGATGATTAGATCGTATCCTTGTACCGGAATCAGTTCCAGTTTCGATTCAATCCGTTCCTTTTTGTGAATTACCCATCTCTATGTATTTCCTGTCAACGTCAACGTCAACGTCATTTTAATTGTCAGTTGCTAGCGTCCTTTTTTTTCGTAATGTTTATCGAAATTTCGGAATTTGGAATTTGATTTATTAGTGTGTTTATTGTAATTGTAATGTTCTAAATAGCACAAATATGTTAAAATAAAATATAAGGTAGGTGACCTCGTAACTGGGATGACCTCACGGGATGTCTACCGCACGAGGTGTGTGAAGTATTTAACGGGGTTCTGTTCGTTTATTGATAGTTCTTTTTGTAAGTTCATCGCAGGAACCTCAATAATATTGCCTTATTTCAGATGCCAGGGATGATATGGCTCGTTGGATTCGTATGCTCCTAACGATCATTTTCAATTACTCACCCGTGGGAATTTTTGCACCGTTAGCCCGGTATTTAATTTTTTTGAATAGCTCAGTAACGGCTCATCCGATTTTGTTGTTCTATGGCTCGTTGGATTCGTATGCTCCTAACGATCGTTTTCAATTTTTCACCCGTGTGAATTTTTGCACCGTTAGCCCGGTATTTAATTTTTTTGAATAGCTCAGTAACGGCTCATCCGATTTTGTTGTTCTATGGCTCGTTGGATTCGTATGCTCCTAACGATCGTTTTCAATTATTCACCCGTGGGAATTTTTGCACCGTTAGCCCGGTATTTAATTTTTTTGAATAGCTCAGTAACGGCTCATCCGATTTTGTTGTTRTATGGCTTGTTGGATTCGTATGCRCCTAACGATCGTTTTCAATTATTCACCCTTGGGAATTTTTGCACCGTTAGCCCGGTATTTAATTTTTTTGAATAGCTCCGTAACGGCTCATCCGATTTTGTTGTTCTATGGCTCGTTGGATTCGTATACTCCTAACGATCATTTTCAATTACTCACCCGTGGGAATTTTTGCACCGTTAGCCCGGTATTTAATTTTTTTGAATAGCTCCGTAACGGCTCATCCGATTTTGTTGTTCTATGGCTCGTTGGATTCGTATGCTCCTAACGATCGTTTTCAATTATTCACCCTTGGGAATTTTTGCACCGTTAGCCCGGTATTTAATTTTTTTGAATAGCTCAGTAACGGCTCATCCGATTTTGTTGTTCTATGGCTCGTTGGATTCGTATGCTCCTAACGATCGTTTTCAATTATTCACCCGTGGGAATTTTTGCACCGTTAGCCCGGTATTTAATTTTTTTGAATAGCTCAGTCACGGCTCATCCGATTTTGTTGTTCTATGGCTCGTTTGATTCGTATTCTCCTAACGATCATTTTCAATGATTCACCCGTGGGAATTTTTGCACCGTTAGCCCGGTATTTAATTTTTTTGAATAGCTCAGTAACGGCTCATCCGATTTTGTTGTTCTATGGCTCGTTGGATTCGTATGCTCCTAACGATCGTTTTCAATTATTCACCCGTGGTAATTTTTGCACCGTTAGCCCGGTATTTAATTTTTTTGAATAGCTCAGTAACGGCTCATGTCATCTGTCATCTGTCAACTGTCATCTGTCAAATGTCATCTGTCATCTGTCAAATGTCACTTGTCATCTGTCATCTGTCAACTGTCATCTGTCAGCTGTCAACTGTCAACTGTTATCTCTCATCTGTCAACTGTCATCTGTCATCTGTCAGCTGTCATCTGTCAACTGTCATCTGTCAACTGTCATCTGTCATCTGTCAACTGTCATCTGTCATATGTCATATGCCATCTGTCATCTGTCAACTGTCAGCTGTCATCTGTCATCTCATCTGTCAACTGTCAACTGTCATCTGTCAAATGTCATCTGTCATATGTCATCTATCATCTGTCAGCTGTCAACTGTCATCTMTCATCTGCCATCTGTCAGCTGTCATCTGTCAACTGTCATCWGTCATCTGTCAMCTGTCATATGTCATCTGTCAGCTGTAATCTGTCATCTGTCAGCTGTCATCTGTCACATGTCATATGTCATCTGTCATCTGTCAACTGTCATCTGTCAAATGTCATCTGTCATCTGTCAACTGTCAAATGTCATCTGTCAACTGTCATCTGTCATCTGTCATCTGTCAACTGTCAACTGTCATATGTCATCTGTCAACTGTCAACTGTCATCTGTCAASTGTCATCTGTCATCTGTCATATGTCATCTGTCATATGTCATCTGTCATCTGTCAGCTGTCATCTGTCAGCTGTCATCTGTCAACTGTCAACTGTCAACTGTCATCTGTCATCTGTCAGATGTCAGCTGTCATATGTCATCTGTCAGCTGTCATCTGTCATCTGTCAGTTGTCATCTGTCATATGTCATATGTCATATGTCATCTGTCAACTGTCAACTGTCATCTGTCATCTGTCAAATGTCATCTGTCATCTGCCAACTGTCAACTGTCATCTGTCAACTGTCAACTGTCATCTGTCATCTGTCAACTGTCATCTGTCATCTGTCAACTGTCATCTGTCAGCTGTCAACTGTCATKTGTCAACTGTCATCTGTCAACTGTCAACTGTCATCTGTCATRTGTCAACTGTCATATGTCATATGCTATCTGTCATATGTCATCTGTCAACTGTCACCTGTCATCTGTCAAATGTCAACTGTCATATGTCATCTATCATCTGCCAGCTGTCATCTGTCAACTGTCATCTGTTATCATCCATCTGTCAGCTGTCATCTGTCAGCTGTCATCTGTCATATGTCATATGTCATCTGTCATATGTCATCTGTCAACTGTCAACTGTCATCTGTCAAATGTCATCTGTCATCTGTCATATGTCATCTGTCAACTGTCAACTGTCATCTGTCAGCTGTCATCCGTCAACTGTCAGCTGTCATCTGTCATATGTCATSTGTCATCTGTCATATGTCATCTGTCAACTGTCAACTGTCATCTGTCATRTGTCAAATGTTATCTGTCATCTGTCATCTGTCATCTGTCAACTGTCAACTGTCATCTGTCATCTGTCATATGTTATCTGTCATCTGTCAACTGTCATCTGTCATCTGACAACTGTCATCTGTCATCTGTCATCTGTTAACTGTCATCTGTCATCTGTCAACTGTCATGTGTCAACTGTCAAATGTCATCTGTCATCTGTCAACTGTCATCTGTCAATTGTCAACTGTGATATGTCATCTGTCAACTGTCATCTGTCAACTGTCACCAGTCGCCTGTCATCTCTCATATGTCATCTGTCATATGTCATCTGTCATATGTTATCTGTCATCTGTCAGCTGTCATCTGTCAACTGTTATCTGTCATCTGTCAGCTGTCATCTGTCAACTATCAACTGTCATCTGTCAACTGTCAACTGTCAACTGTTATCTGTCAGCTGTCATCTGTCATCTGTAATATGACATATGTCATCTGTCAACTGTCAACTGTCATCTGTCATCTGTCAAATGTCAAATGTCATATGTCATATGTCATCTGTCATATGTCATCTGTCAACTGTCAACTGTTATCTGTCATCTGTCAAATGTCATCTGTCAACTGTCATCTGTCATCTGTCAACTGTCAACTGTCAGCTGTCATCTGTCAACTGTCATCTGTCAACTGTCAACTGTCATCTGTCAACTGTCAACAGTCACCTGTCATCTGTCATTTGTCAACTGTCATCTGTCAGCTGTCATCTGTCAACTGTCATTTGTCATCTGTCAGCTGTTATCTGTCATCTGTCAGCTGTCATCTGTCATTTTTTAGCTGTCATATGTCAGCTGTCATCTGTCATATGTCAGCTGTCATCTGTCATATGTCAGCTGTCATCTGTCATATGTCATATGTCATCTGTCAACTGTCAACTGTCATCTGTCATCTGTCAAATGTCACCTGTCATCTGTCATCTGTCATCTGTCAAATGTCATCTGTCATCTGTCATCTGTAACCTGTCAACTGTTATCTGTCAGCTGTCAACTGTCAACTGTCAACTGTCATCTCTCATCTGTCAACTGTTATCTGTCATCAGTCAGCTGTCATCTGTCAATTGTCATCTGTCAACTGTCAACTGTCATCTGTCATCTGTCAACTGCCATCTGTCATATGTTTAATGTCATCTGTCAACTGTCAACTGTCGTCTGTCATCTCTCATCTGTCAACTGTCAACTGTCATCTGTCAAGTGTCATCTGTCAACTGTCACCTGTCATCTGTCATATGTTATCTGTCATATGTTATCTGTCATATGTCATCTGTCAGCTGCCATCTGTCATCTGTCATCTGTCATCCGTCAGCTGTCATCTGTCATCTGTCAGCTGTCATCTGTCATCTGTCAGCTGTCATCTGTCATCTGTCAGCTGTCATCTGTCATATGTCATCTGTCATATGTCATCTGTCATATGTCATCTGTCAACTGTCAACTCTCATCTGTCATCTGTCAAATGTCATCTGTCATCTGTCAACTGTCAACTGTCATCTGTCAACTGTCATCTGTCATCTGTCATCTGTCATCTGTCAACTGTCATCTGTCAATTGTCATCTGTCAACTGTCAATTGTCATCTGTCAACTGTCAACTGTCATCTGTCATCTGACATTTGTTAACTGTCATATGTCGTCTGCTAACTGTCATCTGACAACTGTCATATGTCATCTGTCATATGTCATCTGTCATATGTTATCTGTCATCTGTCAGCTGTCATCTGTCAGCTGTTATCTGTCATCTGTCAGCTGTCATCTGTTATCTGTCAAATGTCATCTGTCATCTGTCATCTGTTAAATGTCATCTGTCAACTGTCATCTGTCACCTGTCAACTGTCAACTGTCATCCATCATCTGTCAACTGTCATCTGTCAGCTGTCATCTGTCAACTGTCATCTGTCAACTGTCAACTGTCATCTGTCATCTGTCAACTGTCATCTTTCATATGTCATAAGTCATCTGTCATATGTCAACTGTCAACTGTCATCTGTCATCTGTCAACTGTCAACTGTCATCTGTCATCTGTCATCTGTCATCTGTCAGCTGTCATCTGTCAACTGTCAGCTGTCATCTGTCATCTTTTATCTGTTATCTGTCATCTGTCAGCTGTCATCTGTCATCTGTCAGCTGTCATCTGTCATCTGTCAGCTGTCATCTGTCATCTGTCAGCTGTCATCTGTCATCTGTCAGCTGTCATCTGTCATCTGTCAGCTGTCATCTGTGATCTGTCAGCTGTCATCTGTCATATGTCATATGTCATCTGTCATCTGTCATATGTCATCTGTCAACTGTCAACTGTCATCTGTCATCTGTCATCTGTCAACTGTCATCTGTCAACTGTCATCTGTCATATGTCATTTTTCATATGTCATCTGTCATATGTCATCTGTCATCCGTCAACTGTCAGCTGTCATCTGTCATATGTCATGTGTCATCTGTCATATGTCATCTGTCAACTGTCAACTGTCATCTGTCATTTGTCAAATGTTATCTGTCATCTGTCATATGTCAGCTGTCATCTGTCATATGTCAGCTGTCATCTGTCATATGTCATATGTCATATGTTATCTGTCAACTGTCAACTGTCATCTGTCAAATGTCATCTGTCATCTGTCATCTGTCAAATGTCATCTGTCATCTGTCATCTGTTATCTGTCAACTGTCATCTATCAGCTGTCAACTGTCAACTGTCAACTGTCATCTCTCATCTGTCAACTGTCATCTGTCATCTGTCAGCTGTCATCTGTTAACTGTCATCTGTCAACTGTCAACTGTCATCTGTCATCTGTCAACTGCCATCTGTCATATGTTTAATGTCATCTGTCAACTGTCAACTGTCATCTGTCATCTGTCATCTGTCAACTGTCAACTGTCATCTGTCATCTGTCATCTGTCAACTGTCAACTGTCATCTGTCAAGTGTCATCTGTCATCTGTCATCTGTCATCTGTCATATGTCATCTGTCATCTGTCAGCTGTCATCTGTCAGCTGTCATCTGTCAACTGTCAACTGTCAACTGTCATCTGTCATCTGTCAGCTGTCATATGTCATCTGTCAGCTGTCATCTGTCAGTTGTCATCTGTCATATGTCATATGTCATCTGTCATATGTCATCTGTCAACTGTCAACTGTCATCTGTCAAATGTCATCTGTCATCTGCCAACTGTCAACTGTCATCTGTCAACTGTCAACTGTCATCTGTCATCTGTCAACTGTCATCTGTCATCTGTCATCTGTCAAATGTCATCTGTCAGCTGTCAACTGTCAACTGTCATCTGTCAACTGTCAACTGTCATCTGTCATTTGTCAACTGTCATATGTCAGCTGTCATCTGTCAACTGTCAGCTGTCATCTGTCATATGGCATGTGTCATCTGTCATGTCATCTGTCAACTGTCAACTGTCATCTGTCATTTGTCAAATGTTATCTGTCATCTGTCATATGTCATCTGTCAACTGTCAACTGTCATCTGTCATCTGTCAACTGTCATCTGTCATCTGACAACTGTCATCTGTCATCTGACAACTGTCATCTGTCATCTGTTAACTGTCATCTGTCAACTGTCATCTGTCAACTGTCAAATGTCATCTGTCATCTGTCAATTGTCAACTGTGATATGTCATCTGTCAACTGTCATCTGTCAACTGTCACCAGTCACCTGTCATCTCTCATCTGTCAACTGTTATCTGTCATCAGTCAGCTGTCATCTGTCAATTGTCATCTGTCAACTGTCAACTGTCATCTGTCATCTGTCAACTGCCATCTGTCATATGTTTAATGTCATCTGTCAACTGTCAACTGTCGTCTGTCATCTCTCATCTGTCAACTGTCAACTGTCATCTGTCAAGTGTCATCTGTCAACTGTCACCTGTCATCTGTCATATGTTATCTGTCATATGTTATCTGTCATATGTCATCTGTCAGCTGCCATCTGTCATCTGTCATCTGTCATCCGTCAGCTGTCATCTGTCATCTGTCAGCTGTCATCTGTCATCTGTCAGCTGTCATCTGTCATCTGTCAGCTGTCATCTGTCATATGTCATCTGTCATATGTCATCTGTCATATGTTCATCTGTCAACTGTCAACTCTCATCTGTCATCTGTCAAATGTCATCTGTCATCTGTCAACTGTCAACTGTCATCTGTCAACTGTCATCTGTCATCTGTCATCTGTCATCTGTCAACTGTCATCTGTCAATTGTCATCTGTCAACTGTCAATTGTCATCTGTCAACTGTCAACTGTCATCTGTCATCTGACATTTGTTAACTGTCATATGTCGTCTGCTAACTGTCATCTGACAACTGTCATATGTCATCTGTCATATGTCATCTGTCATATGTTATCTGTCATCTGTCAGCTGTCATCTGTCAGCTGTTATCTGTCATCTGTCAGCTTGTCATCTGTTATCTGTCAAATGTCATCTGTCATCTGTCATCTGTTAAATGTCATCTGTCAACTGTCATCTGTCACCTTGTCAACTGGTCAACTGTCATCCATCATCTGTCAACTGTCATCTGTCAGCTGTCATCTGTCAACTGTCATCTGTCCAACCTGTCAACTGTCATCTGTCATCTGTCAACTGTCATCTTCATATGTCATAAGTCATCTGTCATATGTCAACTGTCAACTGTCAATCTGTCATCTGTCAACTGTCAACTGTCATCTGTATCTGTCATCTGTCATCTGTCAGCTGTCATCTGTCAACTGTCAGCTGTCATCTGTCATCTTTTACTGTTATCGTCATCTGTTCAGCTGTCATCTGTTCATCTGTCAGCTGTTCATCTGTCATCTGTCAGCTGTCATCTGTCATCTGTCAGCTGTCATCTGTCATCTGTCAGCTGTCATCTGTCATCTGTCAGCTGTCATCTTGATCTGTCAGCTGTCATCTGTCAATGTCATATGTCAATCTGTCATCTGTCATATGTCATCTGTTCAACTGTCAACTGTCATCTCTCATCTGTCAACTGTCAACTGTCATCTGTCAATCTGTCATCTGTCAAACTGTCAACTGTCATCTGTCATCTGTCATCTGTCAACTGTCAACTGTCATCTGTCAAGTG